>CP045903.1:6090925-6134530 GCA_013387185.1 Caligus rogercresseyi
CACTTTTTTTTTTTTTTTTTAACGGTTATAAAATTCTTTATTTGGCTATCAAATATTATAAAACAGTGTAAAAAATAACTACACTAAAATAGAGACAACTATAATAAATAAATAAAAAATACTCTTGACAGTTGCGTTAAAATAAAAAACATGAATGAACATTGTAGAACATATTTACTGTCAAGAGATTATAACCTTATATACATGGACGAAACAGCGTTTATTTATTCTTTAAAAAATCCCGATGACGTCTTAAAATCCTCTTCAAAGCTTTCAGGTATCCTGAGCGAGATGGCACAAATCGTATAATATCTCCCGCCCATTTCCAAGAAGGAGAACCAGGGTCAGGAATTTTAACATCGAGCGCCTCGTAACGAGCCGCTGCACCAAGGATGATCGCTCTCAGGTCCTCAGCTTCCACATAAGAGTTTGCCGTTAGTTGCTTAGCAATTAATGATTTGATGTTGCTTACTGCTGCGTTTAGAGCTTTATGACTAGAGGGGGAACTTTTTTTCACTTTGTATGGCCCAAATAGAATATAGGCCTTTAGAATATTAGGGGAAATTATTTTATTTTCAGATAAATTAAGTTTTAAAAAATGCTTCACCAATGATAGCGCAGGGCAGTCAACGAATGCGTGTAAGATATTGTTGTATAAGCAACCGAATTGTTGCAGGGGTAATAAAATTTTATTAATTGTCCTGAAATTTGAAATTGGGCAGTAAATTTTAGCCCGTCTACAATGCCCTGCGTAGAGTGGAGAATCCTTTTCTCCCAGGAAAGAGGCAAGCCTAGCATCTGATAAAAGACTCTGCTATAGATATAGCTTGGCTTACACCACCAGAGGGTGCCTTAAATTTTAAAAACCAGGGCAAGGGAGGACAACAATGCTTAACAGTACGAGAAAGAGGAAAATAGAACCTATTGACATTAAAGACCGATTCTGACTTAAAATCATGTATCGTAAAGACGTTGTGATGAAGGGCAAACATCTCAAGAGCTGAAGGATCACCAAATCTACTGACAAAAGGCTTCTTGTTCTTATTCTGATATAAAATGTCCACAGTAGTATCCGAATGAAATTCGGGCTCCATCTTCCACATAAGTCTTTGCATGGAAGCTAAAAAAGGTGAAATTAATTCCAATTCCAGATTGGTTAAAAGCGTGCCCAAATGTATCCAGTTCAATAATTCTGACGTGGTATAGTATCTTCTCCAATCACGAGTGTGATACACACCCATTTTTGTATTACCTTTCGATAATATTCGGAACAATAGACTGAAGGAGGCACAGACCACCGCCGATATATTTTTGGGGCGTTTTATGGCGGAGATATACGATTTGTGAAAGAGAGATTTCAGCCACCTCTCTTCTTCTTCTAAGGCTAGCTCAGCTAGACTAGGAATGGAGGTTGCCTTGTATAAAACTAGTGGAACCACCTAGAGTTGTAGAGATCGATTCTTTTTTGCAGAGAAAGACTGCGCCAAATTTTGTTTGACCATAAATTTTAGTATTCAACAGGGACCAGTTACGTTCTGATACACCAAATCTTGTCCACTCTATGCCGAGAATATTGACAGAATTGGCAATCCTGACGTCTTGTATTTTACAGTTAGCATGCGGAAACCACTTCCCTACCGGAAGTATAAAAGTTTGCTTCTATTCATTGCAAGGCCAGATTGCCCTCGTATTTTTTGAAGAAGGACAGTAAAATATCAATCCTTTTTGCGAGCTGCACTTCCGAGTTGGCTTCCACCATTAACGTGATATCATCTGCATAGAGGTCTATGAGATGTCTTCGACCACCGAAAGAGATTCCAAACCTAGGTATTTACTTGTCAAAAACCTAGTTAGCTCATTGATAGCCGAAACAAAAAGAAGCGGGGCTACAGGACATCCTTGTCTACAGCTTTTGACAATAAAATAGGAGAACTATTGATTCCGTCCAATGATATAATAGAAGATCCATTGAGCAACACAGCTCTTATGGGATTAAAAAACCGTTTAGGAAGAAGGCGCTTGATAGATCTTAAAATGTGGTCATGCCGTATAGTATCGAACGCTTTGCAGAAATCAATTGCAATTAAAGCTCCAAACTTGCTACGACTTTGACTGATTCCATGCGATAAACATGTTGCGTGAAATATCCGTGATTTGTCTATTTTTAAGAAAGCCTTTTTGTTCATGATCAATTTTACAGTTTAAAATAGGTTCAATTTTTTTAGAGTAAAATACCAATTAAATTCTGTAGCATTATGTAAAATAGTTATCGGCCTAGCCAATGGCTAAAAATCAGTTCCATGCCTTCTTAGAATCAATGCTATACGACCTTGGCGAGGAGTACTTGGCATTTTCCACTTTAACTTAGTATAGTACAAATACTGCAACGATTGGTCAGTCGGTACGGTATTTGGTAGTTTCTACCGAATATTGTATAATGGGTTATCAGTATTTGAAATCGACCCGTTGATAGTTCGAGTACCGCTTTAAATTTAGTAGTTGCAGTCTAATATCTATGTAGTATATAGATATAGAGATATATATATATCTATATATTTATAATATTAATATATATATATAATATATATATAATATATCTATAGAATTATATATAATAAAGGTTATTTTAAGCTTTACCATGAAATATATTTAAAATAAAATGTTATTTCTATATTCATACCTTATGGATAGCGTTTCATATCTATGAATAAGGATAGTAACGTGTTTTTTTTAAGCAATGTGATTGGTTGAAAGAAAATAAGAGGAAATGATGAAGAAATGTACTTGCATTATCCTACAAAGTATCCCTTCTGGTGGGCTACGAATATCAATCGGAGAGAATGCTATCATTCTCCATAATAGAATTGTTCCTTTCTTCATGGACCTACATCCATGACGTCTGTCGAATCCTTTGAATGGACTCCTTCTTTTGTAAAAAATTTGGTCCACTAGGTATACTAATGTGATAACGCAACTGCTTTTACTAAGGAATAAATGAGCGTTATTTTGCTCATAAGATAAAAACTTCGATCAATGGGATATATCACTCTACTATGGAAAAAGAAAGGAAAACCGTGTTATCCAATGAAAAAGATATCAGTTTATTGTTGAATTTGCGTCGAGAACAACCTTTTTTTATTCCTAATCATGCGGTGTTGTGTTTTTTCCTTCTTTATTACCAGTAAAGCTTATTATTAATTGTACTTTTTTCTTTCGTCAAGCGTTGTCAATTTCATATTTACTATATGATCCAAACTACCAATGAGAGATCTACTATTGTGGACGAATTTAATCTTTTATATTCATATATGTATTACTTAGTTGTAGAAAAAGTTTGAAACTACAATATGTATTTTGTGGATTATCAGATAATCTTACCATGCGTTCAACATTGACAATTCATTAGGCCTTACTTTGATCCGCACCACAGATGACATATTGTTGACGTGCTAGGCATTGATTATGCAATCGTGTAAAATAAATAAAAACGTATTAAGCTATTATTGTTAGATTTGTCGAAAAGAAATTATGTCTAAGAAGTACGGAACTCCTTTGGTTCTCTGGTGAACTTCCCAATCATAAATTATTTTTTCTTTAAAATAACTCAGATAAGATATTTCAAAGTTTGACATATAGTTGACAATGACAACTGGTTTTGTAACACAAATAAGTCATAACTCTGCCATATGAAATTCGAAGTTCGTTACATGTTGAAAACCTCTTTTGATATACTTGTATATAAAACAATACTTGCGACTTGTAAAACCCATTATCCAAAGATGTTAGATTTGTATTCCGAATATGCCATAATAGCGCACATGTGGAACCAAACGACAAATATATCCGCCACAATATCCATATTTTTTGGCACCGACGGTAATTTCCTTTGGAGTTAGTTTTGTGATCCCGAATTTGAAAATCGTGACATGTTAAACCCCATGGTCCATAGGTGTATGGCTTGTAACTCCCATGCGCTATAATTAAAGCGTTCATTGGCGGTGATTTTGAACCCTCAAAGAACCATATTTTTGACTTTTAGAATCCGACATTTATATTGATTAAACATAAAATCTGAATGGTCATTCTTTCTGTAACAATTAATATGTTTTTGTATTGTTTAAGCTAGAATGATCGAGAAATCTATTTTAAGCTGACATTAATCCATTCATGAATAAATACTAATAAATACTTTCAACATACTTTCTAGTTTATATATTTTTATTACTTATTTATCCAATATTTAGGTTCATTTTTATAAAAATAGATGCGTTGAAAATGAGGTTTCTTAATGCGTAAGGATTTGTTCATTTATCCTTAAAGCATTGAATCATGAATCGAGCCGCACTCCCTTAAAGCTCTTCACACTTCTTAAGATATGTAGGACACACGAGCTAACTGTCATCAGGGATCAAAATATTTGTTTATTTACAAAAAATATATATACCCCCGTCTCATCAAGAGAATACAAAAAAAGAATAACACACTGTGTATATAGTACCTATCTTATATCCCCTTGTCAACACTTACACAAACAGATTTCACACTGGAATTCTCAGTAAAAGACATACATCGATGCAAATATATATTTAATAAATGTTGTTTTTTGTTCATCACTTTAAATTTATTCGCTAATTAATGTCAACTTAATTGACAAAAAACAACTTTTAATCGTCTTCATTCATGCTTGTTTAGGGTTATGAAATGATGAATATGCATAAGGAAATCGGCTATTTATGTATGTATATTTTTACGCAATTGCTTGTCTGAAATAAATGAACTAAAAATAAGTTATATTTAATTTGTATCATAGATGTGTGACATATACACATATATATGTCGCAGCAGAGATGGAGATCCAGTAGAGTCGTTGACTCTCCTAGTAGAGATTACGATCCTTATCTCTTCAATATGGAGATATATTTTACGTACAAGCTATTTATTTATTTGCGATTTCTATTATATTTTTGGTGGAATAATTTCTTTTTTTTGTGTTCAAGGAAGCAAATGCGACGCAATGTTTTACTACATTGAATTTATATCACCAATCTACATAATAATAATAATTTGATACTTATCTGAGAAGAAATCAGACATAATAAAAGTAGTTTCAAATACATTGTCATACCATCTTTATATTTAAGCCGTTATCCCTCCTATAAGAGATAACACTCCTGATTTCTTCTAGCAGAGTCGTTGATTCTTCTTATTTAAATCACAACCGTAGTCACTCCTAGGAGAGGATACGATCGTGATCTCTACCAGGAAAGTCAACGATTCTACTGGATCTCCATCTCTATTGCGACATATATATATATATATATATATATATATAGATAATATATTACACAAATGGAGGTACCATAAAAATATGAAAATACACTGAATCGATTGACATAATACAATTGTACCATGTGTAGAGTTTCCCTTGACTAATTAAGTGTACTACATTCTATCCCTTCTCCCCCTCTCTTCAGCTATCAAACGAATAAGCCTGATGAGAATTGTCATAAATATTATATGCACCTCAGTTTATGGCTGACACGTATCAGTTACGAGTGTTCCATATTGGCCGTTGTATGTCATGTATGTCAAAACGTGTTAATTCGTTTATTTAACTTTTGTTGTCTGACAATAAGGATCTGACTTGTATAGAGCAGAAATGACAGCCAAATACAATGAAAGGTAAACAAGGGAAACTGTAAAATATGGAAGAAAAACATACTATAAACTAAACGAATGTACTGTTGTAGGAATACCCCTTTGTGTGGTTCGCGTTCTTTAGTTAGGCATGTATTGTACTATTATTATTATGTCTTTGTACATGTTATATGTATTTATGTATGTTTACGGTATACAGTAATTGTGGTTTTCTAAAAAAAACTCAAAAAGTAAAAACATTGGAAAAACTGTTAAGTACATAAAGGGAATGATTATTTCTTAAGATTACCCATTTTATATACATAAACGCTGTTTGGATATGAAGTATATTGCTGTCTTGAGTATTAAGCCTGAGTGAATTCTTGGAGTTTTTTATTTTGTTAATAATTGTATTGTCTGAACATATACTCACAATTATTATTGTATTTTCTTATGTATTTTTTTATTTTTTGATCCAGAAGAATTATACGCTATTTATATATCATATTAGAATTTAAAAAATGCCATTTTGTGTCCAAAATGCAGTATTTTTTTGGTAATTATAAATGATACTTCTGTATAACTCAGTATGAATTAAATTAAGTTTGAAAATGATTGAATAATCAAATAGAGTTTTGAATCTCAAGGACTTTATTGGCTGATGAGCGGATTATGAGAAAATATAAGTTTTAATGTGAATGTACTTTTGCAAAGATATATATTTTTCAAAGATTCAGGGATCCACTGATTTAAGTTTTTTTATTCATAATATAGATTGTTAAGCTCAAGTTTTATATATCAGTATTTCAATTAACAATAATAATTCAGATTTTTTTAAAAATACATTTAATGACAAAAGTGAGATATAGAAAATAAAATAATGTTTCACCGTTGTCATCATGCCCTATAGGTAGCTTCTTATAAGTGATCCGCCACTTTACAATTATTATTTAATTGTGAGTGTCTTTTACTCCATACACATATAACAATAACAGATCATAGGTTAAAATATTTCCCCAGTCCTCTTGACAGTAAGTCTCTCATCCGTGAATGTCGTTTTTGCGTGAAGAGTGAGGAGACGTTTTATCACTTCTTGTTGAGACGGAAAGTTTTCTTCTTAAAATAATAACAGCACAAAAAATGATATAGGCAGCATTCTTTGGGACAAGTGAAGATTACAGAATGGTTAGCGATTCGCAACATTATTTTGTTGTTTATAATCTAAAACAAACATGGCTTTATCGGTCCTATGATTTGGGGATGAACTTATTTTAGTTGTAATCAAGTATGTCACCTGAAATTAGTACCCTAAGCATTCTACAAAAAAACAAGTACAGTCGTCCTTCGCAAAGTCGCGACGGCCCGGATCCACTACACGACCACCGCGATATATATGAGGGTCGCGATGTTGATATATATTGAATTTAGAGAGATTTGACATCACCCGACGTTTAAACCTGCCGCCGAAAAAACGGGAGCCAAGCCTTCGTCGCGTAGTAAAAGAACTGTGAGATGTCGAGGGGCGAAGTAGCGAGGGCCGACTGTAATCAGTTTGAATGTTAGAGGCCTTCAGACTCCAGATGCAAATAACATTTGCAAAGCTATCGTCCTATTCGGTCTTGGCAGATCGTCCTCTGCAAAATCTATAGAATAATAGTACTCTTTTAAATGCCAAAGCTCTTATAGCTAAGAGGTTATCATCTCATTCTCCTATCAGTCCGTTGGAGGTAAGGACAATCATCCTAGCGGCGGCTAGATACGCGGCGTCGCACCTCAAGATCCTTGTCATCCATGGAAAGTGGAGTTTGGAAGCAAACGAAATGCGTTACTTCCCCGCGTTTTTCCTTCTCATTTGGAAATTTAATTTACTTTTTTTTTACGTAAATTTAAAGTTTTTAAATAGAATATATATATATGTTTTTATTATGGCAAGTTGTTCTTATGTGATGTTAAAATATTAAACTAAAATGCTTAAATATGTTTTTTTACGCATTAAGATCATTTTATATACATTTACTTATTGTGCTTGTATATTATTTTATGGACTGTTGAATAAAAAAACCCAAGTTAATTGAACTAAGCATTCTTATCAATCAAGTTATATCATAAAGTTCCAGAGTGATAATTTTGATTATATGTTTGCAGGAAAAATACCAAATTGATACTTCCCCTCTAATTTATTTATTTTATTTCCCTAAAAGAAGCCCTTCGATTATTATCTTCCTCTCTCTCTCTTCCTCTTGTTCTATTACTATACCGGAATGTTGTAGAATGGAAGGCAACGCCTTCCAAAGGATGGAAAAAGAGGAGATGGACCACACCTGCGGTTAACCTTCTCAGATGCTACTGTTGTGAAAAGTAAAGCCTGGCTGGCTGGTTAGGAGGGGTGAAAGATAGGAATTATGGTCGTTGAGATGTGAACAACCAAAGAGAAAAAAAGAGAAGCCTCTTATTGGTTTTAGTGGTATAAATAAGCAGAGATAACAATATGGATGAGTTCTCGAAAGCTCATCTATAGAGTTTTTTTGTTGGCATTCATTTTTTTGACAATGTCTTAACTACTGAGCTATGACACATTACTCGGCAGATATGATTACAAAAGATCACCAATCTTTCCATTTTGGATACTGAGGAGTTACTTATTTAGTCAATAATGATATATATATGTATATATATGTAGGGAAGCGACCGGGACACCTTTTTTCGCCGGGACCCGGGCCGGACTTAAATTTTTCAAGCTGGGCCGGGCCAAAACTGGGCCGGGACTTAATATATATTTCCACTCCTTCGACATTCTGAAGTGACAACGTTTTTTTTGTTGCCTATATGATTCGGTAGAATTGCATCCGATAGGATATAAATAAGCATTATAGCATTAAAATGAAAGTGACGACGTTTTTTTAGAAAATAATCTCCAAAAAAGTGAAGACGTTTTATTTAGAAAAGAATCTCCAAAACAAATATTTCTCAAAGTGATGTCGTATTTTTTGAAAAAGAATATTTCGAGAATTCCTTTATAAAAAACGTCCTCACTTTTTTGGGTAATTATTTTCTTTAAAAAAATATGAATGACTAATAAAAGAAAATTGATGTCCCGGCCCGTATATTAAAAAACCGGGACACCGGGCCAGGTCGGGACGCTCAAAAAACAGCCGGGTACCCGGTCGTTTCCTGAAGGGGTGTTAACTTGGCTTTTCGTTACTACCACAATGTATTAAACTAAATATAATATATAAGTATATATATTTATAGAGCCTACCAATTAATTTGACATTGCGCAGCTTGGATTAAAAGAAATTATAAGAAAATAATATCATCTTCAAAATAAAAATTGTGGAGGTGACGGGTCGAACCCGTGGCTTTCCGCATGCGAAGCGGACACTCTACCACTGAGTTACACCCCCAATTGTATTGTAGTGTTGAATAACAAAATATTTATTTGTATAATATATTTTAAAAGTATATACATATTTTATTCGTCATGCTGTAAGTGATGACGTTTTTTTAGAAAATAATTTTAGAATTAAAAAAAATGTTTAAAAAAAAACGTGGTCACTTTTTTTGGAAAATGTTTTCTAAAAAAACGTCGTCACTTTCAGAATGACGAAAGAATGAAAATAAACTGAAGTCCCGGCCCAGTTTTGGCCCAGTCCGGGTCCCGGCGAAAAAAAGTGTCCAGGTCATTTCCTGATATATATATAACACTACATGTGCTTCACATAGAGATACAAATATAAAAGAACTTACCAAATACAACTAAAGCAGGAGAGAAAATTAAAATATATTTTTATATTTGAAAGGATCCAAATATGAAATATCTTGCTTATAAAAATGATCATCAAATTGTTGATATTTGACATCCTTTGTAGTAAAAAATGAAATAAAGTCCATATGATTTAAGACTTTTAATTGAGGGTTTGACATGTGTTCATTGTCAGTATGAACATGTCAACTATATAATTTGTATTAATTACTAATAACACTCTACATATACTTTTATCTCTAATTCCTACTACAAGAAATATAACCGAAAGGTTTTTTAAACCCCCCTTTGCTAAAATGTTGTAAATTGATCAAAAACGAACACAGACACACACCCACTTATTATGGGAGGGAAGGAAAAATAAAATCCTTTGTTGGTGTAGTAGAACCTTCAGAGAAAACAAAGATCATAATTTGAAGTGAGAAAACTTGCGTTAGGAGGGACAGAATAATAACGAAAATACAATAAATATCTATAAGAAACTGAATGAGGCAACTGCCGTCGTCCCCCTTTGGAGAATCAGACTAATATAGGATTTGTGTGTGTGCTTTAACACACTTGGACCAGAGAAAATAGGATTTCCTTTTGTGATACTCCCAAACTTACTCTTCTAATCATAATCATTTGAACCCATAGAGATATAAAGATATAGAGAGCTTATTGGACTCGTCAGAGAAATACGTCATTGCGTCAAGAATATAGCTGAACGATGTTTCTCTGCTATTGGAGGGAAGAGAAATACGTCATTGTGTTATGTTTATATGATTCTATCTCTATGATCGCTTACGGTGACGTAGTATCAATTACTTTGTTTATAGTACACACAGAAACAATAGAACGCTGTTTCTCTACTATTGAAGGAATCAGCTCTCTATATATTTATATCTCTATGTTTAACCCTATAGTGTTTTCTTTTTGTTTATGGAATGTTTGTTCAGAATTATATTTAGTTTCTTACAAACTATTTCATATAAACGGTCTAAAAAATGGACACACAAATTAAACATAGGTTTGTGTACGTTTCGGAGTATCAAGAACCAGGAAAGGAGTTGTACGGAAACATAGGCTTTGGACTCAAATATCAATGCACTGTTTTAAAATAGACTTACAATGTACCCCCACCTAGCAGTCCAGAGGGATTTTAGAGGGATTATCATTGCTAATTGGGCTCGTTATCTAATTCCATCATTATGAATTCAAAGAATCGGATCCCCTGAATGGTTCTACAGTTCCTTCCATCAAGGAAGCTCTAAAAAACTAAGGCAGAAATTTTATAATTTTTTACTGATTTTATGTGATAATTCGAATGAATAATTTTTGTGTTGGCTTATTTTTCATGTGTTTTTATTAAATCTTTCTGGCGTTATAACTTTAAAATGAACGGAACGATACACCATAGATCAACCCCTTATCCCCATTTTTTTAATTATTTATGTTCCAAAAAAAAATTGCTAAAATATACTTTAAAAATATTGTACTCGATTAACTGCTCCATTTATAAATCGAGCACATAGAAAATTATGACATATACAAAAAGCTATAAAAACGTAGAAAAATTATGCATTATTCTTCTATAGCTATTAATATAAGGAACAACAAAAAAATGTCTAATAAAAAAATATGAAAAAACTGTCAAATCCATAGCGGGCAAGTGTTAATAAATAGAATATTCTCAAAATGAAAAAAAAACAATTTATGTATATCATTTAAAAAGTTAGGACAAAATACAGGTGTATAATTTCACTTAGATTCTTGCTTGACCTCTTTCTGCATGCCATTATGGATCACTTTTCCATAAGACATCTTTTCCTAAAAGGTTTTGCCTAAGACGTTTTTTTCTATACCGTTACTTCAGACACCAGGAAAGTGTCATGCCCTCCACATCACTTGATTACATAAATCCCCACAAATCCACTTCAATATGGCATACAAATAGCGTAAAAAAATATAGCTTACATATCCCAGGGCCGGTTTTTTGCTATGGGCAATATGAGCGACTGCCCAGGCGCAATCTATTTGGGGCGCAAAAAAAAATCGCCAGTTTCCACACACTGTGGATAACATCCCAATCTCTATCTCTGCCGGACGCCACACTGGAGCTCAGCGCAGCTCGAGCGACAGCTCGATGTGGATGCGGCTTCAAAATAAAACATCCGGAACTTTTCAAAGTAAAAAACTCCGCTCAATAGCAGGTCGGTTAAGGTGGACGCTGAGCACGCAGGGGGCACATAAGCAATACGCAGTGCCCCGTTCTGCAACCATGGAACTGCTGCTTCCAAAATAAGTTGTATTGTGTTTAAATTATGTTATTTTCTATATTATTTTATTTATTATCATTATATTACATTATTTCTTGTTAAGATGTTGTAATTAGTGTTATTTGTAACACTGATGGGAGGGGAGCGCCAATGGAGTATTTGCCCAGGGCGTAAAAGTAACCAGGACCGCCTCTGACATATCCTGATGTAGGAGTAGTTAGATAGAAACTCTAGGAAGTAAAAGGAAAGGGTGGGTATGATACCAGAGTAACTATAAATTACATATCAAACTGTTTATGCACAAGCTTTAATAACAATGGAACTGTATCTAAAAGGGTTGCCGCCGTGTTTCATTGGGCTATTAAATTTTTAATTGAAGTACTAAATATTTTTTCATTGGAAGTTGAATGAAAATATTGTATTCATAGTATAATACAGCTAGAACTAAAAGTTCTTTTTGTATTCGTCGGTACTCGGATAGAGTGATATCTCAATGTGGTACAGGGTGGTACATCAATTTCAGGAAATAATACCTGTCGAACAATGCCAAATCATTTTTTTTAGTTTATAATATTAGACTCGTTACTCTTTCGGATCTCGTAGCTTTTAATGGCCATGGTGACCTCAAGTAGATTCTAATTGACCATTGTGACAACATTTATGATGTCTTAGAGTCTACATAAGGTTGCATTAAACTATTGAACGCTTTGTGCTTACAACGTCGTGTAATAAGTTCTCTATAATGATAATATCATTAATGATATGATTTTTTATGCAATCTCACATATTTTAAAATTTAATATTTTTATCCGTCCTTTTATCAATTCAGTATTGTTTTGATATTGCTGAATATTCAGGGAACTAATTTTAATTGCATTGTTTATTTATATATTAAATTATGTTTAATATCTCTTAATATGAAAAAAATTATAAAAATCACAATAACTAAAAAAAATATATGATAAAAATTATAATATGTAGATAAGATAATAGCCTATATTTTGACTTAGGTCCGAGCTTAACGGAGAATTTTCTCAAAAATGAAATATATTATTCAAACAAATTTCAAACCATAGAAAGTATTCTCCATATGACTTTCCAGATTTTGGAGGATTTCAAGGTAAAAATTGATATTTTAAATAGTTAGTATGGTACAATAACATTAATAGCTTATACAATATATACTCAGAATGTTATTAATTTGTATGAATAAAATCCATTATAATTTTAACTGAAAAATAATATAACAAGAAATGTTACAATTTTTCTTTTAAGCAGTTTTTCAACATTGCCAAATGTTAGATTTTAGCAAAAAAAATTAAATATTTGTAAGATCCACATTGATAGTAGGTTAGAAGAAATAATTAAATGTTTGAATGTTATTCAGATATATCTATCATATATATATATATATATATATATATATATATTATATATATATATATATATATATATATATATATATATATATATATATATATTATATAATATTTATACAAACTACAATTACAAAAAACCAAATATGCTATATATATATATGAAAAGTATTGCAAGTTTTTAGATTAAAAATGACTTTCTGTATATGAGCTTAAATTATCATTGTCAGTTCATAAAGTAAAGGCGTCAAGAGTATATATTTTATATATACAGAAAATGAGTTAGCAAGTCCTCCAGAATAAGAGGCAATTGACGATAATGATAAATAAGAGCCCCCCCCCCCCTCTCCTTCACTCCATTGACGCAGCTGTCCTCCCATTATTTTATTGTGTTCGTCTTTTTCACACAGCCCTCCCTGTGTCTTCTTCTTACATTACATGAATTCATTCAAAAAGAAGAAAAAAAGTAGCCCTACGAACATTATTGAGCCCTCCCACATAATAAAATTCACACCACTCACCCACCAAATGAACTTCCACTCCTTAGTTGCAGCTCACACTACATATTTACATATATGCTGTGAATGAAAGAGATTTAAACAAAAGTGAACTATATTTGTTCATTTTGTATCTTGCAAATATGATTTGAGAAAATATGTCTTCATATAATTTCATGAAATAATATTTTAAACTTTTATATAGACCAACATAGTAATGACTCTCTGCCAAGGTGAATATCTCTGTAGTAATTAAAAAATACTATTGATATGTCTATTATAACAAAAAGTCAAACTCATCAAAAAACTTATTTATTTTTCGTTGGTAGCTCACTATATATAAATATATATATATATATATATATATATATATATATATATATATATATATATATATATATATATATATATATATATATCAAACCCGGCGTTTTTTTTATTGTTTTTTTTATTGACTTTATTTCGATTAGAGTTATTGTTATAACATGTATATATAATTAAACATTATAGTTTAACATTAAACTCCTAAAACTAAAGTCATAACAGAATGAATCTACAAATAAAATATACAATTATCAAAGCAGTTACAACATAAACCTATATCTATCACGTAAAATAATACTTAAGACAAAACATACACATTAAATAAAACTTAAAGAACAAACATTGAATGTAAAATTACTAAAGTTCCATAAAAATTAATGTTAAATTTTAAATGTAGGATTAAAACTCGATAAAGTATTCCTTTCTGATTCTTCAGAACCATTATATAGTCTTAATAGGCGTCTCAGAACCGTAGGCTCACCTTTGAGCCGTTTGGGTAGAAGCGTATAGTGTCTCCAGCGTAGCTCCAATTCGTCCCTGAGAGATCGTGATCCTGACGGTGAGAGCCGAGTAAAGGACGGGCCGAAGAGACATTAAGATAGATCTTAAGGCGCTTTGTACAGGGGTTGAGCCGTCGAGAGTTTTTCTGCGATCATGGCCCGGACACTACAGAGAGCAAACTCAAATAGCTTTCGACTTACAGTTGCCGTTGTTAGGATTGGAGGTTGTTCCGAATAGAAGTATTGGTGTGACATATTTTGGCTTAAATTCTTCAGATTTAACTTAGGAATTGCCTTATTATTGTGGGTTTTCACGGATGCCGAATAAACTCATAGAACATTATATAGATAAGAATACTTTATTCATACTTAAGATGAGAGAAAGAGATCAGGTCGGGTCAGCACATGGGGCTCCCGTGACGTCAATGGTGAAGGACGTTAGTATTGACGTCATCGTATAGTAGGTATCCTCACAATTATGGTAAGAGATGGACAGCTGGAAAGGCATGATATGACAGTGTGTATAATTTTCCACAATCCTTACAAGGATTGTGAAAAATAGCACTCCTGAGGATATTTGGAACTGAGCATGAAGCGTTTGTCATATTTGACTTTTTTAACAGAGGACATTATCCTATTTACCCATGTTTTAGGAAGTTGAGATCTCCTAAAACTTTGACGCCATTTTTATTTGCTTCCTTTTCGTGGGGGACTCTTCGTAGGACATTCTTAATGCCAGGCATGGGAACTGCATGGTGATCATATCCCTTTTTAGCTTAACCCCTTGTGTGGTGTTTCATATTTTGTAACACCAGCCCTCTTCGTGGGTCTGGTGGACCGGCTGCGTTTTGGGGCTCTCAGCTAAACACAATAAAACTATTTTATGTTAAAATACTCAAATGATCTTTTCCTTATCTCAATTACAAGCAATATAAACAACAAAATGATAAATAATAGTCTTTTACCTTCATTAGGTCACATTTATAAATAAAAACATCACTTCTTTTTGTTGTTGCTGGCTGTAACCTAGAATAATGAAAATATCAGAAATTTTTCTAACTCTCTCTCCTCACACACAAGATATGAGTGCCAGATCAACTGCAATAGCATCACACTTACTTCAGGCTTTGCAGTGATGGTTCTGTAGGTTGGGTGGATGGTGCACAAGACCTAAATTTCCACTTTCATTGACCCCGGGTCCAGCAGACCCGAACACCCTCTATGTAATGTAAATGTGTAGGGGGGTGAATGGTGTGTGGTCACTGAAAACGGTTGTGATATATGTTCTTAACAGAAAATGAGCCAAGGCCAATGAATCTGAGTTGGAAATAATAAAAATTCGTATTACTTTTTCTTTGAGACAAAATGAAAATGGGTCCCACAGACCCGAACACCACACAAGGTTAAAAAGAAATTTTCCGCAATTAAAATAGACGATTTGTTAACTCATGATAAGATAAAATGTCCCCCTCGAATGCTTCAAGTTATAAATTTTGGGTTCCTTAAGATTGTAAAAAATAATTCTTGTGATGATTTTCACGTATGATGTCTATTGTGGATGAAGAGTAAAATGACGTTGTCCTTCCCAAGGATTCTTTGGAGGCAGCTAGGGAAGTGAGAAAACCGTTCCACTCTCTGATTCATGGATTCCGTACCATCATGAACCAATTGTATGCAGGGTGCAGAGTGAAATAGGATCGCCATTCTTTTTTCCGGATTTCTTCAAAGGTCTATACATATCTTTTTATAATCCTGGGAATAATCAAAGAAAGGTTCGAGAGTCCGCCACCCATTAAACACTTGGGTCTCTTGAGTGAGGTAAATGTAGCTTTAATGTAAGATTTAGATGAATGTGACCGCTCACCATTCCAACAATGACAGAAATTTGGTTTCTCTTGAAACTGAATATCTTCTTCCCAACATAGGGCTCAGTGATGAACTGTTTTGTTTGACGACAGCACTTCATACTTTGCCAAGCAATTCGCCATTCTTTCAAAGATCTTGTCTTAGGGAATTCTTTGATTGGCAGATAGATACTGGTACTGAGATTGGTGTACCTCTCATGGCGCCATTCTTTGCCAACATATCGGCGTATTCATTCCCGGTGCTATCATTGTGTCCTCTTATCCATCCTAACGTGATTTTACAATTAGAATTATTGATGGCGTCTTTACACGCGAGAATTTCTGCACTCAAAAGGTCACCTGGTTTAATGTCCAGACTATTGATAGCCGACATGCTGTCAGAAAGGATTATTATTCTCTTTCGTTCAATTTTTTCCCCATTGAGATTAATACATATGTTTCTGATGGCTTCCACTTCAGCTTGGTACACTGTGTTTGTGTCTTCAAGTTTAAGAACTTTTGATCAAGTACTTTGTCCCCACACGTTATAGCCCATCCAGCACCTGTTTGATCCTTGATTCTTGACCCGTCAGTGTAACCGATGAGATCAAAATCATTGATACACCAATATTTTTGATGTCGTAGCCCAGATTATTGGACCAGAAAGGGATCCGAAGTGGAGGAGTTGGGATATTTTTTACTTTCAAATATTTATCTAAATATTGCAAGTGTCCTCTTTGTAGGTGGTCGAACCATTTCAGTGGAGTTTCCTTTTTAGTCCGAAGCCTAATTAAACTCGCACGCTCCATTACAAATAGATGAAGTGGAAGGAGCCCACATAGTACTTCCATAGTCGCAGTAGGTGTAGACCTCATAGCTCCTGTTATGCTCATCAGACCAAGTCTCTGTAGTTTACTAAGTTCATTTTTGATGAACCTAGTGCCTAGAAGTTTAGGTGCAAAAACAATAGCGCCATAGCTCACTATAGATCGAACATAGGTCTCGTAGATCCATTTAGACTTTCGTGGGCTAAGCCCCCAGTCGGATCCAACAAAAGTTCGCAGGGCAAAGAGACTCCTCTTAGCCTTAGAGATTGCATATTCTATGTGCTTTCTCCAGTTTAGACTATCGTCAATTATTACGCCAAGATATTTAAATGTTCGAACTCCCTCAATCTTGGCTCCATTCAGGTAGAGGGAAGTATCCTTGCATTTTCTTCTTTTTGAAAAAAGCATATATTTTGTTTTGGTTGAACTGAAGGTAGTGTCTCTAGTGTTTGCCCAACTTTTAAGCCTATTAAGGGCACCTTGCATCAAGTGTTAATGGTTTGACGATCCGTACCACGAACACACAAAGCCAGATCATCAGCGTAAGCAACTGTATAAACCGGTGGTTTGAGAAGGTCTATAGCTTCTTGGAAAGCAAGGTTCCATGCAAGGGCCGATAGGATTCCTCCTTGTGGGCATCCTTTGGTTGGTGAAACTGAAACACGTTCGCCACCCAATTCTGCAAAAACAGTTCTATTCTTCAGTAGGTTGGCATACCATCGGATTGTCATATTGTCCACTCCATACTTCCTCATTCCATCTATGATATGATCAAAGCTAATCCGATCAAAAGCACCCTCGATATCCAAGAATACTACAAGGGCCTCTTCATTCCGGTGGTAGCTGCTCTCAATTGAGTCCACGAGTTTGCTGATGGCTGTATCAGTGGACCTTCCTCTTGTAAATGCAAATTGGTTCGGCAGAGCCAAACTACATTTCTCAAAGATCTTCCATTGCAGCATTCGTTCTAAGATTTTAGTGCCACATTGGTGAGTGAAATGGGGCGGAAGGCTCGAGGTTCGGAATAATTATCCTTACCCGGTTTGGGAATGAATATTACTTTACTTATCCTCCAACATTTGGGAGTATACCCCGAGTAATAAACTAAATTATAGAGATCCGTTAATCTCACTATAAAACCATGGGGCAGATTCTTAAAAGCTTGTGGAGGAATTAGATCAGGGCCTGGCTTTTTGTTTGACTTGAGACTTAAAATGGCGCACTTCACAAGATCTTCGTCAAAGTATTTTATATGGGGTTCAAGGTTAATGGAAGTACCGTCTTCATGGTTAGTATCGTTGACGTCCTTAGAATTAGGAAAATGCTCTCTTAGAAGCGACTTCAAGCTCTCTTTTTCGTCCAAAAGTCCGTTCAAGATACCTACACGAGCATTGGTATGATTCATTTTGGTCTTCATTAGCCGAGATATATCTCTTGGACCTTCCAAAGTGCCAATCCACGCTTTGAATGCCTCCCTCTTGGCCTTTATAATCATTGTTTTATACAATTGTTTTTCGACTTTGTACATTTCATACTGCTTCTTACGCTGAAGAAATTTGACTTTGCGTCGCTGTACCCTAAGCTCATTGCTCCACCAAGGGTTTACCTTTCTCAAGGTACCAGACATCACCCTACTTGAATTCTTCAAAGATTCAGAGATTTCACCAGCTATGTTGGAAGCCTCTAGATCCATTGCACATGTGTCCAAACAGCTACTTCCCAAGGGAAGTGTTTTAGTCTCTAGTATGGATGCAAACTTGCACCAATCTATGCTCTTCAGATTCAAACCTCCGGAAAAGGTCCTGCTTGCATTGATTTTGAAGATACAGAACCTGTGGTCAGATCCTGAGTATTGTTCTTCAGTTCTCCATTCCGAAACAAGGTGGTGACTCCAATGGTTTGTCAAGGTCAGATCTATTATAGACTGGCCCATTCCGCCCACAAAAGTCGGAGTACATCCGACATTTTGTAGACTCAGATCATACAACGACATGAACTCTTCAAGTTTTTCCCCACGATGATTTGTGAGAGTGTCCATCCACAAAAGACTCCTAGCATTGAAGTCCCCACATATCAAAAGAGGCTTATTGTGACAATTACAAAAGTCAACGAGAGGTTTAATCATGCCACAAACGTCATCCCTCGTGATATCAGCATAATAGCTCGCAACAACAAGACTTTTGTTATAAGCAATTTTTACTGAACATACAACCAAATCTTTTGAACAGAGCTTAGGAATTTTTGTTATAATCAAATTAGAGGATGCTAAGATTGCCGCCCTTGGTTTTGATCCGTCGTGAACAAAGATTGACATACCCTTAAAGCATGCAACAGTAGCACCATCCCGTTGTAGGTGGGGTTCTGTCACAAAAACAAGGCAGGTAGCGCTTCCCAACAATCTCAGATTAAGCTCTGTTGAGCAGGTAACTCGTTTGCCCATATTAATTTGCAAACATTGAACTGGCTCATTTTGATAACTATTGGGCACGTTAGCGTGATTGTCATTGTGTGAAGTTGATGAATTTACCATATGTTGATAATTGAATAAGATGGGTGATGAGTCGTAGGGAGAGAGGTTTTGTACTTTTATTTATGGAACGGAATTAAGGTTTGGGGAGCTTTTGAATCAGAGTCTTTTGTACGTTTTTGGGAATTTGTCTCCGGGCTAGTAAAGGCCCGTTTACTTTTCTTCAGCTCCGAGTCAGAGTTTGTTTTCTTCATTGGGATTGAAGAGCCCCTTTGCATAACTTTGATCCAGTCATCCCTCATCCCATGGTTTTGTAGAACTCCAGGAACAGAGGCCTCTAGACTAGGAAACTCATCACACGCTTTTGAAACATTAATCCCTATCGTCCCAGGGCTTTGTTTAACTGAAGACGTTCCATCTTTATGGTCCAAACAAGGCAGCTCCTCCGCCGGCTGTTGCTCATTCTTCTTTTGCTCCACATCCTGCAGCTGTCCTTCGTCCTCCGGTTGCTCTTCTTCCTGCGGGTGACCTCCGTCCTCAGTTTGCAATTGGTCCTCTGTTCGTCCTTTGTCTTCCGGTCCTTCTTCTTCCTCTTCAAGTCCGGCAGCCTTTTCTACTGCTCTCCTCTCCTCTGCACTAGAGATCCTTGTGGGAAGTCCTAGCCCAATTCTAAAGTTTTTATAGAACTCCGAGTATGTGACTCTGTGAGAAGATGGGCATTTAACCTTAGTGTGGCCAAATCTGAGGCATCTAAAGCATTGGACAAGCTGTAGAGTTGACACTAGCTCAACCTTCCTGCCCCCCACAGGTATGACCATAGGCAGTCTTTTTCTAGGTTAATCTTGAATTTTATTTTTCCTGACATTATAGTGCTAAACATCTTAGAAAAGAGCACATCTGTTTCCTCTTCCGCTGAAACAGAATGAGGGACGTTTTCGAAACCTCCCACAATGTCTCCATATTCTTCCATTAATTCTTTTAATTCCTCCAGGTTTGTTTCTGTGCCATTCTTGATTATAACATCTATAGGGTTTTGGGCAGCTCGAGCATTTTGAAGACCTCTGATGTTAAACTTAACGCCATTATCGAGAAAGACTAATCCATTCATACTCTCAAAATGCGAAATTATGTTTAAGGGTTTCCTAAGCTCTATAATTATAAAGCCTGCAGCACTTTTACAGTCATTGATTATCGAAATGTCTCCCATGTTTAACTTAAGAATTTCCAGCAATTTTTTATATTGTACAAAATTTGGGGAGAATCCTCTTAGGCCCTTCCCATCAATATCCTTCCAGTCTATGAAAATCTTATTCCATAGGGGGCTTACATTTAATTCTTATTTTCATTTCTCCTCGCTATGGTATGTAAATTCCATACATATTTAGCTGCCCACATTTATATTTCGCTAGCATTTATCATGCTACATTTGTGTCTCTTTACTTAATAATGTAAATCTTCTAACATGGATGTCATTTTTTTGTACCCTTAAATAGTGACGTCACTTAATTTCTTAATCAGTATCAATATATCAATAACCCTATTGAATTAAAATTACACTTCAGACTGTCATCTTGTTTTATGTGTACGCTTATTGTAAAAAGTAAGGCTGGGATTCCTGATTGATTTTCGGATATTTCCGTAAATGTAAATTTCTGTAACGACAGTAGATTTTTTTTCTACAGATATTTATTTTACTTGATAAACTCTCTAATACCCTACAAATTACAGGATTATTTCTGTCGATCGTTAGGACTATATAGAATTAAAAGTGAATGCGATTTTTTATAGTAGAATCTTGATTTCTTGTAGATGATTTTTTCAAAACTTTGGATTTATCGATAATGTTTTCCATCAGTAGATTTATGAAAATCTACTCATACCGATTGTTTGCTAAAAAACTACCGATACCGACGGTGGATTTTTGCATACTGAAATCCGGCAGTAAAATAGTATTGTTCGTTTATTTTAAACATTTTATTTCATTCTTGTGTTTCATATTGAGAATGTTAAGTAGATTATATAAAAAATTGTTATTATCTATAAGTATTTTTTTGCTAAGAAAACGGGTTCAAATCTTGTTTATTTAAATATACAAAACCCTACAATTTACTTTAGTTTTTTAATTGATTCAAACATGTGAAATAAAAAAGTTGGACTTCTTCATAGCTACAAACGAAATCATTGATTAAATGAACACAGGCTAAATAATTGGTAAATTTGGAAATATTAACAAGTTGCTATTTGAAAAAATAATCTTTTCGATAAATATTTCATATACCTTTGATTCGAAAAGGAAGATAGAAATAAGTCTAACATATTGACATTCACAAAACTATACAAAAAATATTAAAAGCAAAGAGTGTCTTTAACGGTTAAATGTGATAAGATTATTTTCCTCAACCATTACGATAGAGTTACGTTTTTTTACCCATATGATTCTTTCGAATTATTCATTGTTCAGAGCTTAATATATTAGGTATGAAGTTTTGAAATGCCCACATTAAAAGCAATATTAGAAGTTAAGAAGAAATTTGATCAAATCCACTGCCGGATTTGATTATATTACAAGCTGGAATGTCCCCTTCTAGACTTTTAGTATGTTAATGTTTAGTAAATTAATTTACACATTGCAATGCACTTGCTTTTGGTTGTTTCATAGGATGCTAAAAGTAGCAAAAGGAAAAATGGAAGGCATTTGATTTCATTTATATATTTAGGATTGATATTTTTGCCAATTTAGGCCCCTTGTAAGATATTATCCAGGTTCAAGCGACAGACTTGTAGAGGCTCAAAATGGATGGAGGCAGTTGTTGAGGAAGGAACAATCTCTTTGAAAAAGTTAGAAAAAGTGAACATTACAGAATTATCGCTACCTTAAAACAAGTAAATGTTTTTGGAGTAGCGTTGCAGAAATACCACATGTTATGTAATTAAATGACAAAATGGGCCGACAAGAATCCACAAAATTACGACACATTGAGTTCCCTCGAGGGCACTTCTTTAAAGCTTTCTAGGATATTTTTTTGGGTATAATGTAAATTCCTCACTAATGAAAGTTTTAGTATAAAAATGTAGGATAAAAACCATTTTTATACAAAATAGACCCCTTGTCCACGTGATTGTTTTTTTTTACTTTGTAATCTTTTTTAGAAAATAAACATATTCGGCCTTTACACGTAGCCACTAATATAATAAAAATATGAAACAAATTGAAGAGCATCGCAATTCAGTTGGTTAAAAAGCCACTTTCATCTAAGCTATTAAGAGTCTTTAAAACCATACATAGTTTGATAAGTCCTTCTACTGGTCTCGCAACAGATTTATAAGCATTACGTTCCCCACTGACCGCATCTATTGATGGAAAGACTTTGCTTCTTCTGCAAATCATTCAGAGAAGCAACAAACAATTTAAATTGTAAGTTTACAAGAAATATAATTGGGAAAATAAAAGTTTATAGCGGATTCAACGTCGTTTTACTAATTATTAGCCCATAATATTATTATGTTACTACAAAGTAACAATAGAGGTTACCCAACATTAAAGATATAGCGATCCCTTGTTATTTTATCTTGATTTTTTAAAATTACACGTGAAATGTTTAAATTTTTAAATTAATTTCAAGTTTTTAAATAAATGAAATAAATGACTATACTTCATTCTAGACACTTTTAAGTGTGATGAGATTTTTTGCCTCAACTATGTACATACGATAGAGTTTTTCCTCATCATGACGTTTTTTTTTCTCCCATGATTTTCTCATTATCTATATAGCTAATGAAATACCCCAATATTATCAAAAAAATGAGAAAACATCATCCTCTTTGAACCCTTAGGCATATTTTTTTAAGATTTATAAATAGCATAAATGAAAAAGGGAAACATATATATTAGAATATACCAAGCTATTCGTGGTTTCATTAAAGATAAGTTTGAATCAAAGGTCAGTAAATAGGGCATTCTTTCCACTTCTTCAAATGCGACGCTGCAGCCATCATGGCTCAAGTCTTCATCTACAAGAATGCAAACCATTCACGACTCCGACTGAAATTTAACAATCGTTATTTTATATATGAATATACATTTTCACTAATTCTGTAGATATATTTTGAACAATTTTCAAAATTGTTTTGACATTATTTTTAATTTTTTTTTTTGTGATTGTTTTGTGTTATAATAAATTTTTAATATTGTGTGTAAATTAACATGAACTTCTAAATATTAAGCGGTTAAGGCCATTGGACCGAAAAAAATCACAGGGATATTTCGTTATTCCAACATTTATTTAGCGGAATTAAATTCAGCTCTTCGAGCCTTGAGAAATAATGGACTATGTGGATAAAAGACAATAGGTTCAAAAACATAAGTAACTGACATCTTTCGAACTTCAGTTGCGTACCTTAAAAGAATAAAATTTTCATCCGTGCTTTCAATAAATTTAATGGTTTAAAATATATTGATAAAATATTATTAGTTTTTCTGTTTATATTAGTAAGTTAATTTATCTGATTTTTTTTGGACACTAAAATTTTCTTATTGTTTTAATTTACGTTAGGGACTAGATCAGTGGTGCCATGGTGACGTCCCGCAGGCCGGAACCGACCCGAATGAACATCACATTCGGCCTGTTACGTCAGTGGTTGAGAAGTGTTTTTTAATAAATAAATAATACTATGATATAACATAAACAAATTTAAATCTTCTTTTGTTCTTTGTTTCGTGTATGGTCTTGCCAAGCCAAAAATGTACCGTTAATTCCCCCCCCCCCCCCGAGGTCCCACTTGAAAACAATCTGATCATAGAGATAGAATCTATTTCTATGATCAGCTTACGATGACGTAGTATAAATTACTTTGTTTATTTTGAACACACAGAAACAACAGAACGCTGTTTCTCTGCAATTGGGGAATCAGCTCTCTACATCTTTATATCTCTATGTCTAATCCCAATAAAACAGTAAATTACATCATCTCTGACGTCACAACAAATATCTGCATAAACTATAAGAGCTCAACCCTTCAAAATAGATATTTCGGCTCGAACAAAATAATGGCAAAAGAGCATCACTAAGAGAGTCATGCAATTGCAATGCTAACATATACGTCTCTTCAAGAAGACCCTTACTTAATTATACTTGATGACTGCCTCCCTAGGCCTATTATTGAGGAGCCCATCCACTCTCTCTTTCTCTCTGCTTTTTCTCTCTCTTAAGAGAGGGGGAAAATGATGATCTAATAATATTTAAGATGCCTCAGAGGATGATGATGATGATGCTTCCTTTTCATATTCCTTCTTAAGAGCAAAGAAGAAAAAGGATGTTGTTGCATGAGGCCTCCAATAATAAGGCACCCTTTGTACCCACGTAGAGGTCTTCTTCTCCCTTTGCTCCGAAGGCATTCATTTCCCGTATGGGAAAGAAGAAGGAGTGAGCGGAAAAAGGGAGGGAGGGAGGGAGAGAGAGAAGGGGAAAGGATAAAGCCGAGTTTTTCCGCGCGCGCTTTCCCCCCCTCTTTTGAGACGAAGGAAGAAACCAGGGCTGCATGTGCTATTGTTGTTCTTTCCCCGCTGATCAACACCAATTCTCTTTTCTAGAAGGAGTCAGTCGAATTTAATAAGTGAACCAAGGTGCCACAAATATCAAGAATAATATTAGTGAAGTGATGACAAAGTCTGATTAATTATATTTATTAAGACGTGACACCTAACACAGCACATCTCCCTCTTTCATCTCACAACTCTTATTACTTATTTTAAAAAAGCTGAATAAAAATGGAGCTTTTATATTGGATCGCACCCTTGATACTCTCCCTGAGTTCCCTGGAGTTTGTCTCCTCACTGGGCACGGCTGGGAGTCTGAATGTCAGCATTTACAGTCCTTGTCTGGACGACAAGGACTGCACTAAGGTGCATTCGGATGGCTGGGCCTGTTTTCAGTACTTTTGCTACCCTGGTCATCAAAGGCCGAGGACGCACCGACTGAGAAGCCTTTTGAGTCATGCCGGCGGGTCAAGGACTGTCCCGTTGGGCCACAAGGGGAAAAGGGAGAGTGCTATCGACATTATAATCGACGACGGGTCACCTCTGGATCTGTTTGGATTCCGAGGAGCAGTGTGACTCTCATGAAGAATGTGGGGATAGGAAGTGCTGTAATGGCTTCTGCTGTGATGATGAGTACTTTGATGGAATTAAAACTTTTCCATGCACCACGGATGATGGATGCAAAGTAAGTCTTGAAGAAGGACTAGGCAAAATGGCGGAAAAACAGTCAGTTATTCATTCATTTAACGCTTACCAAATATGTCATATTGCATTAAGAAGAGAATATTTTTGTGACAGTTATTTATCATATCTAACACAACCCAAATTAAAATTATACACTAAATTATGCGACTGAGTGACAAATACTAGATTTTAGCATAAAATAAAAACCTAAAGTTTTAATTCACTTAATAATATATTCATGTTCCGTTCCATTTTTGAATAGTTATGTTTATTGATTAGAACCAAATCAAAAATATTTTTTTTTTCCTTTGCAGGATTTGCTGCTAGGAGAGTTTTGCTGCATTGATGTGAGCGGTGCAACGGAGTTCCAAACGTCCAAGCCCAACTGGAACAAGATCTGCTGCGACAACAGCAAGGGAGCTCCCATCGTGCAGATCCCCAGCGACATATCCGACGAGGATTTGATTAAAATCGACAAGCAAATATCACGAATGGGACCTCTTCAAAAGGTAAGGACTCTTAATAGGACTAAATAACTTTAGAATTCATTGCTGATGTCTTTAAAGCAATATTCTTATAAAATCATCTTTTAATATTATTTAAAAATGAATGAGTCATTTAGTTGTTTATAACATGTTCAGTTTTGAAGGAATCGTACCTACTTATATCATATTTTTTAAATTTTTATACATCTAAATTCATTATACCGTTGCGACGCTATTATTTTTGTAAATCTAATTTGATTGTTCTTTTGTCGTTGTATTGATTCCAAACTAAAATGTCTTCTTATGTAATTTATACGCGACTACTTCGACTATTGTTTAATAACTGAAATGCAGAGAGAAAAAATACCCATCCATTAAACAAAAAAAAACGTTTATATATTTTTGGTTTCATTTGAAATCCTCCATAACATATATTAGTCAAATTATATACAAAGATTTTGTCCATTACGATCAATTATCATAGTATTTTTTAAATCCCAAAATTGATTTTGAGATCTTATCAACTTGTTAAATACTTGAAACTTTAATTGTAAATTGTAACTTATCTACAATGAAAAATATCTGAAATAATGCCTGAATATTATAATTTGAAATTTACCTCAATGAAATCGACTAAATCACTTATTTTTGGTCGTTTTTTAGTATTGCTAAATTGAGTAAAATTTAGAAATCCTTATTTCATCATATTAATTATTATATTCAATGGAAATTTACATATATTATAAGTTACAGCCACTTTATCTGCATTAAGTTTTGTTAATAAATATATTTTCATTAAATATGAGGCTTTGAAAATATTTCTGTAATAGAAAAATAGTCTTTGGTTTATTGTATCAAAAATATATAGTACAGTTATATATAACTTTTTGTTAGAGTGCAAATTTCAATTAATAATATATATTCATAGATATTTTTCTTGTTAAAATATAAATTCTTTAAAATAAAAGATGTTTCTGGATGTGATTCATTTTTTAGTACTTTCAAGGATATTTTGATTTATTATTTATATAATATATGTGAGGAAATGATAACTAACTTATTATAAGAGTATGCACTTTATTTAATGACCATATTTTTGTAGTTAAAAAATTATTTACAAAAAATTAAGTAATTCCCAAATAAGAAAATACACATAGAATAGAAAACAACGATTAATTTTCTATATGTTTCGATTATCTAGCATATGTAAGGAACTGAATGAATATTATGATTTTAAAATTACTCGATGGAACTTATATTTTATATTCTATTTAATGCTTATTGTTTTTTATTTGATCAAATACAAACTACATTAAAGGAATAATGACCCTCAAGAGTTAAAATAGGCAAACATAAATATATTTTAAAATCCATTTTTAACATCTTTTATATTCATATATGTATCAAAACCTTGAAATAATCCCCCTAAAAATCCTTTACCATCTATTTGTCCAGTCCATTTGCGAGGGGCAAGAATACGAGTTCATGGAGAAGTTCCCCTCCTGCACCAATTATACGACCACGACCACGACGACCACCACGACTTCTCCACCGCCAAAGACGACCATGCCAAAGGTTCAACAGTCCCAAACTCAGACATCCGGAGCCTCGGCAATGATATTCACCCTAACATTCCTCTCCTCCTCAGTCAGCAGTCTCTTGGGCGCCGGTTTCTTGCGTAAAAAATGCAGCCAAGAGAAGAAGACAGACCAGTGATAACGTTCCCCGAGTAAAAAAAAAAAAAGCGAGCAAGAGAGAATAATAATGAAAATAATAATAATATGCAAGTCATCTTTCTTTTTCTTCTACTTTTTTTGGTGCCCAAAATGAGGAGAAGGAGCAGAGAGAGAGAAAAAGATAAAAAGGGAAAAGCCTTCTATGAAAGGCCTAGGGCCGAAGAAACAACTGTTTACTCTTCTCCATTTTATTATTATTATTATTCTTATCAACATTTGGTATTTTCTAGTCAAAAAGTCAACATATTTTAAAAATTCCCTAGAAGTTACCCTACCCCCCCCCCCCCCCCCACCAATCCCAAATTAACTAAGTTCTCCTCAAAGAGTGGTCAATAATACTATCAACAACAAGCAAGTGTCCTCTTGCAATCATATTGTTTTTCCAGTCGATATTTATAAAGATGGGCCCCAATTGCTGGATTAATCTTAACGCTATTTTTCAAACTCTTTGTGTCTCCTACAATCAGTTTAAAAGTTTAAAGCTGCCAATGGCCCCAATCTCAGGATTAACAATAATGCCGATCATCAAAATATCATCCCCCCCCTGTCGTACCAATTGCTGGGTGTGTACAATAATTTTATTCATCCAAAGCATCCCCTTTCCCATGCAATCTGATTGGTTTCAGATTTGAATGTTGTAAATGGGTCCGAATTTGCTGGGTTCACCTTGTTGCATTATTTATCCTTTGTTTAAAGCGATAAATGAACACCCCTTGCTGGGTTAGCAATAATGCTATTGGGGAAAACCTTTGATTCTCACAATCTGATTAGTCATTTTTAAATTTAATGATATGAATGGGTCCACCCACTTTCCCGAATTGTTAGGTATATAAAATAGATAAATTTGACAAATTTTTGTTTATTTCAAAGTATTTCCAAATTGTCATTTCAAGACAAAGACGAGTTATATATTTTGTCTCCAATCGCGGAATGCATTGATGGATTTAAAAAAATGAATATTAGAAGGATTTGAGAGTAGAGAAAATGGAATAAATGTTACTTCAGTCAATATACTTTTGACTTTTATTAAATAAGTGTTAGTTTATAACTGTCTTTGTTGAGCATTTATTTACCTTTATTTTTCAACACTTAAAGACTTTTTATGCATTTTTAAAGAAATAAGCAAAGAGTATGATGTCTTTTTAATAAATTTATTTGTTCGATATATCATATAGTATTCGGGGCCCCATTTGATGTCAATACATTATCTTTGTTTATAAAATAACATCTTCTTCAATGACCACCACATTTTCCTTTGAGATCCATAGGCAAACCTTACCCACGAAAGAGAGAATTTTAGAAAAAAACAACTACTCATAAGCAGCTCTTCATTTTGGGATATAATCCACTTTTTCCAATTTTTCAATTTGTATATGTGTTTTTTAATCAGTATATATTTTTCTAAAATCCTCCACCACCAAAATTCCTCCACCACCCCAAAACAACCAACAACAATAATAAACATTTTCTGATTATCTCCAGAATAACTCATCGGTTCTTTTTTTTAGTTATTTCTTGCTTATGTAACGAATGCCAATTTAGCTGCTATTTTTTTCTTAAATAGATATCAACACATATACATACAACCGGGGGCCAAAGATGTCCCAAGATATAAGTAATATATATTTAAATACAGGTATCAATTGTAAAATTCTATAATATATATTATATATTTTTTCCATTGATAGCTAAAGTATTCTATGTAAGTTTACAATATGTAATAATATTAATAATAAATATATCAAAACTTTGTAAAATACTGTTTATTTGGTATTTATTTGTGTAAGTTGTACAATATGTACGACGAAAATGCATTTGGCAAAGCGATTTAATGGCAACCAAGATTAAAAAACGTGATGTAAAGGAACTTTTTTTAATATACGTAGTTAAGTTATGATGGATGGCTTTAGTTTATTGGGTAATTTGATTTATTCTAAGTTTTATTCGTGACATGCTTAATTAAATTATTAGCTCACCATCAATTATGATGAATAATAAGAATGCCTGACTAAAAAACGTTATATTTCTTTTTTTCAATCTACTTAACCAATGAGATTCCATGACTAAATTCATTTACACTCATGAGTATCCATTGGGTCGATAAACGCCAGGCCTCTTGGCCCATTGACATGGCCGCTCTCGCAAGAGATGCTTTGAGAGGAAAGATAATTTTAACATTTGTATTAATTCTTAAGTTCAATGAACAAAGGTTTATATTTACATTTTTAATTTGCTTTGGATTTTATATTTCAATTTGTATTATAAATGATCTAGTAAATATGAAGAAAACCTATGTATTTGAATGTACTTCAATTGCTATCCTATATTCCTGTAAATCTCCATCACTTTGGCATCAACAAAGCATGGATAAAGATAAAACACCTTTGTCTCAAGCGGTGCAACCAAAAGTAGCGAGGATAAAAAAAGCAATTTGTGTAATGAAATCAAGAATCACTCCCTCGTGGCTGTTGAGTTATGAACACCAATTCAAAGCTAAGAATGTCTTCTTTCGAAACACCAATTGTCTCTTCATACGACCTTCATCCATGTCATTTGCAATTCATTTAAATAGGCTTCTCCAAAATTCCCCATTAACATCAATTAACAAAAACAATTCTGCAAACTCATGAAATAGATTGCTTTTCTTGCGTCCTCATAACAGACAAAAATAGATCACCACTTAGACTGTATGGCATTAAAAAAGAAAATGGCGTTATTACTGAAAAATGATGTTTATTAGCAAGTTTAAGAAAACAATCACAATGCATTGCGAGCATATAAAATTTAGAACTAGGATAGATATCCATTTCGTAGCCATATAACGTTATATATATAATAATATATATTATATATATATATATATATCACAATTAAAGATAACTGTAGTTTGTTCAGTTAGTTAAACGTTACACGCGCTGATGCCTGTTATACACATTAAAAACATCAAAGGAACTAATAGAAGCTTCCAAAGAAATCATATTATCGTAATTGCCGCTTACACAATTCCAGATCAATGGCTTCGCCGGAAATGAGATTCTAATAACATGGATGATTATGTTGTTCTTGCAGAAGACACGTCCAAGACAATCAGTGTACAATAATTATACCTATATGTACACTATAAAGGCTCGTAGGATGTATTTATCTTCAGCGAAGAAAAGGAAATCACATTTGAGACCTTATATTATATGAATGAACTCGTGTTCAAAAATGAAGTAAGAAAGTTGTATTGAACCCTACACTAAATGTTACTTATCTTTTTCGTTATTTTTTTATGGACAATACTGTAAAAATACAGTATGTACTCATCATCGTATTAACGAACTTTTAAACTTTCGCTTTCCTTATTAATCTAGTATAAAATGTTTAGATAAAGAAATATCCCCCCCAAAAAAAACCTCAACTAATAATAATTATAACATGAATATTACAACATACAGCAACTTAATAAGACAATAAACCTCATATTATTATTATTATCAACCATTTAAACCTGAGTCTTACCCTAATCTACACGAAATCATTTGTTTGAACTTGTTTGTCAAACAACAGTTTATGTAATCGAACCATATGGTTTATAGGAAAGCATTTACAAATATAATTTTTGCTTGGAAACCGTTTTAATAAAAAATCTTTAACGGCGCCTTGAGTTCAAAGAAATCGCAAACAATAATATTTCTTTGTTAAATAATTATTCGTTTCACACTACAAAACCAAGGTGTGATAGTTGTCTTAAATAAGTAACTATCATTACTTATACAAGTTTCATACAAGTATAAAAAATCTTGCTTTTAAAACCAATAAAAAGATACAAATCCATAAATCACTAAATGTTACATGTATTAGAAACGTACTTCCCTTTTAAATCATGTATATTGGAAGTTAAAATGCTAAAAATTACGCTTAATCACTACAATCATTGGATTCCAAGACCACATTGAAGTTACTTGAAGGTTAAAAACACAGAACAAATAATTTCTCAAGCCTCAGGACACAACTTATTAGTTTCACACAAAAACTACTAGACTATCTAGTTATACACTTTACACCTATGTCAGTTGGGGACACAAATATATGTCCCATAGAACATCAGGCTCTAAATGTCAAAGAGCTAGTTTATTTAGGATCCAAACCCACAACCAATAAACTCTCAAGGGGTTTCGCCAACCCCTCACTATAGCGTGTTTGTGGTCTTAAGCCAACCATAGCCATTGAACCATTTATAATTTACTATTATGGCAGTTGGGAATGCCAAATATACATCCAATAAAACATTACTGTTATATTGACTTATGAAAATAGCCATATTTGGTCCTGGGAGCTTCACAAATCCCAACTTTTAACGTTGGGGGATTAAGCCAATCATTGCTGAGCCCATTATTATTTAAAATGTATATTACACTATGAATATAGTTTGGGGTTCAATCTATCTCCAATGGCACATCAGGTAGTTCTGGCTGTCACAACAATTGATCCTCGGCTTCCACATCTTACAAATATATGTACATTACGGGGAATATAGAAACCTAATATTAAGATATCAAAATTTATCCCCCCGCGAAAGTTGCGTCATAAGAAACTAAATGATCGTAGAAAAATGATTCTGGTTTGACCCTCCCCTTACCCCCCCCCCAAAAAAAAAAATTGCGTTCAAAGGTTTCGTTATGAAGCAAAACTTTTTTGTTATTACTTATTTTGGAAAATTTAGTTTTACAAATTTAGTTATGATCCATTTATGACTATGTTATTTTTTGCAAATTTTGGTCAAATAATATTTAGTGCCAATAAATGAACATAATTGCTGACGCACCACCAACCATTTTTAAATAACCGCTCCTACAGGGTTCTTTTATAGTTTAAGAAGGAAAAAGAAAAAGAAGGTAGTCATGTTGATGTTTTTAAGTTATTTTTTTAAATACGTTTGCTTTTCACATCTGAATTTTCAAACAGTAACTCCCTCACATGGTTGAGAATATAAATCTATGACGTTGATTATATCCATAAACTTTTGTAGATATATAATATAATGAAGAAAAATGTTTTCTCAACTGATAAAAAGAAGTTATTGTTAAAGGTAACTTATTATTTTAAAACTTAATTCTTATTTCTTAAAAAAATATTTTGAATTCCACCATGAATACAATGATCACGTATACTAAAAAGTGGCAAAGCGGAAGATCAAGCGAAATAACTACTTTCAGTAGTCGAAGAACTTAAAGACTTGACACTTTGGTCACTGTTGTGTGTTACGGATGCAACACCAATATCAAAATATGGTAAGGAGTAATAAAAAGACTCGAGTTATGTCTTACAAGACCACTTCAGTGGATTATTTGTCTTCTACACATGATGAGTTACCTTTTAAAGAAGATTTTAAACTTTTAGATAGCCCACAAAAAGGACCTCGGACTTATGAAGGTACCATAGGAAATTATTAATAGGACTTTACCAAAAATTCAATAAAAATTTTTAATACTTGTAGGAAAAGTAAAATACTTAAATCAAAGTCTACGGTATTCTTTAAGCTCAGATAAAAATATTTATACGAAATTACATTAGGAATACAAATAGGAAATTTTTCGAATTCAAGCTTTTGCTACAAGTCTCCAGGAGCATTACATGAGGCAAAATGTCTTACCAAAGCCAACATAATGTTAAGATCCTATATTTCACAAAAAAGTCCATGTGAGTCTCACATAAAAATTGTAAATTTATATTATATTTTTACACTCCTATATGGTTTCAAACCAAGTTAAATCCTCTTTTTATTGAAGGCTCAAAGCATTACCAATTCGCCATAACTTTACACTTTGGTCACTGTTGTGTGTACGGATGCAACACCAATATCAAAATATGGTAAGGAGTAATAAAAAGACTCGAGTTTTGTCCACAAAAAGTCCATGTGAGACTCACATGGACTTTTTGTGAAATATAGGATAAATATTTTTTAAAAGAACCCTAGTAAGAGCTGTTATTTAAAAAATGGTGGTGCGTCAGCATTTATGTTCATTATTGGCACTAAATATTATTTGACGAAAATTTGAAAAAATTACAAAGTCATAAATGGATCATAACTAAACTTTGTTAAACTAAATTTTTCCAAAATAAGTAATAACAAAAAAGTTTTGCTTCATAATGAAACCTTTGAACACAAAAAATCCATTTTTCTACGATCATTTAGTTTCTTATGACGCAACTTTCTTGGGGGATAAATTTGATATCTTAATATTAGGTTTGTATAATACCCCCTAATGTACATGTTATATATGAGACAACACATCAAGCCCTCATACCTTTATTACTTGATATATATGTCATGGTCTAGAAACAAGAGTTAGTAGGTTGTCTCTTATATAACCCCGAATCAACCTTTCATCTTCTCTATCCGCGACATCTCACGCCTATTGAGTTACAATGTAATTCTTTATTTTGCGGGAGCTATATATTCGAATACAACTACATTTTTGTCGTATTAGGTTTCCATTGACCAGCTCGGGCTGGGGATGAAAATCCATCTTATATTAAGGGAAGTGAAGGAAAAAAATAAAAAAATAATAATAATAATACTTGAAGCGTGTCACAGAAGTGTTTTCGATAATAATAATAATACTTTTATCTTTAACCAAACAAAGAAAAAAAAGGGAGGTATTCTTTTGACTCAACCGGAAATCAAACCATGAAAACATGACGAGAGGAGGACCTCACAAAATGGTCGTGAGTGTTGTTATTATGCACTAGGTGTAGCCTCTGTGAGAGGAAATTACTTTGATAAGTATGATCCAAGAAGAAAGAAAAAATAACATCGATATAATAAGTTATGAGTTTTCTTAACGTTGACAAAAACCCTCTTTATAGCAACCTGATTGGACATTTCCTAATAATTATGGGCTAAAAGTTTTAAGTCCTTGCTTGATTTTCATATATATTGTTTCATAGAATATATAGCATAGAGATTAATTAATGGGAGAGTTGGGACTACCGATTTATATTCCGTAGATCGGTAATGCCAACAGTAGATTCTTCGATAACGATGCAAGTGGGAAAAGTACCGAATACTGCTTTTGATTACATGATTGATGTCAATCCGTAGATCGAAAAGCAAAAATCATATATTTTCCTCAAAAATATCCAATATCAAAGTTCATTCAAACATTCCAAAAACATAAACTTCATCTATGTCAGGGGTCGGCAATTACGTTTGGACACGGGCCAATTTTTTTTCAGACAATGGCATTTCAGACCATAGCTTTTTTTAATTTATTTTATTATCTACATATACAAAAGAGAAACGTGTGCATGTATGTGTGCCGATGAGATCTGCTACTTCACAATGACGTGCGCTGGTTAACTAAAGGAAAGGCACTGGAGCGCTTCTGTGCGCTACTAGATCAAGTAAAAACCTTCCAGCGAATGAGCAAGATGCGTGCTTCAAACGATCACCTGGTCTTCCTAGACGGTGAAATGTCCATCTCAAACATCGCGTTAATTTAACCAAACGTTTATTATTGTTTACTTTGCCTGCTTTATTTTGCACAAGATGCTCCACCTGTTGTTTTGTCACTTTAGGACTATCATCTATACCTCAATAAATGTTTCGAAATTGATAGGATTGCTGTATGCTTTTTTTTCCTTTTTGAACTATGGGTTTTAATCAAATTAAATGTCATCTTGTGAGCCAGACAAAAAAGATGGCGGCCACTATTTACCGACCTCTGGTCTATGTACTATTAGTAAGTATTGTCTCAGCACCCCTAATAGTCATTTGTTGAAGGGAAACGATATTGCACTCTGGGCTGCTATAGAAAATACATATTAAACGCAACTAAAATATATTGTTTCCTTCTTCCAACCTTTGTCTGGTGTGAGAGAAAATAATAATCTCTAAAAAAGCAAATTTCTCTTTTGTTCAAATTTATTTATTTTTTTGGTGAGAGAAAATAAGTAACTTTGGAATTTAAAAAAAATGTAATATATAACTTAAATTTTTATAGAGCTCTTTTAATATTCTGATACCCATCCAATCGGTCCATATCCATGTTAATACCATCCATTTTTGATGACGATGTAACCCCATGACATGATAAAGTCATGTTCATTTTTAATGTAGAAGCACAAACAATTTTTATTATTACTCAGAGTAATATAATTCATACCTTTAGAAATATTAAAATCTATTGGATGTATGAAGTATATATATATTTTGTTACAATTATCATGTAGGGGTTACTAATGTAGGTATGTAATCAATGGAAGGAAGCTCCCCACATTTTTGATTTAAATAGAAGGGGACGTTGTCAGCAAGCCAGGACCACCTTAACTGTGTGTGCAGATGCGTCATGGTACTGACTGGGTGCATCATAGTCGTGAGGGTGCTGACAGATTTGTTGACGTAGCTAAAGGTCAAGTAGTGGACGTTCTGCGGTTCCTCACCGGATCCGCGGTCCACGTTTTCTCGTCTGAGAAGATGCTGATCCTGGTTGCAGGTGCTTTCTTGTTCAAGAGGGTTTGTCAATTATGCAGAAGGGTCTCCTTCCACTCTCACTAAACCCTTCCCTCCTATGATCTTGACTGTCCTGTGCAATGTGATCGGCGCCAAACTTGGGTACTTGTGTGCGGCTTCATCGACTTAACGGGGCCTCCTCTACGGCCTTCCGGACGGTCTCTAGGTCAAATCCCATCTTCTATCAACTCCCAGCTTCCTCTCTATGCTCTTCTTGCCGTGGATGTTGTACAAGGTCGCTCTGGACGCGATCAACTGCCACGAGATGTTGATGGGCGTCTGCTCTGCATTTAAAGTGAGTGGATCTTGATGTGTCTGTCTCGATCAGACGTCATTTTCACCGTAACTACAGCACCTAGACGCATGCATTTTTTGTCAACAATTCTGTTGAGTCTTATGGATAACAATTAATTTGGACGTTATCCCTTTCGATTCATCAAACATCAAAATATTTAAAACATAAGTTTCTAAATAGCCGTGGCCAACTCAGTTCTTTAAATATATATATATATATATATATATATATATATATGCCCTTTACAAAGAATCTGGATAACAGCACACATGCGTTCTTGCTCGTCCCAGATAATAGGCTGTAGATTTCCATATGCGGCCATGACGATGATAAAATTCAACTGAAATGATCTCTCATATGTTAGCTGTCTGCTAAAAAATCAGCTACGCGGATCAGATGACGTCATCCTTGTTAAAGGATGTCCTGAAAACCCGCCGGATTTGATCTTACCACCCTGTATATATATATATATATATATATATATATATATATATGGGTTGAGTTCTCAAATATCTTTGCCCAAATGTATTGGGTTAGTCCATTTACATGTTAAAAATATCAAGTTTCTCTTCCCATGCAGGACGTTTCTCTTTTCCTCATCACTTTACTAAGTCCTCGTTTTAAAAGCCCCCTTCATAAAAATCATATTTATAAAGGGCCTCTCTAGAATGTGTGTTTTTTTCATCCCGTCTTAGTCAATTTGGATGCAAGGCGCGTGTTCATATATATAAATGGAAATTATTCTGATTTGCAATGTATGTATATTTTTATAAACCATATCAAAATGTATGCTTCCCCTCCTCTTTTAGCAATTATTTTTGCTACTAGGAGCATGAAGGCCTCTGTAATTAGTTTTGCATGACCTCATTATCAATATGTAGTACAAGTCTTCATTCCATCCGTGAAAGATGTTAAGCGTATGAGTAAAAAAAAACTTGTAAGCCTTTTAACTTGATTATGTCCAGTCAAAGTGATGTATTAAAGAACTGTAAATTAGAAAGTATATATTTCTCATCAATTTAAATTTGCTCTGAAATATACTATTACCTCATATAAGGAGTAAGTTTCATTTCTTTGAAATATGTATTATCTATAATACTATTTGTTAAATATGTTTATTGAAAATATGTTTATTGGAAACCTTAAGACTTTTGTGCACTTAGAGATGTCCTTCTACTTTTGATACGCATCTTCCTCTCAAATTTTATATAATAACTTCAAAAACGGAGATGATATTTTATTTAACTAACATAATATTTGTGAGGCTTTATAACATCTTCTGACGGCACTTTACATCAATGTATTGTCTCTTTCATGATCTTTATTTTTTATTCGTGGCATTGTGAAAGTAAGTCGGAGCGCCAAATCTTCAAAGCTACAATTTTATCCCCTAAAACCTTTGTAAAAATTTCTTAAGCATATTAAAATCATCCTCCATATTGTAGAACAAGATCATTTAAAACATTTATCGCACGCTCAAACTATATTTACTTATGAATTTAATTCTTACTTCGATGGTTTTTGCTTATATATTATATTTTACTATATATGAAAAAATATAAATCAAATAAATAATTAACCACCATATATATATATATATATATGTTTATATATATATATATCAATCAAAGAAAATGAAAGTGTTTAGAAGGGATTATTGTCAGCTAACGCAGTTAGAATAGGTGGGAGGAGGCGTAGCTGAAAAGGCCAGGACGGTATTCTTCAGTGGTTGTGGACTTCTATCAACCAGAAATGAAAGGTTTTACAAATTGTGTCCTCTCGTCTGTCTGTGAGCTATTCAGCTCTCTCTCTCTATAGTTTATATGCTTTGATAAGGGGTATGATAGCCGTGCGTGTTAAGGCGTGTTCAACTCTCAACGTTGGGGGCACAGGTTCGAATACTCCCGATGGGATGGTCATTTTTGGTCTACCTCATGATAAGATCCTAGGTTCGAGTGACTAATTTAATGCTATAATGCTTATTTATATCCAGTCGGATACTGCAATTCTGTCGAACCATATAGGCAAAAAAAGGCTATACAAAATTGTGTCCTCTCGTCTGTCTGTGAGCTATTAAACTCTCTCTTCTAAATAGTTTTACATGCTTTGATCAAGATGTACATTTGCTTTGTATGGCCAAGTCAACACATCACATAAAATTATGAACTCACAAATGACACAGACTATCATAATGATTTTCTATTGCTTTTTTTCATTATGATATGAAAAGTTTTTAAAGCCACACATATGTCTTATATAAGCTCACATATGATATTTCGAGTATTAGTAATCTCAGGTAAATCAATTGTAGCAAGTATACATATATTCAAGTAATATTCCACTAATTTTATTGCTTCCTTTTTATGACGGTGAACATAAGTTTTAAATATAGAGTTATTATATTGTATTCCTGTAATTAGGTCATATTGATTCACTTAATCAACGACATATGTTGATGAGTATGTTACTGTTTTATATGTAAGTATGTGTAGTAGGCTTGAGAAAGAAAAATAAATGTTATACCTATAATTAATAAAAAAGGCCTGTCTAGGGTAAAGTTTCTAAAATAATGTGTAAGGGAGATAATTAGGTTATAATTTTATTTATTCATATAGGATATAACTCATATCGAGGATAATGTTTTGATGAAATTGTTAGCTGCCACAATAAAAGGATATTGCACACGAAAAAACTTGTCAACTTATTTATTCGCTTTATGAGGGCCATATTATGTGGTGGAAGATGTTTAATATATAAAAGGTTTCTTAAGGCTTATCCAGAAAGGTTTTGATCAATATATTTAAATTAGGTCTCCATTGTTATCTGTCATAACTTCATTAATCGTTATGAAAAGGAATTAAAAACCAAATGTCTAAGAAATTTCAACGCACTAACATGGAATTTGTTCACCTGGAGTCTTAATCTAAGCCTTAGCTACATGGAAACGCACTCGACTCTAAGTTTGAGGGCACAAGATAAAATTCACAGAGGAGAACGTCAATTAAGTTCAGTCTTGTTGAAAAGGTTAGAAAGTCTATTACACACGCTCTAATGTGTTATTTCTATACAAACGGATGCAATTCATTCGAACCAAATAGACTATAATAGATAAGAACTCGTAAGCCATCATTTTAAAATAAATCAAAAGAAATCATATTTCATTTTTATTAAATAATAGTGAACTGTCAGCTTACCCTTTGAGAAATGTCGAAACATTTAAGTATTTAAAAAAAACATCTGAGCTGTGAGGAGTTAGATGACTACCTTCTTCGGGTGTCAAATAGTATTTCTTTGATTAATGAGACGAATGCCATGCCTCTACGGCAAAGAGGGGATGTTCTATTAATATTATTTAATATCATAAATTGATGGTATCAGCGACTGTGTCACTGCTGTGAATTATATATTTCTACATCCTTAGAAAAAAATGGTTTTAGTATTGACTTTTGACCGGTTCACTGAAGGTGGCAACAAGGTTTTAAAGACAATCGAAAGAACTGTTTCTTCTGTAAAATACTCTTAGAAACAACAGGACATCATCTCCTTTGGAACTTCCTCGCATTAAAAGAGACTAACCAGCCTCCAAATCTATGAGAAGACCTCTTTAAGATCAAAACTTCTGAGAAGACTCTTTAAGATCAAAACTTCTGAGAATGATTTTCTAAGCTTTCACAAGGAATACAAATATGCCGCCGTCATAACAAAGTACACAACGTATTATACAAAACGCGAACAGTAAACACCTTTCTTTTTTTTCACAATTTATTTCACTCAATCATACAAAACAAACACAATAAGTTGAAACGAAACTCGATATAAAATCTATATCACAAAATATAAAACACAGAAAACAGTATGCATAAAAACATAAAACAAAGGGTTAACTATAGATTATCAATATTATTTTATAAAAAGTGTGCAGTCCTCACAATGCCATCTATGATGTCTCCAAAACATACAGGTGGAGTTACTTTTTCCGATCTTAACTTATATAAAAAATATTGTGCTTTCGTGGTAATAAAATTAATAGTGTCTTGGTGATGTCCTGTATAAAAATAGGCAAATTCCACTCTACATAATTGAATATTTAATTTCTCGTTAAAAACTATTTTTAAATAGTCTAAAACATCTGAGACATAAGGGCATTCTAAAATGAAATGTCTTGACGTCTCCAACGAGTTCCGGCAGAAAAAGCAAAGTCTATCATTTGGCGACCTCCCATAGATGCTTCCTAGTGTCAAAGTGTTAGTGACCACCCTGTACTTAAACCAAAACAGAGAGTGACTCAATTTATTTGATTTCAAACCCCTTAAAACTTCAAAAACGGAAGATTTTAAACTATAACCTTCCATTCTCCTTTGTATTTGATTAAAAAAAGGTTTTTATACTTATTTTCTACTAAAATATTTCTTACACTTTCGTTAGTAATTAACTTTAAAAAATTAAAAAAACAATTCCTTGGGCCAAATTCCCTTGTTCTAAAATCAACAAATCGTAAAACTCTCTCTCTCTCCAGCAGTTCATTCGTCGTAAAATTATTATTGATGTTAAAAATCTCTCCCACGAAAAGTATTTTCTTTCTTAGCGAGGTATTTTTTAAAAAATATATTCTTTTGTTGCCCATTATGGGTTCCTGCCATTCCATCTTCGCTAGCACATTATTTGCTAGCTCACTATAAAGTTTTACATTCTTACTCCAAAATGAGCTTATATTAGCAGCAACTTCTAAACATTTGTCTGGTCCGCTGCCCTTTTCTTCTTCCAGCGATTGTTTCATTTTCTCAATATATAAAACTTCTAACACTCCCGCCCATAGCGAATTTTTTTCAATCAGTCTCTTAAACCATTTGAAGAGCAAGACTTTCCAAAAACAATCTATACTTAATAGGCCCAACCCACCAAATCTTAAAGGAGTGATGATACGACTCCAGGATATATTCCTGGGACGTCCTTTTGGAAATAAAAATGCTTCGCATATATCATTAATCTTACTGCATAAAACTTTGGAAATAGGAGTTAACCTTAAAATATGAATAACTTTAGATAAAATTAAAGTGTTCCAGATAAAAATCCTAGCTACCACATTATTTTTTAAAAGTTGGAGTACATACTTGTAGCTTTAGTAATTTTATCCTGAATGAGGTCACAATTATCTAAAAAATCTTGTTCGTCTAGCGATATATAAGTTCCTAGAATTTTCATTCGACTCGTGGATTTTAAACCTTTTTGTACCAGAGGAGAATCTAAATTACACATAATTTGTGTTTTATTTACATTGATTTCAAGCCCAGAAGCTTTTTATAGTTATCTAAAATATCTAATGTACTATTTATGGAAATTGAAATATCATCACTAGTTCCAGAAAAAACAGTGGTCATATCATCCGCAAAAGCCAGAACATTTGTAATATTTTCCCAATCCTTATACCACGTATACCTTTACATTTCCTTATTTCTTCTATCAACGGGTTAATTGCTAAAACAAACAAAATTGGAGAAATAGGGTCACCTTGTCGACATCCCCTCTCAACTCTAAAAACATTACTATAGTGTCCATAAAATGTTAAAAGACCACAAAGACCTACCCTATCATGTTAATAAAAGAATCACCTAACCCATGGCACTTTAAACAATCTAAAATCCACTTGTGGGAAATGCTGTCAAAAGCTTTTTTTAAATCTACTCCCATAATTGCTATCTTTGTTCCAGTATCTTTAATTTGAGCAAGGGCATCCTTAATGCTCCTACCTACATCCTCCATCAGTCTACCGGGCACAAATCCTTTTTGAACTGGGCTTATTATATCCTTTAAATATACTTTCAGCCTCTCTGTTAAAATTCCTCTGTGTATTTTAAAAACTGTGTTGAGCAGAGTTAAGGGGCGTAGATTTTCCACGACTCTTGAATCCTTTCCCATTTTAGGTATCAACACCAGTTTACCCGTAGATATGAAGTCCTCAAAGTACCCATTCGAGTGAGCTTCGTTAAAAACTTGACCCAAAAGAGGAACCAAAAGATCATTAAAAGCCATATAAAACTCCATGGGGAACCCATCTGGGCCAGGTGATTTGTTCTTTTTCTTGTAAGATTTTATGTAATTTGCTATTTCTGCATTATCAATCTCCTTTTCTAAAATCTTTTTTTTGTACATCTAAATGAGGAACTTTCAGATTAGATACATTTTTTGTAAATCTAAGGTATTTTGTTGTATTAAAAGTACATTTTAGACACATCCTATTCTTGTGATCTATACAATCCCTACATGAATATAATTTTTCATAAAATTTTGTAATAATGCGTTCTATATTAAAAAATATTTTTCTATTTCACCCCTCTCGTCGAACAGAGCTTTAATTGTATTTTTCCCCTGCTAAAACGTCTCTTTGTTTTACTTTGTTGAAAATAACCTGATCTTTAGGAATGTTTCGAAAACCAGACCTAATCAAATGACCTTGATTATAGAAATTTTCAATATTAATTAGTTCTTCGTTTTCCTTCCAATCTGCATATCCTAATTCTTTCTTGTTGGCTAATTTTATGAATTTATTTTTCCTCTCCAAACTTAATTTGATACCTAATTTGATGTATAATTTCCTTGATTTGTCTAAAATTATTTTTAGAGCGGAAGCAGGGAACTTATTGTTCCAAGTCTAAGTTTCTCTAAAACCTCTTCAATTAGACCCTCAATCAACAATTTGGTATATTTGTCCTCAAGCAGAGATATGTTCAATTTCCAAGTTTCCTTTGATTGAACCTTAGGAAACGTCAGGGTCAACATGATCGGCTTGTGGTCAGACATGAAACATGGGATAGTACTATAATCCGTAACCAGTAACCGTAACCATACATTATTCACCTCCATCTATAGGCAGCGCCG
>CP045903.1:6134630-6153237 GCA_013387185.1 Caligus rogercresseyi
ACCCTGTATATATATATATTATAAGTGATATATAGATATATATATATATATATCTATATATATATATATATATATATATATATATTAGGGTTGTTCTTATTTTTCAAATGTTTGAAATGTTAGCAACTTTGAGCATTTTCTGTTTCTTGGTGATAAAAGACGACACATACAAAGTTTGAACAAAATCGGTCAACATTACGAGGTCGCGCAACGAGGTCAAAGTTTTAAAAATTTAGTAAAAATATAGTTTTCCGCAAATTTCTTCAAATGGTGGACGTTACAGACTTCAATATAATTATTAATTTAAAGGAAATCTAATTACTACCAGACGTATGTTTGATGTTTTTTAATAAAACAAAGTTTTCAGTAAAAACAAAGCAAGAAAGGGAGTGTGTATTGTTAGCTATTTCATAGCTTTTTTGTATCAATTAACTTCACTCGCCTGTAGAAGAGACTGTTCGCTTCAGAGTAAAATAGTACTTTTAAGTTTAGTAAAACTTTAGATGATTAATCCAAAAATGACCTTGGTTGCATTCTATCAATTCAGAATTCAGTACAATCTGAGTTACATCATATGATTCAGAGCCTGTATGACCTATAAGAAATCGATTATGAAAAAAATAAAAATAATGTGTTTCTTAGATTTGCGTCAAGGTATCCTCTCAAAATTTTACTTTGTCTCTGACGCATTTATAATCCATTATATGCGTCATTTTGTACGCGAGATAGGCTTTTTTAATGTACATATAACTCTCTACTTATTAAATGACATGATTTAGTATACCAAAATATTAAGCTGGTTAACCAAGCTTTCATTTGATGTTTGGTGTTCTAAAAATCGCTATACTTTAAGAGATATAAGCAAATACGGACTCCTCCCCCAAAATTGATCTTTGATATGAGAATATACGATTACCATTTGGTACGCTGTTAGTGTTCCCTGGATAGAAAGAGAAGGGAAGGGAGTATAAGTGAGGCAAATACATTTGAAAAATAAAGAACTAATATATCTTATATTATATAATATTATAGGACCTCCCAAAAAAAAAACCACTTTTTTAGTTCTTTACATATACCCAGCGATTCTGGTTCATTTTTGGATGCTGAAAACGAGTATCTAAATAAAAAAATTCTAGCATTTTAGAAATCGGACGTCACTGGTGTCAAAGGTTTCGTTATGAAGCAAAACTTTTGGGTTATTACTTATTTTGAAAAAAACTTGCAAAATTTAGCTATGATCAATTGATGACTTTGTTATTTTTTGCAAATTTTCGTCAAATACTTTAGTGCCAATAAATGAACATAAGTGCTGACGCACCAACCATTTTTTAAATAACAGCTCCTACTAGGGTTCTTTATAGTTTCAAGAAGGAAAAAGAAAAAGAGGGTACTCATGTTGATGTTTTAAGTTATCTTTTTAATTACGTTTTTAAACGACTAATGATAGTAAATTTTCCCCATCGAATCCCAATCTACTCCCTCTGAATCCCTCTCATCAGTATTGATACCAATTCTTTTAATTTTTGTTTTTCTCAAAATACAGTTTTTCAATGGAAATGTCATTATGGTAATCTCGTGAATTCGCCAATAGACATTTTGTTCAACATATATCATATTATTATTATATATAATATATATTTAATATATATATATAAGTATTATATATATATTATAATATTATATATATATATACTATTATATATATGCTCATATTTGACAATCAAAAAATTATGGATTGAACTATGAATTCCGTAAATGAATCTAACGGGCGTCATAACCAGACGATACCATCAGCTCAATCACAGAGCTGGTAGCGTTGACACGATTGAAACACTTTCGGGTTGCGTGAGGAAACGCACGACGTGAAAGTTCAACAGCCTGAAGAATGATCTGACCCTGTTTCTCGCTACTTGGTCAGCACTTTAGTAAAGTCAGACCCGAATTGACGGCCTCTCTACCGCGTCATTGACAACTTGAAGAGAGGTGACGATGCCGCTTAACTCAATGAATGTTGAATCAGAAGCCCATTGTGTGCCGGGAGCTCCAGAAGGTTGGATGGATGTTTGTAAGCTGAAGGTAGAAACGCTCAATGAGATATAGGTGGTGGCATTTGGTATAAAAATTCTTGTTATTCTTTGGTAAATTAATCATAGCTTATTACAATTATTAAAGGAATGTTTACCCGGCTAAGAGTTTTGTCGGCTTCGATGATGTCCAAAGCACTTTCGGCACTGACATCGAAACGAGTTTGCAATTCCTTGAGAAAGAGTTCCTTCTTCTCCTCGGCGTTTTTTCGCTTCCGTCGCAGTGAATCCACCACCCCACGAAAGAAGAGGCGATGGAGCTTCTTAATTAATTTTTTCCTCGCCATGAGTGGCAAATAAGACGGTGCCCAGAGACGAAGTAGGGAATCGGCGGTGCTACGGGCAGCTAGCTGCGCGTCCGGTCTACCCAAAGACCAAAGATGAAAGTAAAAGTGCCGTATCACCTCTTCGGTTAACGGGAATGGACCTGGTTTGAAAATTTCTAGAGTATAACCAATACCCAGTGCCTCGCTAAGCACTTCTTCAGTGTCCGAGTTTCCATTTTATGTTAAAGGCACTTGACTGATAGATCAAAGAGTGAAATTGAATCTGATACTGTGTTTAAATCACGTGTTTATAAATAAAAACAGGTTTTGATGAAATAAGATTAAATGGTTATTGTATTGTATTTAAAAGATAAATTAAAAACATCACTTGAGTACCCTCTTTTTCTTTTCCTTCCTGAAACTATAAAGAACCCTAGTAGGAGCTGTATTTAAAAAATGGTTGGTGCGTCAGCACTTATGTTCATTTATTGGCACTAAATATTATTTGACGAAAATTTGCAATAAATAACAAAGTCATCAATTGATCATAGCTAAATTTTGTAAAACTAGTTTTTTCAAAATAAGTAATAACCAAAAAGTTTTGCTTCATAACGAAACTTTTGACACCAGTGACGTCCGATTTCTAACAATGCTAGAGATTTTTATTTAGATACTCGTTTTCAGCATCAAAAATGAACCAGAATCGCATGGGTATATGTAAAAGAACTAAAAAAGTGGGTTTTTTTGGAGGTCTAATATAATATATATATATATATATATATATATATACATATAACCAATGTAACAAAGTATAACTTACAATCAGATTCTTGATGATACATCTTTCAAAGTTAGTATTTATTAGACTACGCATTTGCTGAATTAAATCATATATTTCTAAAGTCCTTCGAGTAGACAAACTATACGAATGACTCATGAAACTACTAACATGTAAAATATTTATAAAATAAACCACTTGCAAACAATATGTCCCCCATTGAGGATACTTTATAGCAGACATACGCAGTTTCTAGGTAAACACATTAACCATATACTTGTGCAAATATATATATATCTATATATATATATATATATATATATATATTTGTATATAAATAACAACGTATATCCCTTTCTGCTTTCCATTGTGGAAACTGAATCCTACCTGGAAGAACACAATACGAAGCTGTTAAAAAAACAGAACTAGCGTGAACTAAGAGCGTATAACGTATTCCTAAAATCATTTATGATGACGGGAATGCTAAGATTATATTTGTATATTTGGAGCAAAATTATGACTCATCTGAATATTTTACGAAAATCTGAAAGATAGTTAACTGTTCCATAAATATTTTTGAGGACTTTTGACGGTTTTTTTTACAAAAGTAGTAACTCTGTTCATATATGTACACCATCGACCAAACTAATAACATGTTAGACATTGGGCCGTATAAAAGGAGAAAATATCTATGTCCGAATCAGCAGCTGATCAAAGAAACACGAGAAGGAATTATTACTATTTTAAAGTCTAAATGCCAAACCTTATGGAATATCTAAAGGAGATTATTGTGTTAAAAAAGCATTGACGAAATGGATATGTAATAACATAAAAAAAGTTATCTAAAGAATCAACAAGGCCTGATGACGTCACTGGTATTTATTGTAGGACTTCCATTTTCTATTCAATGTATCACAAACATTATATTTTATTGTTTACCGCCTCTTTTGACAGCCATTGTAGCTACTACAATGTTGACATCTTGAAGTTGAGATTCCATTTCCTATAATGCTGGGTGATTTACTCCCTGTATGTTTCCAAAAGTAAATTACAAATATATATATATATATTGTGTCTTAAACTTAGTACATAATTATATAACCATTTTTGTTAAAATAGTTATGTAGCTTTTAATTGATAAAATTTAATCATTGAATTAACTCTTTATTCTACTTTTGATATATATATTCTAATGAAAATTAGATTGTTTTATAAAGAATATGATGAAGGCTCGTGCTGTGTTATCCAATCTTACGTATAAAATGTACAAAATATTGTAATTTTAACTACAATTATAACTGAATTTAAAAAAGGTAAACGCTAGTAAATATTTCAAGCAATATATTATTTTGAAATAGATTAAACTATTTATATACTATTATATTTTAAAGATATCATGTTCTCGTATGTTTTGAAAGATTTTCCATGAATACATTAATATTTTAGAGTAACATAAATTAAATCAATAAAAATTATATTATTGAAAAGGTCGGCGATTTACACCCACGATTTTTTCCAAAAGTAAAGTATATAAATATAAAAATTTGAATAGTCCGGCTTCTTTGGAAGAAAGGGCTATTGTAAATAAGGCGTTATCTGTTCATTCTCCTCAGCTTATTCGTCCTTTCAATGAAGGGAGATTTAAATACCCTCTCTTTAGAGCCGCAAACATACACTTAACTCCTTGTCCATGCCATTTAAAAATGGCAGTTCCGAGTGTTCGTGAGGAAGTACAACGCATAACAGATGTTTTCGTTAAAGTTCTTAGGCTACCAAGTAACTGAGTCTAAGAATTTAACGTTCTATGAAGGAAATTCACGGCCCAGCTGCAAGTGGCAAATAATTGTATTGTATTTAGTTTTCATTGTAAAGACTGTGGCAAATTATATATTGATACCATACATGCATTTGAAGATTGCCCAGTTATATCTATTCTAAAAAGATTAATTGAAATTAATGTAAAAGGAATGGACAAGGCCAATGAAGGTATAATTAAAGCTGTGGTCCTCTTTGGACTTTCCAAACGGAAGAATAATCGATCCAACATCTCCAAGGCATTTTGGAGTTTTAAATGCTTAGGCAAGAATTGCGAGCAAATTAACTTCGACTGAGCTTTTAAGTCCCCGGGATCTCCGTGGAATTATCTTGGCAGCCGCCGCCAGATATGGAGCTCTCACTCTCAAAATCCCCTCCGCAACCGACAACTCGTAGACTCTCGTTTCGAGGGAAATCAAGTATTTCCCAACCAAGTCTCTCAGCCATTTTAAGATAATTAAGAAGTTATTAAAATTTTATTAGCTATATGCTTTTTATGTCTGTTTTAGTCTCTTAATTCAACAAAAAGCCTCATTATTAAAATTTGTTAATTTTTAGTATGTTCTTTATCTAAGTCTGTTATACCATTGTGATATTATTGTTTTTATTTATTCTATTTTTTTTGTTCTTTTGTCGTTGTATTAATTTAAGACTAAAATGTCTTCTTATGTATTTAATACGCTACTACTTTGACTTTTATATAAGAACTGAAATACAGGAAAAAAAATTAAATTGCAGTGCATAATTATATAACAAATTATTATTGTTAAAGTAGTTCTGTAGCTTACAAATTATAAATTTAATAGTTGGAGCACCTGTTTGTTCTATTTTTGATATCAACATTCTAAAGAAAATTATAAGTTAAAAAAATATTCTGGCAGCATAGGTTTAGTTTAACATAAGTTAAATTAATACAAATTGTATTAATAAAAAGTGTTTTTTTGTTAAGATTTTATTTATTAGCTAAAATCCAAGCAGTGTAAAAAATAACTATACACTAAAAAGTAGGAGATAAAAAAACATTATCTTAAGACGTTTACGTTAAAAACAAAATATAAATGAACAAGTTAAAAAGTGTTGTTTTTATATTAATTGTCACTTTTTATTTATACGTTTATTTGATACAGTATGATACTAAAAAGTGTATTTATCAAACTGAGAGGATAACATTCTTTATATATGGTTTTCCCTTCAAGTTTTAACATCTTAATAAATGTTATATTTGGATGATATATGATATATAAAGAAACAAAAAATAAGTTAATCTTAAGAACAAAAAAATATATACTCTTTAAATTGAACAGCCTCCAATTCATATGCAAATGCACGTCCTCATGAATAATATAATAATAAAAACATAAATAATTCGCTAAATGCATATTAATAAACAATGTAAAATACTTTCCATGGTTCATATATTCAAAACATGGGAAATTACGTTCCCTGGAATGAACAGTTTCCCCTGTAGGGAATTCAAAGTAGGTCAACGATAAACTCATGCATAAGTTATAGAGCAATTTTGGCTAGAAAAACATTTAGAAGGAATCCATATGTGGTCTCTCAGCATAATAATCCATGAGGCTGTAGGAAAAATGAGTTGTTGACCCTTTAACAAATATATTTTGGAAGATCTATCCGTCGTTTATTTCAATAAAATAAAATATTGTCAATAAAAATCGTTCATTGGTTATAACAAAACAAAATCGACCGCGGTTCATGACCTGATGCCCTTGTTTGTGGAAGAGCTATAGCGATTAACCATTTCATCATACTTTTAAATACATCTTCTTGGGTTTTTATTAGGGACATATTTGATGAGCTAAAAAGGGGTTTCGGATATTTCTTATTTACTATAATATATGAATTCACCAATATTCTTCATACAATAATAAATATGACTAAAGAGTGGTCAATAATGTAATAAAAACATTCACCTTTTTACTTTGCTCTCTGATTGGCTTAAAATTTCATAGCTGCTAATGGGTCCCAAGGCAATAGTCCATCACGCCCGCAATTATATCAGACCAAATAGGCTCAAAAATTGAACTTCATTATAGGAATCAAAGTTATTATTTATATATTAAATGAATTGAACAAATCTACCTGAATGATGCTCGAATATTGATGATATTTGCAGCCATAAAAAAATATTTTTATCTGTTTATTTGTTTGAGAGTAAGATTATAGTGTGGGGTTTGAGTCCATCCTCCAAAGCACAATCAAAATATATATAATAATTCACCAATCTCTGTCGTCTGTATGTCCGCACGCTATCTCATCCCACATTTATGGTCAGATTTGAACTTTGAAGGTACCTATGGAATCCTTGGGTCATGGCGGACCTAATAAAACTATTTGCAAAGTGATGGGACCGGAAATGAAGAAAAAATTCAGACCTTGTCTGATTTTACTACCTACTTTTCAAGGTAAAGAGAGGAAAAAGAAAAAGAAAAGGAGGAGGAGGAGTTAGAGAAATAGAAAAATAAAAAAGCATCTCATGTTAAAACATATTCTTTGTACAAAGTCAAACTTTTTATAAGGAATGTTTGTACAAAACAGAAAATTATTTTCTCTCTCCTCTCTTATATTCTTTAAGGTCTGTTTCACTCACAAACTAGCTTCAAACCTACCCATACCCGAAGGGCGAACATATGGGCGCCTACGACGCCCAAATATGCGAGTGACTATAATTTAAATATATATTTATAAAAGTATCTTCTCTCAAAAATGACATTTCCTGAAGTGAGACTCTACAGGCGGTGTAGACGCAGTTTTCCGTCAGAAGTGTGTCTAAAGTCCCTCCTTCGCGGTAGGTATTAGCAGTGTCTAGGGAAAAAGAACGGTCATTGATAGAGGAAGACAGAAAAATAGGTTCCAGAGCCGTCTTACGTTAGAACCTGCTTCAAATCCATCTGTTGGAGTTGTACTTTAAAACACTATATTCTTATTGAAATATAACTTTCCTGGCTTATAAATAAAGTTTAACGCCTCGCAAGCAGGTCTGCGATATTAAAAGGTCCTTTTAACGATGTTCCATACTTAAGCACACTTATTATGATGTTTTGGAAAAACAAATTCTAGCTGATGATCCACAGTATTTATTGTGGTTACAGGGGGGGAAGAGTATAACTACTTTGCAATTTGAATTATGCATTATGATTGTAATATGTAGTGGGTAAAGAGTGGTTAGCTGTCTTTATTTTTCGTATGAGTCAACAGTTACTTAGGGGAAATCTCAGTGACTGGTTTTTAATGGTTCTCTAAGAATACAACAGTGTCGTGAGTCATTTTAAGAAACAACAAAAAATGTGAATCACGACATAAAATGTGCTTAGAACTTCCTTTTTGCACTTTCTTTACTTCTATTTACTCCTTTCCTTTTTTTAGTAAGTTGGAAGCTTAGGTTTATAGAAATATTATTCACAGGAGTTGTGATAATATTTCGGATACATGTGTCAAATTGAACTTGACTATATCATGTTTCTTGGAGGGCTTTTATACCACTTTATTGTATTCAAAGCAACAGTATAATTCATAAAAACAATTAAACCAAGACATAAAAAATATAATAATCCATTCTATGCATTTAAATAAATATTTTTGTAGATAATGATGCTGGTCGAAATGCGTATTTCATGTGAACGACTGGCGTAAACGATTTTAACGATGATGGCCACCATTTTTCACATTGTGGACGTCAAGACAAGTCAATCCTTTATGGGATCGCATTAATCTCCTGTTATGATATTACGAACTATAAATTGTTAACTAAACAAGTAACACGAGTAAACAAAGGAACAGTTATTGAAAAAATGGTAGCTGAAGGTACATTTATTCGAGTCCGATTATTATTTTCTACAAATGGGTGGACATTTGGTGCCATGTCTCGACATGCCTTGCTAAGGAGTTTAACATATTGCGGTTTGAAAATTCAATAAAAATAAATAATTTATTCAACCTCATCTTTTTATATCTACTTTAGCAACACTTGAGAGCAATGCTTTTGTTTTGTGATGTAGTTATTTGATAAGTTTGGATGATATAATGACTTCGTCGGATGTTCACGTAAGTCTTTATAAATAAACATTGGAGTGAACATACTTTACATTTTTGATATATATATAGGATATATTTCAATGTAAAATTAAATCTTCCAACATTATAATTTGAAATAACTTTGTGCTCACGTTTTATTATAACATTTAGTTTTAATGGCTAAATACCAATATAATTATATAGTATATAAATCAGGTTCATGCAATATAAAAGTATTTTTAAAAGTCTTATACTTAAAGATGTTTTTATGGTAATTCTCAGAAGATAAGAAATAAATTATTTAATTAAAAAATCATTTTTAAGTTAGATTGAGAGGAGGAAGGACGATTTGAGAATTGAGAACATCAATAAATGTATTAATTCATGGATTGAAATCTAAAATGTTATATCATTATCCTTATTGGTTTAAATACAGAGTACTTACCAACACATTGACATTTGATAGCATATAAAGGACTACAGCGGAGAAAGATTATACTTTTTTTGGAGACACCAAAACATTTTTTATTAGAATGCAGATATGTGATAAAATTTAGATTGTCTTAAATTATTATTGATGATTTTTTATGTGCAATTGCGAAGTAGTTTAACAAGCCATGAAATGTTTAATTCTATATTAAATCAAAAATTAAAAGGATACTGTTTGCCTTGATGGTGACTTCCATTCTACATGAAATAGGCGCCCTCAACTTTGACGACCTTCTCCAGCCTGGGCCTCAACCTGGCACAGGCGAGCTTGACCTGCTCCCAGGGAACTTGTTGAACACGACTGCGATCCGGTCCTTCAATTCGGCAATGGTGTTACAAGCAGTCCTCTTGGTATCCCTTTCAACCACGCCCCATAAGTAAAAGTGGCAGGGATTAAAGTCAGGGGAGTTAGGGGGTCTTCTTCGCCTTGGTTCAGCCTGTTGGTCTAGGCCTTCTCAGTCAAAATCGGGCCATTGCGGCGTTTTCAGAAGCGGTAACTGATGTCATCACTGATACAGACCCTGATGGTAGCCGTCCCGACCCCTATTTACACGACCAGCTGGGTGGTGGACTTGCTGGGGTCCTCCTCGACCTTTTTTGAGCTTGTCGATGAAGTCCGGAGTCCTGAGGGAATCAAAACGCCTTTTACCCTTTTTTCAGATAACTTCATTCTTGTAGGCGTTGTTGGTCTTTTCCAGCTCGGCCCTGATGTTCTTGACGGTGTTCCATACCATGCACACCGCCACCATGATGTCGATATTCTTAAATCTAGCACGAATCATCATAACCCCAGTTATGCATTTTCAGTGCTAGGGCGGGTTAAAATTAGCATATTCAACTATTGATGCTACCAGCTGTTCTTTACTACTGAGGAAGCTACACTAAGCGAATCAAATATTCTTCATAATTTAAGTTTTTTGTAATAAAATAGTTGGATTTTATCAAAGCAAGGACATTAGTTATTAGAATACATTCACAATACAGTTTTGTATGAAAGTTTATAATAAAATGTGTTACAAATACCATATATTTATATTATTTTTTCTTCAGAATAAGTAAAAGGTACAGATGATGTAATAAAGCCAATAAATGTATCTTATTAAAAAGCTTTCTATTGAATATTATGTTCCAGAAATCCAATGTTGTACCGTTTTCTAAGAAAATTCCTCCCAACTCCCGTGTTGATTCAATACAATGTTTTGCAAGCATTTTCTATGGACAATAATGTCTTCAATAGAGATATTGTATGAATAGAAGATATTTAATATAGCAATAAAGAAATGCATAAAAGATTAATTTAAATACATATAAAACCGTTCCTTCAATCCATATTAGATTTATAGAGCAACGTTATAGTGAAAACGCTTTTGCAGACCGTGAAATGAATCATGGAAATTAAAACGTAGAACTACTTCAAGGAATTTAAAAAATGATATATATTTTTTTTCCTCTCTTAAAAATGATCACTGAATTCAAGAAGTCCTCTTGGAGCATCATTTTATAAGCATATTTTTCTTACTATTACAGTGATATCAAGAAGATGTTTCAGGGCTTTGTTTTTAAAGGAGGATCTATGAATATTACGATTTGAGGTCGAGTATTCGATTCAAAAAGGGATCGAATACATGATCATAGCTTATCTCCTATAGAAGAGAGTCACTGAAACAATTTGGTTAACTCTTTCTACCTCGAGAAGCCAGACATGCAGTAACCAATGGTTTAATATCTTTAAACTGCTTCGGCGCTATGACCACCAAAATATTTTCTTATACCTTAAAAAATGTCTTGGTGACGTTATTGATGAAATGCATATTGTGATATATATTCCTTGTTTTAAATGTTTTGAATCCTCATTGTATGATATGCCAATGTATTATTAAAGCCAAAAAACTAAAGGCATGATGAAATTTCGTTAGTCTATTGTATAAGAAGAGATGATCCCCCAAAAAATTAAAAGTAATTAAACAATCTGTAAGAATTATTTCTCTTTAACCGACTTAAGGTGATTCTACATTTCTTTGATTGAAATATTGGTTGAGGCTATTCGGTACTTTTTATAAATAGAAACAGTGAATAAATAGATTTTAGTCGAATTTTCTAGCATAGGAAATAACATTTTTTGCGTAATATCATACAAGCTCAAATAAATATAGTTAAGCCTTAAAACATTGGACATTAAGCTCTTTTATCTATGTAATCGATTATAAAAAGTATGTGAATGATTTTATTATATTTTCAATAAATAGGACGAATTTAATGAAAAATTTAGTTATTTGTAAATGTTACAGTCAGAACATGTGACTCGAGATTAAACATAATAAGACCCACTTCGGTTGGTTGAAGTCAAAAGTTGCCAAAATCGGATCTTGTGGATCCCGAAGACCAAGTAACGCTAATCTTAAAGCCCAAATGTATATTTTCATTAGATTTTTCACCCGAAACTGCATTAACTGACTCTTTTAGAAATCAAGGGTCAATGGATGCTTCGCTTGAAATCCTAATACGGCAATAGGTGTGGCTGGTGAGGGTTCATTGATGGTGGGTTGGTACCCTCACTATATGCTATAAGTATGGCCTTAAGATCCCAATTATCTAAATGATGACACGCGTTGTCCAAAGCTAAACATTCTTCTGTTGCATATAAAATCAAAATTGGAAGCCAAATATGTATATAATGTTTATTTTAGATTTAATTATCACAACCCCTCTTGCTCTTTTTATTATTTATTATTGTATATACAATGTTATGTATGATTTTTTAATAAATGACCCATTATATAAAAATATATATGTATTTTAATAGTTTCTATAATATATTTTCGTCCATGATTTCCATAGAATAACAAACGATACCATTGATAATTTGTTTCTTGTTTTATAAACGCTTTATCTTTTATTAATTTTTTTTAAATTTCCTCTGAAAAATAAAATCCCAAACTATAACAATAAGATTATTTAATATATCTTGTTGTTTTGAATGTAAACGCTTTGGGTCTATGTACAAATACGAGATCCAAATGAGTCTATTTCTCGCCAGACGGAACCCTTCGAGTTAACCAAATTAAGCACACACACACACACAAACAAAAAGGAATCCATCAAGCCAGACACATAACTCAATAAACATGGCTCCTTATTACCGATTGTACATAGATCTATCTGTGCTTTCTCCCCTCAAGACATTATAAATGGTTATGCGACAATGCCTTATCCATTTCAATCCATCCATCCCTTCAGGTCATTCAGCTCTGAGACAACAAATAATGAGTGTTTGTTTTCTTTTTGATTAATAAATGGTGAAAATGGTGAGATGTGATAGGGGTGTAACATATGGTAGGGTTGTTTAAAGTAATCAATGTATGTTTATGTGTATTGGGGAACATGGGATTTTTATTATGCGAGGGCTATATATATATAAAGTTTAAGCAAAATAACTTATTTTAAACTCATAAGCAGGACTGTAGAAATCTGGTAAATACACTTTCTGGGCATAAACGACCTTTTAACGCATATTTAACGCATATTTGGCCTTTTTCTGCATATTTATCGCATATTTTGAAAAAATTTTGAGGATATGTATATATATATATATATTATATGATTAAATTCTACTCCAGAATTATGAGACATTGGAGCTCAAAGATGATCCCAAATTGCCGTTCCTTTTCTCGTGCGCTCCAATTACCTCTGTGGACTGCGAAAGGGTCTTCTCCAAACTAAAGTCTCTTTTGTCTGACCAGCGAGCCAGACTGACAGAGAGGCATGTAAAAGATATGCTCACTCTTCAGTGGAACAATGATTACATGATATAATTTTCATTTATTTAGAATATAATTTCCCACTTATAAAGGCTTTTTTTTTTTGCTCATTTAACCTTTTTCCGCATATTTTATCGCATATTTAGTCATTTTTTCTGCATATTTCTGGGCATATAGGGCATTGTTTTTGTTCCAAATTCCAACAGCCCTGCTCATAAGCTCACCATTGCCCGGAATCAGGGGCAAAGTTGACTGTCCACTTCCAGACTGTCATACAACACTTTCCATCCTCAAATACTTTCTCCAAACTAATTGCAGGGGGTTGGAAGTGGAAATGAAATCATAATAAATAATAACCTTATTATAACTGGAGTCTCCAAAAAGCCTTAATAGATCCTCCCTCAAAACCTGAGCTTGGACCCTACAATATGATTTGTAAAGTCTCGATAGCTCAAAGACTTGCTTCTGCCACTAAAGGAAGAAGTGAGAGATGGAGGGGAATCCATCTTGCGTGTTCAGCTCGGTATACATATATATAAATCCTTATGTCAAAGTTTGATGACCCATTGCAAGTCGTGTTGCTTCGTAGGCGACATAATGAACTACATCCACTCGGCATCTATAAACCAGAAAAAAATATAGTTGAATTTTCAATAACTTTTGTAATTTTTATTAAAAAATTAGTAAATAGTTTCGTTTTTGTTGTGGCACTTTTATGAAGTTATATTTTTGCTTTGTTGAGGTGAATTTCTTCGTCCAAAACTAAAGTTATTATATGATGATTTTGATAGCTTTTTTCTCCATTGCACCATTGTAAATAAAATTAAAAATATAATGAATATAGAAGTTTTAACGCATGGTAGAAGAAATAAAAAAGAAAAAAAACTACAGAGACTACAAGTATATAGAAGGGAATCATGTCAGCTGACGCCTGGTAGAATAGCTGGGAGGACAGTATTCTAGAAACTTGGAGAACTAGAATTGAAATATTACGGTAAAATAGTGCAGTGTACAGACGTGTGTCAGGTGGCTCAGTCACTCTATTTATTTCTATGTATTTTGATGTTTTGGACAATGTGATTGTGCTACAAACATACATTATATAGAAATAAGAAATAGCAGAAGGAAATATAAACCTGCACAGAGAAGCATTCCTGCTTCTCTGCAACTCCTAAAATATTTCAAGGAGGTTTGAAACCTTTAATTTTAAAGTGTTCTGGATCACTGTAATTTAAAATCCTCCTCTTGTATTTATAATGAGCGTGAACGTTTCAAGGATGGTGAAGAACTATAAAAGTAAAAACTCATTCAAAGTTAATGGCGGGAAAATACCACTGCATGATGCAATCATATTCGTAGCTACATCCTTGCGCGTATAAATTAAATTGCAAGACTTCGATGCACAAAGACAGTGATAAAGTTTAATGTTTAAATTTGTCCTTTTAAACGATGTAGAAATAGTTCGAGAAGCAAGAGCAGAATCAAGGTTTATGAGTCATTATGGATACAGCACGATTCTATACCCAAGGAGTTTTTGGACTAATATTGATATTTACATTCTTAAATACGTAGTAAGTTAAAATATTTAAAATGAAGGAGGCGCAAATATATTATATTTGTATAGCTGATGCCAGTGTTGTGGAGTGAACGGACAAACGAATGCCGTTCACGAACGCCTGAACGGAATATAAATGGACGAACCAAACGGGTTTTTTGTTAGCGTTCGTTCATTCAATTTATATTGTTATCAAAAGTGGGGACGTTTTTATATAAAAAAAGTTCAATCAATGTGTCTTATGTCACTTCAGAAAAAAGTGAAGACATTTTTGGCCAAAAAGAAGTGCAATTGAAAATACTGGGAGTCATTCAGGGATAAAAGTGAGGACGTTTTTTTTAAGAATGGAAATTTTTCAATTTGAAATGGGAAATAATTAATATTTTTTCAACGAACGGACGAACACTAAAAAATTGAACGAACGAACGCCTGAACATAATCTTTTTCAAATCGAACAGACGAACGCTAAGGCTGTGAACGACTACAAGCCTGGCTGATGGTTTAGAAGGCTTCAATACTAGAGAAAGGTCGTTTGTTTTACAAAACACAACTGGAGTTAAAAGGACTGAAATCATTCAATTCACAATTATGAGCCCTATAATCATTTTTTAAGGAGAAATGCACTCAAAGACTTAACAAGTAAGTAAATAATTATACAAGACATAGTTGAAATATTTCATTATCTAAAATTATCCGATACTCTTGGAGTAGGAGATCCATCCCTACAGCTCAACTGTTCCCTTTGATCAGAAATGGAAGGAGCAAAGAAATATATACGATATCAATGAGTGACGTCATCGGCTTAATTTATTTTTTAGAGAAGATGCTGTTCCGTGGAACAATTGTTCAATGAACGGAACGCAGATTAGAACAATGCAAAATCACTTTTGATGTTCTGTTCCTCTATTTACCGTCATAATTATAAGGAATATAGGTATTCATTTAATCAACATATTAATAAATTGCAGTATTGAAATGCGAAAAGTGGCGCAGAGAAGAAGGCCTAAAAATAAATTTATTATTATGAAGTATGAGAACTACATGTTTTAGTTGTTACGAAATGGCGATTGCTGTAATAGTTTGTATAAGCCTGAAGTCATTTTTATAACCTTTGGACTCTAATATCTCTTCTTGAAAAAAATTCATTTATCTTATTTTTCTTTGCTCTGTTTGAAATGTAATCTGTTTTCTTTGATTTCAAGCCCATATCAATATAGAAGAAAGAACAATTTCCGCATTTTGATATGTTATTCATAACTATCCTTTCACTTCTTATTATTTGAAGTTTCGATGTGATAAATTCTTTACATTTATTTATTTAGTTGATAAATATATCTACAAAAATCCTCACCATTTTTTTAGAATGTACATTTCTTTAAATCAATATATAAATCCATATCAGACAGTTAGTTAAGGGAAATATTACTTTTGGTTTGATAATTATATTAATAACAAATGATTAATAGAATACTTTACTAAAAACCTTGAATAACACGTTCAAATGTGAAAAGTGGTACATAGAAGAAGGCCCAAGAATGAAGTTGTTAAAGGTTTTTTTTTTTTTTTGCCGTTAAATTACATTCAAGTTTTATTAAAAATGAAATTCGATGTGGTTTGAATGACCACCACGTGCAAGTTTACGATGTCCAATTGTTGAACTCAATTTGTACTACTTTTCTGCATAACTTGGCTGAAACTGCTGCAATTTCGTGTTGAATATTTGTTCTGAGCTCTTCTAACATGGATATATGTTTGGTGTGGACCAGGCTCTCACGTGACCCCAAAGTGAATAATCTAACTATCTGGCCCAATAAATAAGCAATTGAGTCATAAATGAACCTCATTCTTTAAGATTATTTAGAGTGAAAATCAAAATTATTTTCGAATGTTCTTTCAGCCTATTTTACAAATTCCCGACGTCTGAAGTGGTCAAGTCCTTCAGTTTTCATGTCAACTTGATCTTATGCGGATGTCGGCCAAGATATTTTCGAAAAATTCACCGCAACGATGTCACAGAGATGCACAACGATTGGTATACTTGTGGCAGAAATATTTTCTATACTTCGTGTATTTCTTTGTTTATCTGGCAAAGAGACATTATGTAGCGTGTTTTGGACTCAAATTTTTTCACCAAACACCGAATTGTTGATTTGCAGATCCATTACGTTGACCATAAATTGGCATTAACAAAAGTTTGGATCAAAAACTCACCACTTTTGTAAAGAAAAAATATATTTGCAAGAGTTGCTGGAGAATTTTGATGAAGCTACAATTATTTCAGAGCTCAGCTGTCGAAGAACCAATAACAAATCAATCTAAAATGTGAGTGTCCCTATTGAAAACCTTTATTTAACGTTAATTTAAAGTACCACAAAAAAAATAACACAAGTATCATGTGTAATTAGCATTTATGTGTCGCATCTGGTAGATCAGTAAATTTCTAAATTCTAAAGAAAATGCAACATCTACTAAGAGAAATTAGATTTTGGTTCTGGTAAAATTAAAAGTCTCAAACTGCAAATGATATAAACTTATAAAAAAAATTATATATTTTTACAACAAATTACATATTAATAATAATACAGTTCTCATCTCAGGGGAAAAGAGTCCAGCCAACACTCGATGTAGTGGAAGGAAGTTACCAAGAAATAAAAATGTTTCTCACCTTCTTTTCCAAAGAGACACTGTATAAAAAAACATCTACGGGTTGAGCAATAAATTTTGGAGATATGAATTAGCAGAAATAATACAATCGGTAGGGATAGGTAATAATTTCATTGAAAAAATAGGGTATCGTTAGATAAAATCTAGTGCCCGAACTGCCGTAATACTGATTATCAAATGGTAGGTCCAATTATGACAAATGCTCATTTTCACTTCAGTATTGTTATCATTTATTTTTAAGGTAGTTAATTTATAAACTAACTAGTCAGGCCTAAAACAAATTTTTTCTTTAATGATAAAACATTTATATTATATCTATAATTAGTATTAGTTTTTTGGTGTGATTTATAAAGTACAAGTATATAAAAATATATAAAAGATACTTAAATACTTTACTGAGGAACGGTCTCACATTTTAAACGCTTCACCATTAGTAGTTTATGGACAGATCCGTGCAGATCACACCTCATGCGTTCCATATTGTGAAGGCGTTCAACAGGGCCATGTTACCGTTGGGGAAGAAGGACCCTCAGGAGATTGAATTGGCCGATTATGGTCCTGGCCTCCATGGCAGCGTACAAAAAGTATCCATGTAGCGGATGACTGGACCAAGACATTTCCCAAGTCCAGATGATTTGAATTACGACATGGTTAGGACTTCTTAAGCCAGACCTGTCCATTAGCTCCTTCACAGTCACGTGTGTCCTTTCTTTTCCTGATGGACGATATTAAACAAACTCCATAAATATTCATTTAAATTAGAGTAATGAAATTGTTCTACATTATTCACACATGAATTTGTGCTTTCTTGCAAGAATAACTTAGCTTAAAAAACTTGGTTATTGTACCATGGAGATGAGACAGTAATGATTTTTTTCTATTCTAACCCAAGAGTATATGCTATGAGCAACCTCTTAGGGTCACGGAAACTGAAATGTAATCACGTAATACATACACCCCTAAGGCGAGCTAAATGTCAATCAAATAATATATAATTCCATATAAGGTACAAAATGCATCATTTAAAAACAAACACTGATCACATGAAAACATGCCCCAAAATAAGACTTACAATACAACTTAATGATTGATATTTTTATATTTCATAGAAAAATTCCTACGGGCAACCATTATTTTCGCTATAATTCTATCGACAAATGTTT
>CP045903.1:6153337-6173337 GCA_013387185.1 Caligus rogercresseyi
TTTTGCAAAGGAAATAACTTGGATGTATTGAATTATTATCTTTGATGAAACTTAGTTACCAATATTGTATGTAGTATCTTGTATAAGGAGATGTTAATTAGTTTTATTCTTCTTTTTTTATAATGATGAATTATATTTCTTCATACAACATTTGTGTAAAATAGAAACGTGGTAGGGGACAAATGTCAATATATACAGTTTAAAACACTAAAAATGCTTTTTAAAAATAAAACTTGGAGTCAATATTTCATAAAATATATAAAGTTTTTAATAAAATGATTCGGTCTAGGAGGGAGATGTATCTTTCCACCAACTTGTCCAGTCCTATAGGGAGAGGTTCCCCTTGACCCGCGAGGGCGTACAGAATTCCTTGAACCTTGGAAATTAGGACTCTTATTGAAAGCGTTCTTCATATTGGGGACGTTGATATTAGCCAGTCTGGGGGTCAAGGTGTTCACCGTATGCCCTTTGTATTTGTTTCCTCTACTGACTTAACAACAGGGATAAATGATTGGGCAGAATAGAAAAAGTAGAACGAGGTCTCCTTCTCTTTCCCACACCAGGGCATAGTTGATCTTCTGAAGGGATTCTTCGATTTTACTCATGAAGAGAGATGAGTTGCCAGCCTGTATCGGGCCATTTCTGTCTGGAATCTGAGAAGGGATTCTTCATTATGATTTGAGGACATAACAGGGACACATTCCTGCTTTCATCGAGCTTATGGAGTCTTCGTTTTTACAATTTCCGAAGACGGTTTTTGTCAACATTTTTTGATATGCTCGGCGAACATCTTGATTTAAGATTGGATAAGCCGATGTAAAAATATAGTTTTATTCTTCAATACTAAAAGGATCCATAGGAAAGCATAGTGATCAAATAAGGAAGAAAGGTGATAATACTTTTGCTGTAGAATTGGATATTGAAAGTTTTCAATTATGGAGCTTAAAAGGAAGTTAGGAGAGGACTTTTTAGTTACATCAATAATACGCTATGTTAGATACTTGGATTGGTGTCGTAATAACTATTCATTGAGAAGTGTTCTGCAAGATTTTGTAATAAAGTAAATACTCAGGATTATATATATATGTGTATATTTTTTTTTTCAATGATTCATTTATTCAAAATTAACACATCAAACAATACAATAATATCATTCTGTTAAATTTTCAGTCGATCACAAAATAATAAATTCTCTCAAGGAACTTGGAGGCATTTTCTTTAAATTAAAAAACTTTCATTATAAATGTATCAAATCATTTAACCTTATATTGCCTGCCAAGCCTTTGATATTAGGTTTGATAAGTAGAATGGCATTATACTTATATTCATTGGAGATGATTTCTACATTTTGAATCCAAAACTAAATGGGGTTTTCTCGGATACAACTGTTTTTGTGTAAAGCTTCTCAATGTACGGGATCATGCTTTCGTCCACTGATATATTTTTTCAAACTTCCATCATGAACAAACTTGGTCTAATTCTTGAAGCACGGTCTTTGTAAAAAATACAGCTTTCGAAAGGAGAAAAAGCTCGAAAAAGTCTTGTGGATTCTATGCTGTCATATTCTTTTTTGATGGGGATTTTTTGGTAACAGATTGTAATGTTTGAATATTTCTCAGATTTTTTCTTCGAAATAAATAGATGCTTCTTCACAGGTTGCACTTTCTAATTTTCAAAAGATTAAAATGAGCAGGGTCTTCAATAAAAGTCGACCTATTCACTCTGAAATGCCTTTCTCGTCATCTGATCTAACACTATCTCCGTCAGAGAGTCCCTAGGTTTTGGAAGGCCTATAAAACATCCACAGACTCACCATGTCTTCCAGAAGACAATATATCCTCAGAAGTCTATCTAAAATAAATATTTACAAAATAATAATAAACCTACTGATAATTTGTTATATTCAAACAACATAATATAAAAAACGCCTGGTACTAAAAATCGTAATAGAGACTTATTTCCATTTCCTTTTTAAAAAAAGTCTGTAGAGCCTGAGCGTCGATTTTTCGACGTTAGAAAATAAAATAGTTTTATCTAGAAATTAAGATGCCAAACTCGATAAAATATGTAAACAAAATTTAAAGAATAATGTTTAATAAATAATTTAATCACCCATTTTACTAATTGAAAGTAATGACAACAAAGAAAAATATCAAAGAAGACAATTATTGGAGTAGAGAATTTTGAGGCCACGTCCCTCGCTGTAAAATTCTTCGTCTAGACGGACAAAAAAAGGCCACAGACATAAAACAATGGATCTTTACAAAGTAAAATACTATTTAAAACGATATCCATATTCATACAGTGTCATTTTTACATATAACTTATGTTACACTTTTTTTTATTCCTTTATAATACGTTGAAAAATCGACGGCTCAGGTTATTTGGGTTAATGCTCGTCTTTTAATACTTAAATGGAGTGGTTCAATGACAAGAATGACTTCCATAGCTTTTGTAGCTGTAGATCGCATAGCCTAGCTCATTAGGAAACATGCAAGTCTAATGATTCTCCAAAACTTTTTATGCACTTCTTTTGTCTATAATGCGCGGTGCACATACACTGGCTCCATAAAAAAATAATCGGCTCAAACAGGCCTTCCTAATCAGTGGATATAAAAGGGCCGAAGTCCCCACTTCAATTCGATTCGATTACGACCGAAAAACAAAGTTTCTTAGCTTTTGCAATAACATATCAATGTGTTGCCACCACTGAAGCATGCGATCAATAAGGATCCCAAGATACTTATAGTGGTTTGAACCCATTCAATAAACCGTATTGCTGATTTTTTTTCGGGGAAAATGTATTTTACGTGCCCAGGTGCCACCATTCCTGTTGTCTTTGATTCGCTAAATCTTAGACATATCTTGGATAACAAGAGTTCGTTTGGTTAACCCTTCTTGAATAATATCGGCCATTGATGTCGGTCAAAGCCTGTAATTACCAATGCAATGTCATCTGCAAATCCTATAGTGAGCAGTGCTCCTGGTTTAGGTCTATGGCTTGTGAATGGCACAATTCCATAAAAACATCGAGAAAATTTCTCCCTGAGGACATCCCTATTGGAAGTGAAATAAGTCTTTACTCCCTGTTGCCACAAACGATTTTCCGGCTTGTAGGAAATGTCTGTACTCTCCAACTACAAGTGACACCATTTTAAAAAAATATTCTTCTATAACATTATATGGAAGATTGTTCAAATGCTCCTTCGATATCGAAGAAAATGACAATGGCATGTTTCTTGTTGAGAACGGCACTCTCCACTTTGTCAAAACCATTTAGAGACAACTGTTTCAGCTGATTTCCAATCTGAGCCCATACTGATTGCTCATAGGATATTGAGCTTGAGAGATTCAATGTGCCAATACACAACTCTTTCCAGGCCTTTTATAAAAGAGTGTTTGCAAGGGTTATAGGATGGAATGCTTTAGGATTGAGTAGTCTTACTATTTGGTTTGGGCAGTACAAGACTTCAGCTTCGCTCCAAATCCTGGGAACGTAAGATAACTTTAGGGACAAGCTATATAAAAAGCAATTCGAACGTAGTATCATTAGCCAATTTTTTAAAAACAATTGGAGCCAGCCGTCTGGTTCGGGTTTTTTTAACTTTTTTTTTTACATTAAAAAAAACTTCCGAACGAGGGGACTGTCAATTTTGTCAACCCATAAGGAGTGCTTATTTTGTCTCATTTCCAATCCATTACAAAATTCATTATCCTCAGGTCCATGCAAGGTAGCGCTATAAAAATGGTCAAAAATTATTATTTTTAATTTTTCCTGTAGTGAATAGCTCCTTCCTCGTTTGGAAAAGTCCAAAATCTAGACTTATTCTTTTCTTGGTGCCTCCAAACAGCCGCAACCACAGTTGTTGAGAGTTAATTCGTAACATCTTTTCCTCCAGTGATGTCTCCTCTCTAGCTCAATCACTTCCTATAAAACTCTCTTCTACTGATAGTAAGCATCCTTTGTCAGCTGCACACTGAGTCCTTTTGAGTCTCCTTCTGCCTTTTTAAGCCGCTTTCCTCAGGACTCCTCGGTCCACCATGGAACAGTTTTTGCGAAGCCTTCTAGGTTTCAATGGTGCCACTGATTCGAGTGCTCGTTGGAGCGATATTGTGAGATCATGGACAATCTTTCTATTTCAATTGATGAAATCTCATTTTCATTTCCTGTGAGTGCTATTGTACTAAAGGCCCTAGTTTATTTGGGATTACATATAAAAAGGGTCAATTAGAGCATGCAGCTAATATCAATTACAAAATTTAATGACAAAAAAATTTTTGAAGTAGAATATTTAAAATATCATGATGACAAAGTAATTTCTTATAAAGACAAAATAAAGTATAATGATTAAAAAAAATATTATCGAAAATAGCTGAGTTATACACAAACAATATATATAATATTAAAATATAAAAGAAATAATAAAGTATTACGGATTTTTTAAACAGTTTCTGAAGTAATAAAAAGTTAAATATATAGAATAAAAAATATATAAAAAAGCATAAAGTATTATATTTAGAAAAAATATTTCATAAAATATTTAAGGTACATAAAAAATATATAAAACTATGTAAAAGCGCAAAAAAAGAAAATAATTTTCCAAAAAATAAATAAAGACATAAAAAACAGTAAAAAAATGAAGAGCAGTCACTGTATTGGAACGAAACGTAATATTTAGAAAGCAATGCAAAGGATGGGGATACACAAGAAACACAAACTTTATTTTCATATTTTGAAATCCCATAAATGTCGCTCTAAAACACCACATAAACAAAGGATTTTCTTTCTCTCTCTATCCTACTACATGAAGTGATGCACTTAAATTAATAGTTCGTATACTAAAGTGATATAGTTTTACTCGCAAAAGTTAAAGAGCGTTGGCACTCTTTCTTTTATTATGACACACTAAAAATAAATTGTTTCTTGGTCAAGGAGAGGAAGGAAAAAGCACAGCTTTTAATTTAAAGGGATGAAGAGAGTTAAAGTAGAGTAGATGTCATCAGTCATTCAGTTTTTTGAACGTATTCATTTGTAATTGAGTCCATAGCCTCCACTTTGTTAACACGTCCTTCCCTACAATATAGTTTTGCATGAGGCGTTCTTTCAGGGTCAAATGGCGTAACTTTATTTTAAATATATAAAACAAGGCATTGCTAAAATCAATAAAACGTATCATGAGGTTCCAAAGTCCACAAGACGTGAAAACACATTGAAGCAAAAACTTATTTTTAATGACTCGCATCCTTTAGCTTTAAGACGAGCTCAACAACTCATAAAATCCCCAATATATTTTGCATGAGAACTACCATATAGTCCAAGCTGTGGTTTTTATCTGTGTCATTATTATGTAAATCTAAGAATTATATATATATATATTATATATATACACGCTGTAAGATCAAATCTGGTGGGTTTCAGGACATCCTTTAAACAAGGGTGAACGTCATCCGATCCGCGTAGCTGAGTTTTTAGCAGACATATGAGAGATCATTTCAGTTGAATTTTATCATCGTCATGGCCGCATATGGAAATCTACAGCCTGTTATCTGGAACGAACAAGAACGCAGGTGTGCCGTTATCCAGATTCTTTTAATCATCAGCACACACCCAGGAAGCTTCTGAGCTACTCGTGATCGAAAGAAGAAGGGTTGCTGAGCTCAGGCAGCAGCGCTGAAGGCTACCAGGGACCCTAGTACTGTCGTCAACAGAGCCTTCAGGCCCTCCAGCAGCGCCCACAAGACCAGGACCCCCGACTCATCGGAGGGTGTCAGACATATTCGAACACGACCCCAGCAGGTCCATCAGGGATGTCGCAAGGAGCTGGACGTATCTCACGTAACTTTATTGGCCTATGTGAATGCGGATTGCATTGTCACAGCTACAAAACTCAAGGTTGGCCAGCTGTTGACGCAGAAGAACCAAGACCAAATAGCCCCTAGCTCCCCCGATTTGAATACTATGGAATTTTTTCTGGGGCTACCGTGAGCGACACACACCAAACGACTGGCTCACAACATCAAAGCCGCCCTGATCGACTCCATAATGAAGCAGGCCAGGAGTTGGACAGGGCCTGGTGGCCAAGGCCTGCTCCCCTCCGCGCTAGGATCCAGCGGCGTCATCGACGCAGAAGGCGGATGGATTAAATAAGCAGAGTCTGCACATCTGTACAAGCATTTTAATGTCTAAATAAATAATATTGAATAGAAATATGTGTATTTTAAGTAGAGAGAGAAAAAAAACGCCGGATTTGATCTTACCACCCTGTATATATATATATATATATATATTAGGGTTGTTCTTATTTTTCAAATGTTTGAAATGTTAGCGACTTTGGATATTTCTGTTTCTTGGTGATAAAAGAAGACGACATACAAAGTTTGAACAAAATCGTCAACATTACGAGGTCGCGCAACGAGGTCAAAGTTTTAAAAATTTAGTAAAAAATAGTTTCGCAAATTTCTTAAAATGGTGGACGTTACAGACTTCAATAATGTTTATTAATTTAAAGAAAATCTAATTACTACCAGACGTATGTTGATGTTTTTTAATAAAACAAAAGTTTTCAGTAAAAACAAAGCAAGAAAAGGAAGTGAGTATTGTTAGTTATTTCATAGCTTTTTGTATCAAATTACTTCACTCGCTGTAGCAGATGACTGTTCGCTTCAGAGTAAAATGTACTTTTAAAGTTTAGTAAACTTTAGATGATAAATCCAAAAATGACCTTGGTTGCATTCTATCAATTCAGAATTCAGTACAATCTGAGTTTACATCATATGATCAGAGCCTGTATTGACCTATAAGAAATCGATTATGAAAAAAAAATAATAATAATTTGTTTCTTAGATTGCGTCGAGGTATCCTCTCAAAATTTTTACTTTATCTCTGATGCATACATAATTCATTATATGCGTCATTGTGGACGCGAGATAGGCTTTTTCAAATGTGCATATAACTCTCTATTATGTAAATTGACATGATTAGTATAAATTATAGCTGAGATTGTATTTTTTAAGTTGATTTGGAAGTATAATTGTCTTGTACCTATAAAAGGAGCAGTCGCAGTAAATACTTGGTTAACAAGTATTTGACTGTGTTATTTAATACAAGGGAACAAAGAAAATTTAGAACAATCCACCATCAATGCCCTTGTCAAAGAGTATAAAAATTACGCATTTTATCTTATAACAAGATATAAGGAAATTTAGAATATACACAATAAATGATTATATATACTGAGTATATACAGAATACCTTTATTATTTATATGAATCTTAATTTAATCAATAAAAAATCCTTTTAAAGTTCTTCTCTGGCCCACAGAGCCTCTGTAGATTTTGCCACGATAACAGGGAAAACGGCGGATCACCTTTTATTTGATTGCTCTAAGCTACAGGAAGTTTATACCGAAAGGGAGAAATTCTTCGCCTCCAATACAACTTTATACTCAACGAGGGACCATTTTATAGCCTTTTACACTGGTCAAATGGAGGCCGTCATCAACGCTATCATCACCCAAAACCAGCAAATTTTATATGCCAAAAGAAGTTCCAATGACCACGATATTTCTGGCGTTTCCAATGTTATAATTTACATCTTCGTGTTTTACAAAAAAGTTTTTATCCAATTGAAAAGTGTTTGTGATTACTTTTAATATTTATATGCTTTTTTTGTTATTTGATTCCTGTTTTATCTGTCTAGTAGAATGTTCTTTCCGTCATGTCTATATAAATCTTTATAGAAATTAATAAAGTATCGCCTTATGGCCAAAAACAAAAAAATAAAATTAAAATCCTTTTTTTTTGCTAAATTAATGCCACACATTCACATAATAAGAAAATATAATTGTGTGCAGTTGCAATAAAATACTTTGTTTAGGGAAGTATAACAAATATTAATCTATCTTATAACAAGAGAACAAAAGTGATATAGAAAAAACATAATGAATGTACTTTGAAAAATGAGTTTTTTAAAAGATATTTGTAAATGTGTTTATAATATTTATAATCAATGATGCCTACGATAATGTCAGATTAACTAGGTACCTGAAAAGACTATTTTTTATAATTAAATTTAAAAAAAACTTGGAATTCAAGTAGAGCAGGGGGCGGGCACCTTTCTGATTTATAGAACCATGAATGAAAGATTTTGAAAAGTATTTTCATGGCGAGCATATAATATATGTTACTCTGCAATATATAAATAGGGGCATCAAAATATATAACATAAAAAATACATTTAAATATTTTTATTTGTTTTTACATGTTGTACTATCGTGGCATTTGCTATTAATTTAAGCAAAGGCGTTGTATGAAGTCTCTGTCCTCAGTATAAAGCCTGCAGAAATCATCATCCGACTATTTACTTATATAACCTTTAAGGCCTTTTTTCTTCTTCTATGTTATTCTATGAGACGTTATAAATACACTCGATAGCACAAATGATTAATCTATTCTAATATATGCGTCATGGCAAGCTTATAGTGAAAAATATATGTACACAAAATATAAAGAACTCTTCTTTAAAATAACTTTTTTGTGTCTTTGTCAAAAACGTATGGAAGATGGGATATTTTTTTGAAGGCTTTAATATATACAGCACATTTTAGCTAGCCTCTCTGAAAATATAAATTATTTAAATTAATACCTTTGATGTGGTCCAAAGAGAAAAGCAGAGAAATTTGATATTTTTGACGCTCTAATTATTCCTTGATATGGATTAAAACTGTGGGTTTTTATTACTTTTTATAGATATTTTTAAAATTGACTAGTGTTAAAATATATTGTTTTAAACCATAAGATATGGAACTAAACCAATGAAGAGTCTTTAATTTTTTTTCTCGTCAGCTAGGTTTTTTTATGAAGAATATAAAGGCCATATCAATAGAGTTCTATTATTATATTTATATTATCTATTTGTTTTGTTTGACTTGTTCATGGAGTTTATGTAAACTATATTTATTTTAATTAGTAGAGACGTAAAATATTTCCAGTAAATATTCTGGTTGATTCTCACCTAAGCAAAACTACAACTCAAATTTTGTATTGGTTAGTTTTAGAGCAAAACACTTTTTATAGTATAAAAATTTAAAAATAATACTATTTTGTCATTTTTTGGTATTGATTCCCGTTGGTTTATTATATAATTTAGATTCCATTTATGAATACAATATATACGGCTCTACTTAAAATACAAACAAATAAATTTTGTGGGTTGTAGGAGAAGACATTTTGGTATAAACAGCAAATTTGAGAATAATATATTTATTTTATTCGTAAACGATTCCTTGAGAACTTGACATAAAGACAAAAGATACATAAGGATTATTGTTAAAGTATATGATTTGACATTTGTTTCTATAAATTTACTGAACTTTGAGCCCCTTAAAATGAAACTTGTGAGTCCTAGCTATCTAAATTTTATTTTTGTAACGTTTAAAACGATTATTAATATACTATTTATAATAATTATTTTTGTAAGGTTCTGCAACGGAAGGCCGAATCAGTTTAAAGGAGACGTTAGTTTTCTATAATTTATTTGTCCCTGCCTTAAAATGCTTAAATGTAACCATATATATATATATATATATATATATATTGTATACATATTATATATATATAATTATAGCACATGGGTTGAAAAGTCCGGGCCTAACACATATATGACGGTATTTATTGCAATAACCTTTTTATCAGTTAATACTAACCTTCAAAAGACATAATTTCATAATATTCTATTCATTAGTTTTTGAGTTATTGTGCTAAGAGTGACACTACTGTTGTTATTTTTAAAACAAGGGATCAAAAATAATTTCGTGTTTTAATTTTACACTGCTTCTTGAGGAGACAAAATACTGTTCAAGCGAAGCAATGGCTTGAAAAGTGTTATGGGGATTCCGCTCTATTAGAAACAACAATAAAACGTTGGTTTGCTGACTTCAAATGTGGTCGTAGAGACACCAATGACGCAGAACGCAGTGGACGTCCAAATGAGGCGGTAACACCAGAAACCATCAAAAAATCCACAAAATCGTTTTTAATGATCGAAAAGTGAAGTTGTGTGAGTTAGCTGACATTGTAAAGATATCAAAAAAACGTGTTGGCTTTATATTGCATGAGCATTTGACTATGAGAAAGCTCTGTTCAAAGTGGGTGCCGCATTTGCTTACTGTTGACTAAAAACAGGAAGGTGCTGATGATTCTGAGAAGTGTTTGGCCATGTTTAAACGTAACAAACTGGAATTTTTGCGTCGATATGTGACAATGGATGAAACATGGATCCATCACTTCACTCCGGAATCAAAACGATCGTCATTTGAGTGGACAGCAACTGGGGAACCTCGTCCAAAGCGCCCGAAAGCACAACAATCGGTGGAAAGGTTATGGCCTCGGTATTTTGGGATATGCGTGGTTTAATATTCATCAACTATTTTGAAAAGGAAATACCATCAACAGTGAATATTAAATAGCGTTATTGGAGCGTTTGAAGGCCGAAATGCAAAGAAACGACCGCATATGGCAAATACTTTTTTGTTTTATCTAGACAACGCACCCTGTCACAAGTCAATCAAAACAATGGCGTGAATTGAACTTCGAGTTGTTCCCACATATACAGTATTCGCTAGATTTGACTCCCAGCGACTACTGGTTGTTCTCTGACCTGAAACAAAATGCTCGCCGGTAAGTAATTTCGCACGAATGAAGGGGTTGTCGCTCAAACTGAGGCCTATTTTGGGGGAAAAGATGGATCGTTCTACAAAAGTGGTATTGAAATGTTAGAGCGGCGCTGGAATGATTGCTTTGCTCTTGATAGAGATTACGTTGATGAGTAAAGCTAATTTCGAACAAAAAAAAATGTGTTTTCTTTGTTAGGCCCGGGACTTTTCATCCCAGTTGTTATATGTATAAATATATGGACTTAAAATCCCCCCCATATAAAAGGTCAATTTTCCAATTAAAAGTAGGAATGGGATTATAAAAAGGTTAATAGGCTAAGCTCATATATTCTTTGACAAGTTATTTAATTTAATTATAATTTACTAATTTAAACGCAAATGCATTGACAAATGTGATTATTTTTTATCATGAATGACGCCTTTTGCACATCATTAAATTTGTGCATTCCTTAAAACAGTTTTTAAAAAGACCAAGCAAAGTTTTTTAATTAAATATGATGCAATTAAAATGTTTGATCTCAGATAAAAAAGGCCTTAATTTCATTAAGTATTTCTACATCAAAATTATGTGAAGTTTCTGTTAATCAAAAAAAGTATATATAGTATTTATTTAATTCTCTTGTACAAGTAGGTATCCAGATAATATATATTTTTCATTTTGAAAGTAGGTGCAAATTTGTCATGTTAAGATAACTAATTTTAAAACTGAGTTTGTTCAATTTGTTATATGTTTATTAAGGGATAAAAATTATGTAAAAGCATAGAAAGTCTTTTTTTATTCTTGTAAATATGTTTGATTTTGTGTATTTAAAATACCATTTCAAAAGTATGGAGCTCCATATACAAGATTTTTAACTAAATTATTGAAAATTGAGTATAATCCTGAATATATACCAAAAACCCCCGAAAAAATCCATGGTTACGATGGATATCCTCTTCTTATAAAGATTAAAACTAACACGTGTGTTTAAATACTTCTACAACTTTGAGCCCCCAAAAAATATGGGCTCTAACAATCAAAAATTGTAGAACGAGTAATATTGTAACGTTTATAAGTATATTATGTAGCCTTTATTAGATATTGCTTCATATCATTTTGTAAAGAAATGATAGCCTTCTGGAAGATATTATTTGGCATAATCGTAAAGGAATATTTTATTTAGGTATAGAATGACAATAATACAGCAATTCATTACCTCCGCCGAAGGAGGTATTGTTTTCACTGGCCGTTTGTGGTTTGTTTGTCAGCAGGATAACTCAAAAAGTACTGAACGGATTCAAATGAAACTTTGTGGAGTTGTTGGAAATGCAAAAGTAACAAGTGATTAAATTTTGGCATCTCTAAGTGCTTTTTTAATATGCAAAATGAGCAAAATACTAAATGAAATAGGGTCTCTATTCAGGAGTAGGAAAGAACAAACGCTAAAAAAATTCATTGACGTATTATTGTTAATATATCAGCTCAGGACATGTAACCAGTGACGTAGCTTAAACTTCTTCTCTTTTCCCGTCTCTGAGTGCTTTTTTTAATATGCAAAATGAGCTAACAGAGAGGAAACAATGATTAAGATAGAAAATCGGGCGTGTGAACGGGAGAATGTTGAATGGGAATGTTGTGGGGATCGCGAGGTACACACTCTCTGAGTGTATATATGCCTCTAGTGAATTTGTATTTGATTTGTTTTCACTAAAACAGCTCTTTATTGAATAAGATGGCTGTCCTACTCTATGAACAGTGTTGTTCCCTAACGCGCGTGCGAGTAATATATTACTTAGTTATATTACTGCGACTAACTAGAGAGAGAACAACAAACATATTATATTACTTTCAAGGAATAAACTAATATGAATATCCTATTTACATATTACTTTTCGTGAAAAAAATATTCGACAGGCATTTTTGATGAAAATAATGAACTGTGAAATGTATTATGTGACGTCGTCACCCAGTGGACATACAAATGCAAACTAGGTTTGGTGAGGATTTTTTACAAATCCTGTTATAATTGCCTTTACTTACTATGTTTCGGAATGCTCAAAAAAGTAATATCTAATATAAAGTAGTATATTACTTTTGAGAAGTATAACTAATATATATAAAAATATTATAACGCAGTAAAAAGTAGTATATTACATACTACTTCAAAGTAACATTCGACCAACACTGCCAAAGAAACATTTAAGTTTGTCTTGGGTGTAGAAAAAAATAAGAAATCCTCCAAATAATCGTCATCCATTGATAGTTTCATAGTATGTAGTCCCTTAAAATGACGTCACTAGAAGTTGTCATTTATCTCTTTTTTCTTATTATTAAGATTCGATATTTTAGCTTTGACTGATTTGAGTGACATATATATATATATATATTTCTTCCTTCTCTTCTACGTTTCATGGACTTTAAGAAAATATATATTTCATAATAAAAGGGAATGTAATATGGCTTCCAACAGCGCTGACTCGAGAATTGCTCTTCCTTTATTTTATTCAATCTATTGTGCATCCAGTTATTAGATAGGTCGGTATTTGGAACATTTTCCTCATCAAAGACATTTTGAAAAATAATCCAACGTGATTTTTTTAAAATTTGAATATCTACTAATTATATAATTCTTATTTGAACGTTATTATGAATAAATAATACATAAAGTATGAATGTTCTGGGCCAAAAGCAAAGTAGATGTCCTTTTTTTCTTGCAAAAATATGACCTCAATCCTTTTGCACATGAATATATTTTTTCATAGTCAAATAAGGCAATATTTTACGTGCAAGTTTCTATGCAGATATCAAATTTCATCTTGTAGTTGACCACATCTTTTTTGGTTTGTGTTTCAATGTGTGCATAATGTATTAAGTTTTGGGGCTTTGTGAGGGGAGGAGGAAAATTGAATATTGCATTTTTATGCATAGGATGAAACTTAATTTAAGTTCACAAAATGTCTTAAATGCGTATTTATGGTTTCTCAAGGTTTATGGTGACGTTGAAGGAAAACTACAATGACGTATGTAATCAGAGCTAGTTAGTTAGTTATAATTTTATTGCCAATTACAATAGTACATACATACAAACAATAGACACTACGGTAAAGAACACAACTACACAATGGGGTATCTGTGTTACAACAGCAAAATGAATTCCTTCTTAAATACTGAAAATATTTACAATAATATTTTTCCTTTTTTTACATTTTTTTTTTAGAATTTAGATGTCCGCGTCTTCTTCTGAGACACTTCATGCCTTTCGAGCAAGGAATATAGAAGCTAGCTGGAAGGATGTCGTCATAAACGGGCACACCTTTCATGCGCACCTGAAGGCCATCATGATTATTCAGTTGTAATATTTATTTCAAAAAACGTGGTTGTGTAGTGTTATTTTAAGTTCTTTATATTCTGTGTTTCAAAGTGGTATACAAGTTCTTCGCTCTGTTGTAAACAAGGATATAATAATATGCCAAAGAGGGACTACTCTTTTCGAACGATCTCTTTGGGAAGCTCAAGAGTCACTTTGATAGCCACAGTTTTCGCCTTAATCAACTGTCAGCCATTAATGCGATCATCTTGAACAATGTCACGTCTGTCCTTATGCCCACGGGGGCGGAAACCAAGGTCCAGGGCGGAGTCACTGTAGTCTTATCCCTCCTGGCATCCCTCATATATGATAATTTCACAAAGCTCGGCGGTCTGGGAATCCCTGCAGATCATTTCATCGGGGACGATATGGCGGCAGCGGAAAATATACGAAAAGTTCTGTCTCCTCACGCCCCAATTCACACTCCTCTACGTGACTCCGAGAAGGTATCTGCCTCTCAGAAGCTCAATAGTCTTTCGAAGTCTTTATTCGCGGGATCCCCTCAAGCAATTCGTATTGATGAGACCACTGTGTATCTCAGTGGGGACACGACTTTCACCCGGACTACTAGCTTCTCCATAAGCTCTAAAGTGATTCCCCAAGTCCATTTATTTACTAACGGCCACCGCGACGCCCCGCGTCCGAACGGAATTCTACATCATCTAAAAATGAAGTCTCCAAAATGGTTTCTCTCCTCTTCAACAGACAGAATTTGGCCTATGAGGTCCAACCAGAGAAGTCCATCCAAAACTGCTATGCTGCCCTTCCCGTGGACTGCTACCGTGAAATGGCTTATTAAGCTGCTTTGCTCCAAGGGTGAAATATGCAAGAGCTTTGATACAAGAGCTACGAGGAGGATTTTATTCGTATTTTAGCTCGAGCATCGAGTCTATTGGTGGCTGGATGTCCAAGTCAAAGTAAGAGGTTGTAACTATTTTAATAAGAGTTTCTAACTGTTCATCCAACATTAAAGTACCATTTTTTTAATCTTAAAGCAATTTAAATATGAATGATTTAAATATATATATATCAGGCTTGTGAGCGTTCAGCTTTTTTGCGTTCAGCGTTAAAAAAAATAGCGTTCCGTTCAGCGTTCCGTTGGCGTTCAGCGTTCAAATATTTTTAAAAATAACATTGTGTAATTTTTAAAAATGGAAGTACTATTTAGGGTCTTTATAATAAAAATTAGCCCGAACCGATTTTCAATCGATATAAATTTGTTGACTGGATCTAACCCAGGGGTTGCCAACCTGGATCCGCAAATAAGTGACGACATTTTTTTTTTAGAAAATAATTTCCAAAACAAAATAAGTTATAACGTTTTTTTAGAAAATAAATTCCAAATAGAGTGACGACGTTTTTTATAAAAGAATTTCCAAACCAAAGTGATAACATTTTTTTATAGAAAATAATTTCCAAACAAAAGTGATGACGTTTTTTTTTTAAAGAATCTCCTAAAAAAGTGACCTGATATATATAGGTATATATATAATATTAATCATAACTATTTTATTTTATTATATAGATTTGTACTGTATCAAAAATATCAAGTAATAAATAAGTAAATAAAATATTAACTAAACATTAAATATGGTTGAGTGTATCATTGTCCAATTTAAATAGTATCGTAGCTATACGTAGCTTTTATTCTGTTATTGACTTTGTTTTTAGTAATAAAAAGCAATATCCATTTTGTTTTTAATTAAATGTTTTTAATAAATGAGTTAAGGTAGTGATTAAAACAGGATAGAGTTACGCTATGACGTTAAATCTAATATCACTATTTGTTTATTAATATTCATATTGTAATAGGGGCAGAAGAGTCAAATACTATCGGGGTCGTGTTGGCGGAATGATATCTTTCCGTGGATTGAAAAAAAGTCTGGCTCAACTTCAGCTGAACCGGACCGCCCTCAAACGTAACGCCAGCCCCGCTGTAACCTTCTCAAGATCCTCCAAACTAGAAGTTTAATGAGGCAGTGTAGTTTCAGAGAAACAAAGATCGTCAGATATGATTTTTTTTTTTCCACAGTATATAAAAATATATACAAGCACAAAAAACCCAGAATGTATATAAAATGATGTTAATGCATAAAAACATAATTAAACATTTTAGTTTAAAATTTTAGCATCAAATACGAACGAACACAAAAATACAATTATAATAAAACAACTAGATAATCTAAAACAAAACATAAATAAACGATAAAACCTTTCTATTTTAAATCCTAGAAATGGCATAAAAGTTTATTAATAATTTTCCATAAGGCAGGGAACACGAGGGGAAGTAATGAATTACATCAGCAGCCCAACTCCACTTTCCATCGGTGACAGAGGGAATCTTGAGGTCCAACGCCGCGTATCTTGCCCCTAGAATAATTGCCCTTACCTCCCACGGACTGATAGGAGAGTGAGATGCTAACCTCTTAGCTATAAGAGCTTTGGCATTCAGGAGAGTGCTATTTATGCTCTAGATATTTGCAGAAAGAGCTCTTGCCAAGACCGAATAGGACGATGGCTTTGCAAAATTGTTTGTATCTGGGGTCTGAAGTCCTTTGACATTCAAACTGATGAATTGTTTACAAAGGCATGTAAAGTAGTGTTATAAATTTTCCCACAATCTTTGTAACAGAAGTATAAATCGAGTGAGATCAGCGGATATCTGCAGCTGAGCCGTAAACTTTGCCCCATCAGCAATCCCTATAAGAGATTTAAGAATTCTCGTTTTCCAACAAACTGGAAGTTTGAGGAGGTCAACGTATTTTTGACAAATGTTCAAACTTTCTTCACAACCGGAACGAATGGGAGAAGTCATTTTAAGATACCAGGGTCTGAGCACTGATAATCGAGAGCAGCTCTTGATAGAGGAAATAAAAACCTACCATCACGAAAAAGGATCCACAGGAATCACATCGTGTATTGATAATATGTTACTTTTTATGGCCATCTCCTCGAGGACTTCGGGACAACTCAGTTTCCTGAAAAAATATTTTGCCCGAATTGCACTTGATTATATCAGTAATGCAGTTTCCTTCAAACAAAGGAACATTTCTCCATAAAATTCTTTGGGCACAACCCCAGACCTGTGAAAGAGAACTGGTTTGACGATTTGTAGCTCAGACTAGGGCTGTCAAAATTGCTCAAAAATGACATTCGAATATTCGTTTGGAAAAAAAATCACGAATTCGAACTAATTCGAATTTTTTTAGAAAACAATTTCAAAAAAAGTGACGTCTTTTTAGAAAAGAATTTCCAAAAAAAGTGACGACGTGTTTTTTTAAAAAGAATTTCCCAAAAAGTGACGTTTTTAGAAAAAAAAATCCAAAAAAAAGTGATGACTTTTTTTATTTAGAAAAGAGTAAAAGTGTTTTTTAACATTCAAATATTAATTTTCACGTTCGAATTCGCTTTTTGGGATACTATTCGAATTCAAACATCAAATATTCGTTGACAGCCCTAGCTCAGACCCAAACAAAATCCAAGTGCAAACATTACGCAATGAAACCGATCTGCGCCACTCTACAAGAGAGTTTTGGAATAAATTACGGAAGAGTTTTAAGTACATGTTGGGAATTATAAGGGAAAGTTGTACTATGTTCCCCCCTATGTGGATTCTCTTTATTTTTAAGGCTTTTATGTAAGAACTATGAACATAATTATCCAAGCCACTTATCTTCGTTCATGATTGCCTTTTCGGCAAAAAAGGGGGAGGAGAATGCTCTATACAACACCAAATAACCTTTGGGTTGTACAAATCAATTCTCTTTTGAAGGTTGAAGAACCTCCACATTTTAGTTTTTGAAGAACAAGACGATTAAGCTGTTCCAGTTCCTTTCATCAATACCCCACCTATTCCAATGAATGCCCAAAATCTCTATTCTCGACTTCACTAAACAAGAGTGAGTGAAATTTTATTTGAAAAGAATAATTTCTTAATTACAGTCTATTTCACAATGAAAACATATAATCTTGAATTACTTGTTTGTAACTGTTAACCTATGTATCGTTTGTAAATAATATTACATTTACTATTGTGGAATTAATTGTTGATAAATAAAAGTATTAAAATATAAACACACTCGTTATTCAATTTTGTTAGATTTAATAGCTACTTGTTTGATCATTTTTGTTAAATATAATAGCTACTTGTTTGATCGTTGAATTATGAATTATTGAAGTTAAATGACTCATATGGCAAAAAAATACATATAAAACTGTTAATTATTGCTATGTTAATCAACGTATCATGGCCTTCACTTGGAAGCTACAATTTTCCCTTTCCTTTCCAGGTAGTTTCTAGTATTCCTGCTTTTCCAGGGACAGAGCAGGGCATCCGTTAATCAGGTGGTCTGCAGTCGTGGCTCTTCCTTGCAAAGATCACAGGTTGCATTTGTGTTTTTCCATTTACTTAGGTGGGAGAGAAATGGTCCATGTCTGTGTAGGTTGAATAAGTTGTTTCAGGCCTTCACGGTGAAGTTTGACAACCTTTGATCTTTTTTTAACATAAGATGTGTGTGTTTTATGTGAAGACTATCTTTATATCGATCACACCTCGTTTATAAAAATAATCATTTATTGTTTTCTTGACATAACTTGGGGGCACACCAACAAATTTCGGTTGTTGCTTTGTGCGCCACTTTTTGCAAGGTAGTCTGCAAATTCATTTCCTGTGATGTCATTGTGTCTTCTTCACCATTCAATGTACAGCCCCGTGCAGGTAAATTTGGAACAAGTTTATGGCCTCCAGGATCAATAAGGAGATGTTCTAGAGAAATATTTATTAAACAAAAAATACACATTAGACAATTATGGTCAACTTTTATTCAATGTGTCCTCCTCCAGCTTCCACCACAGTCTCCACACGGGACCTGAATGCCCTCACTGACCTGGACACCTCCGCAGCCTCCACAGACGTGATGGACGACTTAAGGGCCTCCACAGAGTTGTGGTGGGTCGCACAGGCCTCCCCCTCCAACTTCCCCTACAGGTAGTAGTCACAAGGGTTGAGATCTGGGGAGTTGGAGGGCCAGGTCTGAGGATCCCAAAAGTGAGGCACGTTTTCCTTGAGCCATGCCTGCACAGTCTTGGCCTTGTGGGCGGGGGCAGAGTCCTGCTGAAAGGTGTACTTCCTCCCAGAGGCCACAGTGTCTATCCAAGGCTTGACCACGTTACTGAGGACCTCCAAGTACACCTCCTGGTTGACCTTTTGCTTGGGCTCAAAGAAGTGTGGCGGCATGACGTGGCCCTCACTGCTGATGACACCCAGGACCATCACTGCAGCCGGGTTCTTTGTCCTGAAGACCATGGGGACCTCAGAAGCCTCCCTACAGATCCACCTGTCATTCTGCCTGTTCCTCTTTTTGTCCAAAGTGAAAATATTCTCATCACAGAAGAACCTCAGGTGCCCACCAGTGTTCTTCAGAGAGATCAGAATTTTCCTGCACTTGGCCTCCCTGGTGGCCTTCATCTTGTCTGTCAGCAGGTGCCTGACCTTCATGACGTAGCTCTTATATCCCAGGTCATGTTTTATGGCCCTGAATATGGTGCTGCGATGCACAGAGTGGTCCTTGGCCAGGGCAGACATGGACTTGGTTGGGAAGGCATTGATGGACTTCCTCAGGCCAGCCAAGAACCTGGGGTTCCTCTTCCTGTCACTTCTGGGGCTGTGTTTGGACCTGCTGGACATCCCCGTAGCCTTGTACCTGTTGATGATGGTATAAACAGTTCTAGAGGGGTACTTCAGGAGGCTGATAATCTCCTGGGCCGAGCGGCCTGCGCGGTGCAGCTCAATAACGGCAGACCTCTTCTCCTGCTCCATCGTGATGGCAAACAATTGTTTTTGTTCTCGATCTTAAATTTCACAACAAGTATTCACACAACCTCTCACAGCTAATTTCACCCATGCAGATCTCCTCCTTATTAATCTGGATGGCTGTGAACTTATTCCAAATTTACCTGCACAGCACTGTATATGTTTTCC
>CP045903.1:6175837-6183697 GCA_013387185.1 Caligus rogercresseyi
TTTATCAAGTAGGCAATTAGAATAATCAAGTGTCATCGGTTATTTAGAAATATATAAAAGTTATAAAGTGAATATATTTTAAAAAATGTCCCAACTTTCATGGATTCATTTAAATATGTCTTTACTCTTTAGCCCTTCTTATTATAGCAATAATAGCAATCTTTGTTAGTCATTGTTTGCATGTTAATGCAAATTAATTAATTAATTGTCAACTGAAGACAAAAATAGCCAAAATATAAACTTCTTTTCATAACTTCTGACGTGTATGTCGTTTTTTTACCTATATTGTTCCATATAATTGCATCCAACAGGATAAAGATAAGCATTATATCATTAAAATTAGTCACTCGAACCTAGGATCTTATCTTTGGGGTATACCAAAATGACCACCCCCTCTCGGGATTTGAACCTGCGCCCCAAACATTGAGAGTTGAACTCACCTTAACGCACACGGCTATCGCACTCACATTGTCATAACGATTCAAGATCCTTTTTTTGAAGCGTATTTTTGTACTCCTAAGGCTGTTGATACCTTTAACAACGATTAAATATAGAATTTCAATTTTCTTTCTTTAATAAAACCCTCTTAGTCCTTAAAGAAGAAATTGTAATCTTACAGTTCTCTTCACTGTTTAGTACATTTATTATTGTGAATACTTTTATGTTATTTTGTTGAATGTTTTAAAATCTAAACCAGGCTTCCTTGATTATTGTCTTATACCTTATCACTCATTCGAACGATATTAATGGTATTTAAAACCTCAATTTTTTATATATAAATTGTGATACCTTTTCAACAAATTTATAGTTTTTTATATTTAAATAATTTTAAGTTACTTACTTTTTTTTCACATATCAAAATTATGTTTTGGTTTCTTTTGCAGCAATAAATTACAAAAAAACTTTAACGTAATTTTTTATTTATAATTCTAGCATAATATATTTGAAAAATCTTTTGTTCTATAATGTTCAATTATGTTTTTTTTCTAAAACACAACTGTCTAAAATATTTTTTATTTATTTTATTGTTATCTATTGTTGTATTTATTTACTCGTTTTTTAGATAACATAATAAAGAATTTTATAACGGAAAAAAATCAAATAACTTATTTAAAAAATATATATTTATTTAGAAATAAATTATGAAATATGTATTAGATTTAAGGACAACCATTTTTAAAAGCTTTAGTGGCTTTCCAACTCCAATAACAAGGTTTAAAATAATTAGTTCTGGATAACGACAACAAAAACACGCATATATTTAAAAATATATGCATGCATTAAAAACATGCATCATAACTAGAAAAGTTGAAATGCACTTTAAATTTTTGCTTTATGCAAAACGGTACTAAAGTTAATTGACCTTTTAGAGCTGTTTTTTATTTTTACAAATACAAACCGAATCTTTGCATCATGCTTCTTTTTTAAACGTGACATTGCTAGAGGTTCAAATCTATTAGTTGTACTATATATATATTTTTTTATAGCACCATTATAATTATAATTATAATTAAACGACACGCGCCAAACCTCTTTCTACTGCAAAGGGCAGCAAGAAATCACGGTCATTTATTATGGAAGTGCCAAGTCTTCTTCTATGATGTTAGGACGTAGGTTCGAATCTTCATTGAACATATCCCCGATTAGATGGACAAATTTTAGTACTATAATGCATCTGTATGTCCACAAGGATACGCCATCTAACGACATATGGTAAATTCATATATATAAAGACTTATCAAGAAGGATAGAAAGGATCGTGTTTTATTAAACGTGATTCGTGTAAAAAAATGGGGAGAGAGAATAATCCAAAAAGGGTTATGGAATAAAGTATCACTTCATCCCTCGTGACTTTTGATGAGTGAACATCAACCATTCAGAGAGAAGAAATCATCCTTGTTAATACTAATTATCTTTCTTCATGAGTAATGACGTCATTGGTGATCCTTAAATGGACTCCTGGTATTGTACTCCACATATTAATATAAAAGAATAAAAAGCTGTTTATACTTCAGAATTATGTTATTTTGTTTGCTCTGCCGATAAATGGTTCATGCCTCTGACTATCGGACGTAGAAACATAAAGTATCACTTTATCCCTCGTGACTGTTGATGAGTGAACATCAGCTATTCAGAGAGGAAAATACTAATATTTATCTTCATGGGCCTAAATCAATGACGTCATTGGCGAACGATTTGAATGGACTCCTTGGATTGGTCCACATATTACTATAAAAAAACGTTTATACTTCAGAATAATGTTTATTTTGTTTGCTCTGTCGATAAATGCTGCATGCCTCTGACTATCGACATACAAAACATGAAGAAAGCAGTTTTATCAAATGAAGTACAAATCATTTTACTCCGTGTGAGTTTGCTAGAACAACATTTTTGTGTTCCTTACTTATCAATCAAAATCAATTTCAAATACATACATAGATGGTAATAAGTACTACTGCCTATCGAACTTTTTTGTCCTCTTATATATATTTAAAGTATGTAGACGCAACAGGAATGCCTTTTTTCATCTTCCTCTTTTTCGATTTGGTTTGGATCTCTGTGGTACTTTGATGTAGTTGTAGTTATGATGTTTTGATATGGTAGGTGAGATGGCAAGAAGGGGAAAAATCCCTCAATCATACGAGACTCTCTTTCTTCTTTTTTTCTATCTTGCTTACTCTTTTGTAAGAAAGAGAGAGAGAGAGAAATGGGAGAAAACGTCACCAAAAATGGAAGGAAAGTAACAAGAAGAAAATGCCGCTCGAAAAAAAAAGAAAAAAGATGCTTGTGTCTCAGTTGAGGTGGAATCCAAAGAGGAACGGACACCAAGGGAAACTGGTGTGACCTTGTGAGGGTTCTTAACTATTTTGTTGTTCTATTGTGAGGTGTCTTTTTATACATATTGTAATACATTGTACACATTTCGAAAGGAATCTTGTTGGACTTTGAATCTGTGAGTAAATTGCTGAAATAAGTTATTATAGGCTGAAGTACGGAATTGTTATAATTTAGTATTTTAGGCAGTATAGCACTAAAATATGTATTCACCACTTTACTAGCTGAAGTATAAAAGGTAACCGTTCTGTACTTCAGCTAGTATGAATATGGAATAGGTTTGGAGGGCTGCACAGAAATTATTGCTGAAATAAGTTTTTTAAGACTGTATATAGGATGAAGTACGGAATGGTTATAATTTAGTATTTTAGGCAGTATAGCACTAAAATATTTTATTAACACTTTACTAGCTAAAGTATAAAAGGTAACCGTTCTGTACACTAGCTAGTATGAAATATAGAATAAGTTTCGAGGGCTGCACAGAAATTATTGCTGAAATAAGTTTTTTAAGACTGTATATAGGCTGAAGTACGGAATGATTATAATTTAGTATTTTAGGCAGTATAATGCAAAAATATGATATGTGCCTGAAAGATCGAAGCTCTACATAAGCACTATCAAAAGGATTTTAAGAAGACATCATACATTTTTTAACCAATCCAATAAATGATTTGTCCTTTTATAAAAGGCTATTCTTCAGGACAGTAATATGAACTACAATCTTCATTTATGTATTTTCGCAACTGTCCTGAATAGTTTTACTCTGTTTCTGTATATAATTTTAGTGTATTTCATTCTACACTGTATATAATTTGGCAGTTAACCGAATAAAATGTTTTTAACCGAAAAAAAAATATGTATTCAACACTTTACTAGTTGAAGTATAAAATGGTAGTTCTTCTGTACTTCAGCTAGTATGAAATATGGATAAGTTTCGAAGGCTGCAGAGGATGAACGTCTGAATGAATGTTACTTTTTGTATTTTAACCAATCTATAATCCTGATAAGTTCCCAACGTTGGTACGACTGAATAGGTTGAGTTAATCATTCTGTACTTCAGTATGTATAGCGGTGAAATAAGTATTGGACGCTGTGTTACCTTAAGCTCACAATCGTAATTATTTCAGTAAGTAATTTCATTGCTGAAACAAGTTTTAAAGGCTATACTGACTAAATCACCGAATGGTAACAATTACGTACTTTGCCCAATACGGCGATGAAATAATATATATCAACGCAGACCAAGGAACAGCTGAGGCGTTTCTCAAAAACTCTTTCCCTGATAAATATGTAGGAGTACAATATAATTTTATTGGCCTCAAACATAATAATCAATAAATATTTCGATCAAATGGATTCAATCCATTTTTATACAGGATCCGATATCTAAATACCCTTTCCTATACATTTGATCAGTATAATAAACTGTTTTCTATACTAATACATATATTAAAGTTGATAGTTATTAATGATGTTTGTAAATTTAAAATTATGTTTGAAACAATAGATTGAATAAAGTGCAGGTACTTGTTGTACAAACAAAAATATTTGAGATTTTTTACACAATTTACTTACAGCTGCATGATTCTAACGGGGAAAATATGTTGTATATATGTTTAAAAAATCTTGATACAAACGTATCATTTATTCATAACCTACAAAATACACTAAAATCAACTAAAACTTAATCCAGTATCCGATAGTTGTAAAGACTGTCGAAGCTAGTGTCTTTTTTTATTATTAAGTTATCATAATAATTGAGATTCTCAATATAGAATGAATTCTTTCATAGCTCAAACTCGGCTCAATAACACTTTATTATTGTTATGAAACCATTTCTATAGATTGTAGACATAGGTAGATAAATGAAAATAAACCAGGAATTTAAAAAGTTTCAACTCACTTATTGTGACCGTCATTTTTTTCAGAATGTCTGGCTTTATTTTTATCACAATCAAGCATTCTAAACTGAAATTACACATTTAAAAAAGTTTATCGCTTATTTCCATTTACAAAATGAGATCCAAATGGAGTCGAAAAGCTTTTTTAAATTTACGAGTATTTCAAATATAGGTTAAATTACAGTTCTAATTTTTATATATTATAAGATGAAATTAATTCAGTCTTACAAAACAAATGATTTATTTATATATTACTTTGTGATTAATGTTAAAATCAAATATATTGTTTGAATTATGAGAAACGGGTCTCTGTTTGGGTGAAACAATTAAGTAATGTTTTACATATGAATATATAGTCATCAATAGGAGTTTTTTTTGGAAACATACATGGATTTTCTCGAATCAAACATACAGAATGAAAATTTATTAATCATATATTCATCAATAAGATACCACTGAGTTGAAAACTTTCCTTAAATATACTGCGTTGTCAATTAACTATTGCTAATATTTAAGTGAATTATGAGCAAATTACATGCAATTCATCAATACTTTTCATATGATTATAATTTGCGAGTTTATTGAAAATAGCTTTATTTATTATCTAGACAAATAATAAAGTAGACTGTTTTTATTCCTTTTTTGTGAATTTGGGTTATTTTAAAGTGTTTCAATTCCGAAAACTTTAAATGCACATCATTTTTTTGTTATTTAAATATAAGGTTTTATTATTAGATCAAAGTATTTACATAAATGTTTTGCATTTTTTAAAATGAATTAAAGTGTTTCGAATCAGTATCATATAGTATATATATATATATATATATATAGGTTAGGAGACAGGGGGCAGGGGGGCAACTGCTCCCCCAAAATTCGGTGAGTTCTCAAATTCGGGCAAATTGGTTGAGGTATTCGGGCATTTCTGTTCAAGAAAAAATGAAATTATGAAAGCAACCAGATTTTGAAGTGTAACAAAATAGATATAATGTAATGAATAGTATGAAATTACTATAAAGAAAATATTATCTATATAGCTTTCTTCATTCGATTATTTTTTCACCGATTTAACAGTTCTTGTTAAAATTCGGGCAAATTGAACATCTCCCCTACGCCTATGTATATATATATATACTTTTAATAAATGAGGACTCTCAATTTGAGACTTTCGTAGTTGCCCATTCTCAAAGTTAGAAACAAATGCTTCATTTTTGCATTGCTAATATAAAATATGGCACTATTTCGTATGAAATAATACTTCCAAAAAGTAATCATCTTGATGAAAATTGTTTATCATTTTTACTTCAAAGATTTGATTAATAATTATTATAAAAAGTTTAGCCCTCTTATAGATTGAGCTACAAAAGTTTTTGGGATGGAAAACTTTGTTGAATAAACCATTTTATATGATCAAAAAAATCAGTCAAATCGATATCAACCTTCAACTTTTATTTTGCGCAACGATATTTGTAAATATAAGATATGGTTGCTAATTTGATTATCTTCTCAACTCTGAAGGGAATGCTATCTTAAAGAACCAATATGATAAGGGTCTAAATCCAAATAAATTATTTCTTGACATGCTACAGGACTTGTGCTTGACTAATGTACATATGTCCTATATACACATGTACATCAAGAAAGAAAAAACAATTGAAAAACGAATGGCAGTTTTCTCATCACAATCAACCGTTTGGTAATTATTGGGACCTATTTTCAAGTTAATATTTTATAAAAAATTAAAAAAAATATTAAAAATAGGATTTTTTTATAAGGATTCTAATTTTTTTTGCCAATATGGTTCCATAGAATTGCATCCGCCAGGATATAAATAAGCATTTTAGCATTAAAATTAGGCTACTGAACCTAGGATCTTATCAATGATGTAGATCAAAAATGACCATCCCCTCTCAGGATTCGAACCTGTGCCCCCAACATTGAAGTTGAACACGCCTTAACGCACACATCCAGTTACACTCCTTAACCCGCACGGCTATCGCACCCCTTTAATTATTTTAATAAAATACACAAAACTAAGAAAGTATTATTATACAGTCATGGTCAAAAGTTTAAGACCGCCCTCGATTTAAGCATAAATATGTATCATGTTGAAAAAACGCCTCAATGAAGTATCAAAGTATATTTTATTTTACAAACTGGTTATAAAAGGGAATATAAAGTATATTCTTCCATTATAAATCAACTGACAAGTGCTAAGAGTTAGTATTTAGTGTGGCTTCCACCATTCTGGATGACAGCGGCCAGGCGTCTCGGCATACTGTTGGTCAGTGATTTGCAATACTCTTGGGGGATTATTCCATTATGAAAGATAAAGTTGCTGAGAAGATGCCGTCAAATGCTAATGAGATGACCGAAGCAATAAAACAAGTCTGGATCAGAGAAATCCCCCAAGAGTATTGCAAATCACTGACCAACAGTATGCCGAGACGCCAGGCCGCTGTCATCCAGAATGGTGGAAGCCACACTAAATACTAACTCTTAGCACTTGTCAGTTGCTTTATAATGAAAGAATATACTTTATGTTCCCTTTTATAACCAGTTTGTAAAATAAAATAACTTTGATACTTCATTGAGGCGTTTTTTCACACATGATACATATTTATGCTAAAAATCGAGGGCGGTCTTAAACTTTTGACATGACTGTACATTAGGTAAATATTAAAATACGTTTGCTCAGTAAAAGCGTGTTTGGCTCTTTATATAGAGAACACAGTTTTGACTTCTAAATGGAAGGTTCGATCGACTAACTATATACTATAATTTTTCCACATAGATATTGTGAGTCCATCGAACTATTAATTTCATACAACTTTATTGAGATTAAATTTTACATAAAAATAAGCAGAAACTATTCAAACAAATTCTTAATGACCATCTTATGTAAAAGGACTCTCTTGATGTTTAATGCAAGTATTTCAAATGTTATAATTCTACAATTTTATATTAATTGAAGTAAATATATTTTTTCATGATAAATAACTAAGAAATACAACATATTGCCCATTTTTTTTTTCTAATACACTTAATTTTTGTGGAATTTTTTATTCCATTATAAAGACATATCATAGAAGGCTTTCACTGCTTTTACAATATACATTTTAAAAAT
>CP045903.1:6183797-6315125 GCA_013387185.1 Caligus rogercresseyi
GTTCAGCTGTTAATTCACTACTGGAAAAACTAGTGCGACGACGTCATGTATTCCACCAGCCGATGTGATCATAAATGTGAGAACGGTCTTCGTTGGCCTGATTATTCGTTGCCCAGAAACTTTCCTCTGACGAATTCAATTCGTTGAGCAGAAGTAAACTTCATCAATGATCAATGTGACGTTTTTTCTCTTGTGCAAAGGTCTTGGATTCGTGATTGGAGGTATCGGATTTTCGATGATGATAGTCCTGCTTCCACAGTAACAGAGCATGCAATTGATCTCAGGTATCTTGGAGAGGGAAGCGACATTGCATTAGAGGAATGAAGTTGTTATAGAGGCCGGAATTGATATTTTGCCACATCAAACAAGAAGAAAAGAGTCCAGGAGAATATCTTCTTCCACTTCGCGGTTTGAAAAGAAGATTCATTTGCTCAAAAATGAATGAGAGCTTTGAATAATGAACTTCTTCTAATTCAGCCGAGTTTATGTATCTCTCAAGCCGAGCACGAATATCCTCGAACATTTCTTTGTCCGGAAGTTGATCCCTCGACCCCAAATAAGCAGCTATATTAAGAGCCTCAGTGATGAACGGATCTTTTTAATCGACGTCATACAGTGGGATACTAAGCTCTTTTCCAGAAGGGAGTGACGGTGATACATATGAAAGGATAGATCTTCATCAACTTCCAAACTAAAGAAATGTCCATTCCGTTCTCTGTTGAAACCATCTTCACAAGTGACACCTTTGGAAGTTGAAGTAGAGTGAATCCCGAAGGCAAAGTCTCTGATGTCAACTTATGATAAAGTTCCTGGGCAGTCTTGACGGATTCCTTCATGGAGAGTTCTTTACGGAGAGCCTCTTGTCTCTCATTGATGAGGACACTTCTCTTGCTAGTGGTAGCTGCTTGCGTTGGCCTCGGGAGTTGCCTTTTCGAGGAGAGATAAGTGGGGAGATTAGGCCATTTGAGGGAATGACACCATCCTTCAAACGTCTAGAATTAACAAAAGTTCAATTAATAAAAAATATAAAAAGCAAGCCAAAATAAGTCCATACCTTTTTGGAGGGTTCTCCCTATATTTCGAGTAGGATCCTCAGAAGCTGTTACGAAGTCCGAATGAAGGAAATGGAGACTACATATTCTTGAACTCGATGTTGGTGTCTAATTAGATGTATCCTAGGAATGGCTTTGATCCACTCCGAAAGGATGGAGTCCTTCTTGGGGAACGTGTGAAAAGTCACCGAAGGATCTTTTGGGGTGCTCTTGTATCCCTGCTTGCATCCAGGGGCGCAACACATGTTCACCATGATTGTCTATTAGAACAAGATCAAGCACGTATACACGATGTGATGACTAAGCAATACTAAAAATGAAGCCCGCATGCTGTTGAAAATTAGGCGTGTGTTTTTTTATCTTCCTTTCCATGTGTCTAGTATTCTATGGATGAATTAATAAATAACAACGGGCGTGTGGAGGAAGAAAAAGAAGAGACCGGGTGGTCAGCAAAGGCTCTCAGCTATACTCAGGCGCAGTGAAGCAGGGAATGAAGAAAAATAATGTCAGAGGAAAAAATATTGATTGGGATGAACGCTTCAAATGGGAAGTGTTCGTCATTATGATTGAATGCAAGGAAGAAGAAGCCTTTAGGGTTGAAAAAGTAAGACATATTGATGTCTACGACATGGCTCTCCTCTTTGGGTTCAAAGAGCATGAGCTTGCTGGAGCGAACCCGAAGTTCGGGCTTAATCAAGTCGGGTTTTATTCAAAGTACCCTATTGATATTAGAGGAAGATTGGAGGACTTGAAGATGGTTCATTCCTTCAAACTAAAATCTGAAAGAGGTATTGTCGTCAATGTCAGCTTACGATTGAAAGGTGTGGAGAAGATAGATCTCAATTTGAAGAAAAAGGTGACCATAACAATGGAAAATACTTTTAAAAGGATAAATGAAGAAGGCGCGGTCGAATGTCTAAAGCAGTATGGTGAAGTTATATCACACTATCCTAGGAAGAATCCATCGAATGAGGCAGCAGAAAAAAAGTACAAGGAGTATAAGGACATTTGGAGGGACTCCGATTATATTGTGGAGATGATCGCGGATCCTACAACTGTTCCTCAAGTTGTACCCTATCAGGGGTTTCTCTTAAAACTTAAATTTAAGGGAGCTAGACAGCAATGTCTAAATTGCTTTGGTCATGGCCATCTAAAGCACGGCTGTACAAACCCTAGACTGAATCTACGGGACTATGACAAGCTCTTAAAGGAATCTCTACGTTCTTTGAGCTCTGACAAAGGTAATCAATTAAACAATCCATCATCCATAGAAGCAATATACTCTAATGGTAAAAGTTCCTCGAGTTCCCATGTAAACTCTAACCTTGTGACCAGTCAACCTGAAGCATCAATTGCTCCATCCGAAACCTGTCAACCATTTATAGACATCCAAGTGGAGGAGGTAGAGTACATAATCATCAACAAGAGGTGGAAGATGTGGAGTTTGAAGAGGTCCCTGACCGCTCAAGCTCATTTCAACCACCAGATATGAGCCTTCCAGATCCAGATCCCACCGTCACGGGATCAAACTCTAACCAGGTGACCAGTCAACCTGAAGCATCAATTGTTATATCCGAACCATGTCAACCCAATGCGGACATCCAAGAGGAGGAGGGAGAGATTGTACATAATAATAATCAACAAGAGGTGGGAGATATGGAGATATGAAGAGGACCCTAACCGCTCAAGCTCCTTTCCACCACCGGATATGAACCCTCCTGATCCAGTTCCAATCAACACTATCCCCCTTCCTCAGGAGGATGGTAGTGAAAGAGAAAATGAGCCGAATGGCCTTCACAATGGACGTGAGGGAGCCGCGCTTAATAACAGTATTTCCGAACCTTCAGTGGTGAAATCAAAAAATTCCACCTAAACCCTGACCTGATCATGTCGTCAAGAACAAGATCAGGGTCAATATCAAAAAGAAATTTGTCCAGTTTAGGGTTTCTCCACCAGAGAAATCGAATCCCACCAAAATGCCCAAGAAATGACTTAATTCCCTCCATGGCCTGCAAAATACAGACAAAAATTAACGATTTTTTTACTCAACCCCTAAAAAACGTGCCAAAAGTGGACTTAGAAATTGGGAAGATTATTTCCCTTAATTCAAGGGGTGGTAGAGATAGAGTTGCGCGCCACGCTCTAATGAAAAGCCAGACATAATTTGTCTTCAGGATGTAAAATCCCCAACTTCTTCGTCTTGCTCTGTCTCATGTCAGTTGTGCATCCCGAAAAATTATTTCCATTATTTTACGGGCTCCAACTGTCAGAGAGGAATATTATCTTTTGTTTCGAATAAAATTGAGCGTCCACTACTTGTAAAGGAACTAAGTTCAGAAGGCGAGTGGCACAAAATTTTCATTCCAACAAAAAAAGGAGGCTTCTATTTAATTAACGTTTACGGCCCTAACTGAAAAAGCTCACCATTTTTCCAGGCGATAATTAACTCTTGTAAGGATAATATATATCCCATTCTCATTTTGGGAGATTTGAATGTGGATCTGGATCATTCAATCACCATATATCCCAACAAGGCAATAGTTAAGAAACTTATTGCTGAAATTAATTTAGTGGATGCTGTTAGGAAAATCAACCCTGACGATAATATTTCATGGAGAGCAGGTCGAAAAGCCTCTAGAATTGATTTAGCCCTTGTATCACATAACATTTTACCAAAAATAAGAGCGGCTTCTTATCGATCATATCCAAGTTCTGATCACAAATTAATTTGTATTGAACTGTGGTATTTTAAGCCAAAACAAAGTTTTAAGACTCCAAAATGGATTTTTAGTGAAACCCTTATTTTAAAACAACTCCGTTTTAATCTTTTAGAACATTTTAGTCCGACCTCCAGCTATAAAAAAACTGAAAATATTTTTAACAAAGTTGTAAAATCTACGACCTTGAAATTTATCAAGAAAAAAATATTAAAAAACAGTATGTATCAAAAGAATCTTGAAAAAGTTCTAAGCCAGGGATCCCTCTTTGCTCGCACCATCTCCACGGATACCACGAATTTCGTTCGGTTTGCTGATATCAGAGAAGCAGAAATGAAAGAAAAAGTTGATTCAGAAATCTTAGTAAATAAACGTGTAAAGGCTAATATTATTAAAGAACAACGCCCCACTTCTGTGATTCGTCGAATTGTTGAAAATGGAAAAGAACTACGTGATCCGAAGGCTATTTTGGCTTGCTTCCATAGACAGTTTCACAATTTATTAGCGGTCGATAGACCTAGTTTTCCGCGTTCCAAGAAGAGAGGAGCGTCAATTTTCACGGAAGATCTCATTACCACTTATATCAAAAAGTTTCACAGTAATAATAAAGCTTCAGGACCTGACGGAATAGGGGGTTGCGTTTTTACCCTCTGTATTCAAGAAGTGACACCGTACTTGCTCAAACTAGGACAGGGAATGGAGGTTTATGGAACTCTCCCAAAAGCTATGACAAAGGGTCGAATAGTGTTAATACCAAAGAAAGGTGCTCTTTCCAACCCGAATAATTGGAGGCCCATAACTGTCCTAAATGAGAGCTACCGTATTCTTTCAGGGATTATTGCTAGAGAAATAGAGCCTTTGTTGAATAAAAGGCTTGGAATTCATCAAAAAGGCTTCTTGAAGAAAAGAAAAATTTCAGATATCTCTAGAAATATCCAATGTGCGATAGAAAGGGTCAATTCGAAAGGGACTTATGGTGTGATTATTGCAATTGATTTTTCAAAGGCGTTTGACACCATAATGCATGGGCATATATTAAAGACAATAAAAAGAATATTACCAAAAAAGTTCTTCAATCCCATTAGAGCTCTTTTATTCAATCCAACGTCAACGATAGATATGGGGAATATGAACAGTGATCCCATTACCTTAAACAGGAGCTGTCGCCAAGGGTGCCCTACTGCACCTCTGCTTTTTGTGGCAGGCCTAAAAGATCTTAGTGAGGGTATAGTAAAAAATATAAAGGTTTTGGCATTGATTTTGGCTCCGATAGACATATTATTGACATGTATGCAGATGACATTACCTTTTCTTAGAAGCGAAGTCAGAATCACAACTTTTAAAACCCATTGACATTATGGTCAAATATCTTCAAAAATTTAGCAAAAGATCAGGTCTCCGCATAAATAACAAAAAATCTGTTATCATTCCGCTGGGGAATTGGATGCCATTCAATGGTCAAAGGGTAGCTGACTTATGTGTAAAGGATACCGTTGAAATATTGGGTATAACATGGAGTCGAAATGGTCCTACAAGTCTTAGTTGGACTTTGTTACAAACCCGTGTGACCAGACAAATTTCTCTTTGGAGAAAATTCAACATCCAAAGAAGAATTGATCTGTACAATTTCCTCGTTATCCCTGCAGTCCTCTACAGTTCTACTGCAGTTCCCTGGATAGCTGAAAAGGCTGTCTTAGAAGAAGACAAGTGGCTAAGCATATTATTCCACAGATCGTATCTGCCAGGTCTAAAGCGTCCCAAACGGCATCTAGGAGGAGGATTGTCTTTATTACAGAAAATAATCCCAAAGATTTACTCAAAGGTCTTGACGGATCTCTCACAAAACCCAGAGTTGAATGGAGGGCTCATATTTCTAACAGCCCAGTGTATACCTGTTTAATGTTGGGAACAGACTTTTCTAACGACATGATTAAAGAGTTTTCTCCATCTTTAGGAACAGTACATAGTTTGATTTCGCGGGGTAGTCCTATATTCCAATGTTCGACAACAATCGACATTATACGCCAGAACTGTAAAAAGAAGTTCTTTTTCCAAAACCTGGAGCTTCCAAAAAGATTGGAACAAATAGCATTAACGTCTGGCACCCTAACTATTCATGACCTATCTTCGGAGTCCATTTTTAGGTGTGGAAGATTCTTGTTTCCTCTTAAACGATCGGCAGACAAACACTTTGTTCCTGTCCCATGGCACCTCAGAATGAACTATGGCCATAACACAAAATGGAGGCAGAAAAAATTGCTGACTTGTATTTAAAAGACTTGGAATTGCCTGCATCGTGGAAAAAGAGAATTTTGTCTTCTACCTCCAAAATAGTTCACGGCAAAGGCTTTACTGCCCAATTTCAAGTTTCTACCAGATGTGTTTTTTTTTTTTTTTTCATGGTTAAAATAATTTTATTCTGTTACTGCAAAAAAGAATACAGTGTACAAAAAATACACTAAAAACATACAGAAACAATAAGAAACCAAATCAAATCTGGACAGTTACGTAATAAAATCATCAATGAACATTATAGTTCAAAATTACCGACCAGATAAAAACCATATATATAAAACAACAGTTGATAAAACTAATTTGTATTCAATACAAAACGGCGATGCATTCTTAAAATCCTTCTGATGTCGTTCCAATAGAATTTTGAACTGTTCGGATAAAATTTAATGAGGTCTCCAGCCCATTTCCATGTTGACGCTCCCAAATCAGGAATTTTGACCTCAAAAGCAGAGTGGCGGGCGGCAGCACCAATGAGGATAGGTCTTAGATCTTTTTCTAAAATGTACTTGTTAGTAGTAAGTTTTGTGCAATTAAAGATTTGACATTTTGTATTGCAGATTCAATTGCTTTGTGACTGGGGGGAGATTTCTTTTAAGATTAAAGACACCAAAAGAACATAGGCTTTTAAAATATTTGAGGAATCGTCTTCATTTTCACAAACGTTAAGCTTTACGAATAGCTTAAACACCTTTAGGATTGGACAGTCTACGAATGCATGGAAGATATTGTTCAATAAAAACCCACAGTTCATGCAAGGAAGCTGAAATTTGAGGATTTGTCCTGAAATTTGTAATTGTGCAGTAAATTTTGCACCATCGGCAATACTACCCGTAGATTTCAGAATTCTTCTCTTCCAGGACAAAGAGAGGCCCAACAAACTTTGAAATCTTTCAGATATTGAAATCGCTCCATCATATCTAGGTCTTTTAAGTGCAAATTTTAAAACCACGGCTTCGAAGGGTTAAAACCAATAAAAGAACGTTCAAGTGGAAAGCGGAACCTTCCTATGTTAAAATTTGACCTATCTAAGTCATGTGCTGTAAATTTATTTTGGTTAAGAGCAGTTCTCTCGAGAACAACAGGATCTCCAAATCTCTTGATAAACGGTCTTTGTCCTTGTTTTGGTATATAATATCGATTGTTGTATCCGATAAATATACAGGATGGGATCTCCATAATACCCTCTGAATCGATGCTAAAAAGGGAGAAAACATTTCCAAATCTGAATTTGTTAAAATGGTACCATGTGAATCCAGTTATAAATTCCGTAGAAGTGAAGTACCTTCTCCAGTCTTGTTCATGATACACGCCCATTTTTCAACTATTTTACGATAGTAGGTTGGAAGAATATCATCTAAGAGACACAAGCCTCCCCCAATAAATTTTTTGGGACGTTTGAGGGCGGGAAGATAAGATTGGTGAAAAAGTGAGGTCAACCAACTTCTTTGATTGCATACTCGGCAAGTGAAGGAATCGAAGTCGCCCTATACAAAACAACAGGCACTACACGTGTATTATAAATATCGATCCTTTTCATTAATGAGAGATGGCGCCATGTGTTCTTTGATGCTCCGTGCAAGGATTGTGGAAGATTATTTAATTCAATCATCCATGCCTTCTCCCATTGTCCTGTTCTACGTATCCTAAGAGACTTTGTTCTTCTAAATGTTCCTGGAATAACTGGAAAACTGATCGCTCCCATAATTATCTTCGGATTAAATTTTAATCTACGGACAGCATCTCCGAAAACCAAAGCAATTGAGTTTGCACTTTCAAGTTGCAAAAGCTATATCACTGAGCGTTTATCTTCGAGGGAACTTATTCAAGAGGGAGACCTAAAATCCATTGTCTTATCAGCAGCAGCTCGGTACATGGCGCTCTCCATCAAGATTCCAGAGGATTCAAGCTGGAGATTTGCGAGTGACATCGTTCGGTACTCCCCTCCTGTTCCGAGAGGACCTCTCACCATCTAAAGTTTTTACTACGATTTTACAAAAAACAGTATAGTTTTAAATTAAATGAAGCCTATTTATTCCTAACCATGTTAATGTTATTTTAATATCCAATTACTTACAACTTAGTTTTATGAAGTGATTGTGCTTTTATGTGACCGTATAATGTTTTGTATTGACTTTATTTAGTGTATAAATTTTAAACTATAATGTTTATTTATATATAGCATATATGCATTTACGCTAAATTCAATAAAGTCTTAATACGATTTAAAAAAAAAATATATATATATATATGTACAGAACAATTCACTCTTTGAATCATAAAAAATGAGCTGGGCTCATTATCTCGAAATGTAAACAAGATAGGTCAAAAATTCCAATGGGAGCATTCTATCGCTAATGTGAAAATTGTCCTTGCGTACTCTCAAATTTGATTGGATGTAAAAAATAATATAAATATTTTGGTAACCTTGTAGATACGAGACGACTCCTACTCAGTATTAAAATAAACGTCGACAATACAACTCGCTTCCTCATATTTTTCACCTCCATCATACCGAAAAAAAGTGTATTTTTCTTGGTTCTCACCATAGAGATATAGAGACGTAGAGAGCAGCTTATTGGATTCTTCAGAGAAATTCGTCATTGTGCCAATATAAACAAATATTTATATCTCTTTAATCAACTTACAATGACGTAGGTCAAATTACTTTGTTTGTATTGGGCACAGAATACAGCTGAACGATGTTCTCTGCCATTGAAGGGAATAAAATCTCTATATCTTCATTTCTTTATGATTTCTACTAATGGAGGCACTGATGTGTAGAAGTATGCCATCAATAGTGGGCTGATATCATGCCGTTTATCATGTTTATCATATCATTTATGATATCATGCCTGTCTCGTCCTACTGTAAATAGTACCTCTTAATCATGTCCGAATTTAAACGTCGTCCGGAGTATGCTTTCATAGAGTTTGTTAATGTTTACATCTGAAAGAAAACAGGGAACCAGATCGCGCTAGGCGCAGTGGCCGTGCCCGCTTTTGATGTTTCTGTTTTGAATGTCTCCGTTCTCGCCGTGAATGTGAGTGGCCGTATTCCTACTTTGCAGTAAATGGATTTTGCTGTTTTATTATGCAGCAAAATAAAGGAAGAATAAAGCGTGCATTCAACATCCGGTAATTGATGCTGATCAAATAACCTACATAGCGAAATAGTTGTTTTTTTTGTTCCAAATATCTTGACGTCTCAAAATAAATAAATAAAGTCCCTGATTATGATAAGTTTTGAGTGCAAATAAAACATTTCGAAATTGCAGAAAAACTGAAGTGCTCCGGGTTACAAATAAGGATGCTGAAGTCGTGGAGAATCCAGCATTTCTCTTCACCTCATTTCTTCTAAGGACATGAACCCAGGTCTCTGTGATCATAAAGAAGGGGTTTCCTATGACGAATAAGACATAAATGCCAAGCCATTCGTGCTAACGGCTACGGACTCGGATCTGGACTCTTGGATTCGTCCACTTTTAAGGACTCGGATTTTAGTTCGAAGGCTTGTGCTCCATTCTGTGAGGACTTGGATACTCGAGACTCATGAATGTTTAGATTAATGATTTGGACTAATGAACTCTATTTTGGCTGTTCCGTCCAAGCTGTATTATTTTTTATGTATTTCTGATATTAAAGAAAAACAAAACCCTCAAAGTGAAAAACTTAGTTCTGTGACCCCAAATGAAGAACTGAAGGTTCTTGAAAATACAAAAGCTAAGGAATTAAATCGCCTACAAGCGAAAAACCTTCAATCATAATTTCGGAGTCAACAACAATGCTCCCCGCAGAACATGCTGCCGTCTCAAAAAACGAAATAAAAGGAAAAACATTCATCACCCAGAGAAGGGACCTGTAAAAGGCCAAGATCTCCTGATCCTCTTATAGCACAGGGTCATATACCCTCCCCTAAACAAACAAAGCCCCCTTTTCTCCCCAACAAAGCATCTCCTGCAAAAAAACTACTGTTAAGACAAACTCTACGGACACCCCCTCTCCCCCCTGATACTGGAGGTCCTCTTCCCAATGTTGAACGTCCTAGAACGGTAACAGGGGTTTTGATGGCGGCACAACAGAATAAAAGACGAAACAGCTCCTCCAAGTAGTCCTTCCACTATTCCAGTTCTTTATTTAAATATACATTCACACATCAATAAGCCATGCCATCTCTACTATCTTTTAATGTTAACTCAATTTCCAATTTACAGAGGGCTTCAAGTACCCTGAAATATATCAAGGCCATAAATGACACGGACGTAGTTTCCTTGTTGATACAAGAGTTACTGAGTTTGAAAAAGTCGCACATCTCTTCCCGAATTCCCACGAGTCATTTGTTTCCGTAGCTTCTAGAGCAGTATCACACCCGCAAATCCGTCTTGAAGTCCTCTGATCCAGAAGGAAATTTCCTCGTCATCGAAACAGATTTTCTCTCTTTGCGGGTCGATCTGCTAGTCTTCTATGGACCTAATTAAGATTTTTTTTTTTTTTTTTATATTTCACAGTTCAATTTTACAGAATGTACATAAATACATAAAAACCAAAGCTAATACGTTAAAATGAAACACAAATAAACATTATAGTTTAAAATTTTAGCATTGGAGATGAACTAAAACATATTGTACAACGATAAGAACTTAAAACTTAAAACACAAATAAACAATATCGAATCATTCAAAATATTGCATAAGAAATATTGAATAAACTATTCGCATCTTAAAAAGCACTTAAAAATTCTAAATATTGTTCGGCGATGATTGAGGGATACAGATGGATAATATTGGACCTCCTTAGACGCATACGACCATATTTCATTCTGAAGCGAGGGAATCTTCAATTCCAGCGCACCATACCTAGCCGCAGCCGAGAGAAGCACACTTCTTAGCTCGTATGGATGAAGAGGGTCCCACGATGTAATTTTCTTCGCAATTAAGGCCTTCGCGTTCAAAATAGCGAAGCTAATGGCTTTGGTACACGACGATTTGGCATTGTCGCCCATACCAAATAAAATAATTGCTTTGGAGTATTTATCTGCCGATTCTTTTCCAAGACCTTTTACATTTAGGATTACAAATCGTTTAAGAAGCCCCACTGCCTGGCACTCTACAAAAGCATGAATAGTGGAATTGTATAATCTGCCACAGTCCTTACAGGGCTTCCAAAACTTGATGCAATCTGCAGATATTTGTAACTGCGACGTAAATTTTTTCCCATCATATATTTTAGAGAGCGAACCAGTTATTCTTTTTCTCCAATTTTCCGGGAGGTCGATCAATTTTAAATATTTATTTGATATCTTTGCCACTTCTTCATTATAAGAAAATTCTGACAACTTAAGATGCCAAGGTTTTGGAGTACCATGGAACTTTGCAGATCTTGACAAAGGGAATTTAAATCTTCCATCTCGGAAAATTGTTTGAGTGCTTAAATCATGGAGAGTTAAAATCCCATGAGTTAATGCAAATTCTTCCAATTCTGCAGGGCCACTCAAGTTTCGAAAGAAAAATGACTTTTTATAATTCTTTCTTATAATATCAACAGTAGAGTCATTCTCAAAAGAAGGTTTATTTTTCCAAACAATCCGTTGCACTACCCCCCAGACCGGGGATAATTTAGAGGTCATTTCATTAGTAAGGTTTGTACCCATCATAAGCCTATTATATATTTTATTAAAACTTATTGTTCTTCGCCATTCTATTGACGGATTTTTCGAAATATCAATAAGAATTTTTATATAAACTTTGGGTAAAATGACAGAGAGCTGAGAGATACCTCCCCCAAGGAGTTTTTTTGGCCTTTTCACTGCAGGAATATAATTCTTGTGAAATAAGTTCCTCATCCATTTTCCTTCCTCCTCGATTGCCCGCTCAGCAACGGAAGGGATAGAGGTTGCTTTGTAGAGAACTGCCGGAACAATTTGTGTATTGTAGAAGTCGATTCTTTTCTGAAGATTCAGACTCCGCCACTTCCCCGTTCTCTGGAGAATTAGTGAAGAAATGTCCGTCCAATTCTTTTCATCAACACCCTTTCGACACCATTCTATCCCCAGAATTTCTATTCTGCTCTTCACTTTGCATTCGTTAATTTTAAAATCCAGGGGTGGGGTCCATGATCCTACTGGTAAAATGGCTGTTTTGGTCCTGTTGAGAGAAAGACCAGATATCTTCTCATATTTAGCAAAAAAGTCGAGGATCACTCTCACACGCATTAAAATCTGATTTTCAGAGTTACCCTCTATCGTCAGGGTAACGTCATCTGCGTATAAGTCGACCAAATGGCGACTCCCCTCAAAGTCGATTCCAAAACCATGGAACTTATACTGCAGTCTTCTGACAAATTCTTCAATAGCGAGAATGAATAAGAGTGGAGCAGAAGGGCAACCCTGTCTGCAACTCTTGCCAAGGTTAATAGGCTTGCTCTCTTTTTCACCAATGGATATAGTGGAAGTGCCATTGAAAAGTAACGCACGGACAGGGTTAAAAAATTTTTGGGTAAAAATTTTGTAACTGCCTTTAGAATATGCCGATGACGAATGGTATCAAAGGCTTTAGAAAAATCAATTGCAATGATTGCACCGAATTTTTGCCTTTTCTCAACTGAATCAATGGCTGCCTGAATGTTGCGTGAGACGTCATAAATTTTTCTATGTTTTAAAAAGCCCTTTTGATGACTTCCAATATTTTTCTCTAGGATGCTTCCCATTTCCTGAGCTAAAATTCCGGATAAAATTCTGTACGATTCATTGAGGACCGTTATTGGTCTCCAATGACTAAAATCTGAGCCATCACCCTTCTTAGGGATAAGAGTGATTCGTCCCTTTGTTAGCGATTTACAGATTTTACCCTTCTTCTCCATAGCTTGGCCAATTTTTAATAGGTAAGGAGCCACTTGATCCGGAAAAAGAGAATACACTTTACCGACAATGCCGTCCGGACCACACGCTTTATTATCTTTATATTTTTTCTTCAGGTAAAGTGAAATTATATCCAAAGAGTATATCCCGGGGGTATCTTTGCTTTGTCTTTTTCTAGTAGGAAAATGACCTTCTCTTCTTCCAACTATTGATTGGAAGCGAGAATGAAAATATTCTAAGATGTCACAGGTTTTTGTTAAGATTATACCGTTGTTATTGATTTTTACTATTGACTTTGCTGAATATTTTTCTTGTTTAACAAGGTTCTGAATTCTCTTATTTGGATCGTTCTCTAAAATCACTTTGTCTTCCATTTCCGCTTCTGCAACCTCAGTAATCCTGAATGCGTTCACGGAATCAGACAATATGGATCGTGCAAAGATTGTACCTTTGTTGAGAATAGTATCAATTTGTGCTTGATATTTCTTTAGTTCCAATCTTCTTTCATGCACATAACTGGAAGTAGTTTTTAAAATGGTTTTATTTAAAACGTTAGCAGCTCCGTTAGAAGTCCGACATTGGGAGTATCCTTTTTCAAGGTTTTTTCTTAAAACTTTAATATACTTTTTGTCTTTTAAAACCCACTTAGGGAATATAAAATGGATTTTTGGCGTAAAACATTGTAAATTTATTTCGATTAATTTATGATCTGATAGGGGCTCTGGACGATAAAATGATGACTTGATATTATGTACAAGAGATGATGAGGCCAATGCGTGGTCAATTCTCGACTTTTGATATCCTCTTGACCAAGAAAAACTATCCGGACAGAACTTATCCATAATGTCAATTAGATTCAATTTAAAAATGATGTGCTTCAATATTGTACAATTAGGATAGTTCCTAGGAGGTTTATCTAAGTCAACATTAAGATCCCCTAGCAGTAAAAGCGGAGTAGAGCTATTTTTAGAACTATTTGCCAAGGCTTGATAAAAAGGCAGACATTTTTCGTTGGGTCCATAAGCATTTATGATATAAAAAACGGCACCGTTGGAAGAAATTCGAATTTTGTGCCAATCACTACGGAAGGAATATTCTTTGACTATGGAAACAATTTTGATTTTCTTAGTTATAAAGGTTAAAACACATCTATTCGAATCGGATCCAGTGAAATAATAATTATATCTCTTAGGCAAACAAAAAGAACAGTTAGGGGTGCAGGATGAGGACACCTTTGATGAAACATCCTGAAGGCAGATGATATCCGGCTCCAATGATAATAACTGATTCATGAGGGCGTGTCTTCTTCTTCGATCCTTCCCTCCCCTTGTGTTGAGGGAAATCACTTTCCGTATTCCTAAATTTGATTGCATTTTTGGAGATAATCCTTCTGAGAAAAAGTCAGTTATTTTTGATTGCATTTGTTAAAGATTAGAATGAGGATTAGACTTTAGGGTGTTTTAGAGGATTCTTGTCAGGTGACATGTCTGAATCGGGTTTGCTTCTTTTCCCCACAGATTGCGCACGGGTACGACCAGTTAAAATATTATTAAGGTTAACATCACACCTATCTTTTTTCCTCTTATTAAAACTTTCCGGGACCGCAACATCTTGATCTGACAAGGCAATACTGTCACTAATTACTTCAGTATTCTCTGTTACATGATTAACATGTTCTGTTTGTATACTAAAGCCTTGGGACGGAGTTGCTGCCCTATTAACCAATGGACTATAACAAGTCTCCCCGGTGATACGGTCTTCTGTGACAGTCTCAATATCCGGAGCATTTTCACACTCGCGGGATTCCATAATTTCTGACTCTTCGTTTAAACTTTGGGGTGGAGTTACTTCACTATTCCTCAATGAGCTATCACAGGTCTCCCCGGTGAACCGGACTTCCGTGACAGTCTCAATCTCTGGAGCCTTTTCACACTGTTGGGGCTCTATAATTTCAATCTCTTCAATATTTTCTTTTTCTTTGAGCAGACGTTCTTGTACGGCTTTTTTGAGAACCCTCTCATACTCAGCCGTTTTGATACGTTTTTCTGCACAATATTGCTTAATGTGCCCAAAACTAAAGCATCTTTGGCATTGGAGTTTAACTCCCGAAAACTTTAATTTAATCAGGTTGCCTTGAAAGGGAATGATTTGGGGCAATGAGGATGGGTCGGTGATAATTTCTACAATGTAGTCACTGTCCCGCCAAATGTCTTTATATAACTTATATTTTTCCTCTGCTTTGTTATCAGCAGGGTTCCTTTTAGGGTAGTGGTTGACAATCTCCCCAAATTGTTTCAACCATTCCACAACATTAGCCTCACTAACCCTTTTGAAGGTATTGATGAGAGTGACAACAATTTTCCTCTTTTTATTGACGCTTATTTTGTCAATACCCTTCAGTCTAAAAGTCACATCCTCGACTGAGCCGTCTCTATTCTTTATCTTTATAACTTTATTCTCCTTTAACTCATTTAGTCTGCTCCTTACATCAACCGGAAACTTCGTATAGAAGCACGCTTGACCAAGCCCAAATTTTGGGTTTGCACCCGCAATCTCATGCTCATTAAAACCGTATTTAACGGCAACATCATAAATGTCAATATGCTTTAGATTGTCTCCTCTATAACAAATTCCCTCAGCATTTTCCATGGTAAGCACAAATGTCTCCCATTTATAATTACCATCCAAGTTCATCCGAACTACTGCATCATTTTGGATGCCATTCTTGAGAACGCTTGCGTAACCTCTAACTTTATTATTTGATGAATTAGGATTTTCATCCGGGGGTTTATCAGGAGGGTTGCGAGACATATTGTCCTCTAAATGTTCCGTAAGGTATAAAGCTGTTATTGAAGTCTTCAATGAAGAGAAGAACGAGGGGGGATGAAATTAAGGTAAACAAACGACGAACCTTCTTAGATATGCTCCGAATTTAACTTCGAGCCACGAAAAAAGGATGTGTCCGTTACGAAAAGTCCAAAAGGGAAGCACCAATAGATAACAGCGTCACTTAAAGCACTATTTAAGTTAATAAAAAGGCACAAGAACACTAATTATCTATATACACAACTTTTTAATACGGAGCCACACAAAAGACGCAAAAGATATTGGCGATTATTTTAGCCACATAATAAACAAATATACCTCTCCTGATAGAGATGTTATCCTCATGGGTGACTTCAACATAACGCAGGATCCGAAGAGAGACGCCATAGGGTATGGAGGTTCCCACAACAAGAAAAATGCTGCAGATCTTGAAAGAATGATCAACGCCTTTCGACTTAAGGACCTGGGACTTTACTTCAACAAAGCTTCCCCGAAAATGACGTTTTCTAGATTTTCAAAATTCAAAGAAAATATAAGCAGTCGACTCGATTACATTTTTGCCTCACCTGCAATTGCAGCGCTCATGAAGGAGTTTAGGAACTTACCATGTCATTTATCAGACCACTGTCCCGTCTTTGCTCTCCCTAGGAGATCTTTTAGACCTCTCTGGCAGCTCAATGTCTCCTTATTAGATGCCGAAGAAACCTCCATGGAAATCTTAGGCATTATCAAGGACAGCATCTACAATTGGGAACAAAAAAATGTGCTCTGCAACTGATTCCTTGTCAAAGGTTAAGAACTCTCCCGGGAACTCCTGAAGAAAAAGGGCATTGAAGCTGCAGAAAAAAGACGGACGGTACTGGAAAGGCTAGAAAAAATGCAGGAACAGAACGATGATGTAAGCATTAGAGATGAACTAGACGACCTGATTGAATATGAAGCGAGAGGGGCTCTCATCCGATGTTACTCCGACCTTATACTGTCCAATTTGTTAGGGAAACTTCCCTTAAAGCGCCTGGAGGGAGCATGTCAATCGAAAAAACTGATTTCTTCACTCAAAAAGTTCTCGGGCGAGATTACTTCAGACCAGGATGAAATTGCGAGAGAGGTCTATGGATTCTTCTCCAAAATCTTTAAAAACAACTGTAGCATCTGTAACAATACAAACAAATGCCAAACATGCTCTCTGAATATAAAGGACTTTAAAATCAAGAAGAAGAAGAAAATCTCGAGGGAGATATGCGCACGCCTTGATGCTCCTATTAAAGAAGGTGAAATATTACAATTTTCCTCCAAAGCTTCAACAAGAAAAACAAAGTTCCAGGCCCTTCGGGTATTCCTTTTGAATTTTATCAGAAGTTCATGTATCCTCTAGCTATGCTCCTTGAGGGAGTTTTTCAAAAAATAAGTGTAAGAGGTGAGGTTTCGGACTTTAAGAACAAGGGAATTATTGTTTTAATTCCCAAAATAGGAAAAGACTAACAACTTATTGCCAACTATAGACCTATAACTTTAATTGACACCCCGTACAAAATTTTGACGGGAATTCTTAATAAAAGACTAAAAACAGCTCTGCCATATGTAATTTCACGGGCTCAAAAGGGATTTATGAGAGGAAGGCTCGCAGAGGAAATACCAAGGACTCTACAAGATGCCATGGAGGCAGCTAAGGAGCTTGGCAAAAATTACGCAACCCTGCTAATTAACTTCCAAAAGGCTTTTGACTCCATAGACCATTCCTTTATTATAAAGCAACTTTTGAGGACAGGGTTTCCTAACCACTTCGTGCACCTAATTACATGCACTCTAAAGCGCTTCTTTGCTTCGATAAACTTAAGCGGGTCCGACCAAAAATTCCCTATAGAGAGGGGATGCAAGCAGGGTGATCCCTTAGCCCCCTCCCTCTTTCTAATTGCCATAAATTATCTTTACAATAATATAAACTCAAGTACTGAGGTAAAGGGCCTGAAACTGCACTTGTCGTGCAGTTTCAGATTTTACTATATGCGGACGACGTTTCAGTCTTTATGGCAGACTCTGCGGAAGAGATAGTACAAAGTATTAAAAGTATCCAGCGGATACTCTGCAAATTTAAAGCGAAATCTGGCCTCACGATCAACGTCGAGAAATCTGAAATACTAAGCTCTGTGAATCAAGATCTAGAAAAAGCTTTTCCTTGTTACAAATATGTCGACTTTACTGTCCTTCTAGGAGTAGCAATTTCAACATCAGGGCAGGCTAGTGCTATGAATCTAAACTATAAGCGTATAGAGGATGTCTTTGAAAAAGGGAGCAAAATGTTTGTGAAATGGAAGCTATGCCGCCTAGAAAAACTCTGCTTATGGGCAAAGTAATATTACCTAAAGTAATACATCTTCTGAGGTATACACCTTTTAACAGAGACATTTGCTCAAGAGCTGATAGTTCAAAGAGCAGCTTTGTGTGGGGAAAGAAAAGGAGATACGTGTCACACCAAAGAACCATAGAACCTTCCAAAACATGGGGTCTGGGCTCGGTAGACCTAGAAGCAATGTGAAAATCATTGAATCTGTCCTGGCTAAAGAAATTACCCTTTAGCTGTGATCTTTGGGCTCACCGTTTGAAAGAGAGGTTTTCCAAAAAAAAATTGGCGTGGAACTCTGCGAAAAACATCACTTTGGACCGGACGAACTGATTGGAGTCGTTAAAAAAACTGACACATACTGGGGAGAAATGGCAGAGTCGTGGATGTCAATCTTAGCCTCTGTACTGTCTCTCCTGGGTCCTAACGAACCTCTGAACCACAACACACTGTTTGGTTCTGGTCAGGTTTCTAGTGCATCAAAACCGATAACTTCAGTAGCAGAATTCTGGCAACACAGCGAAGAAGTATATGAAATGAATTTTCTCACCCATCACCGAATCAAAATACTGACGGATACGTCTACAAGGAAAGCGATAGGCACCCCTTCACCTTTCTATCATGCTATCGGAGGCACTTCCTCGAGAGGAGTACGGGAGGGAATCATTTCTCAGAAGAGAACCAGTTCGGCTGGAACACTTGTGTCAAGACGATGTGAGAGGCTCGGTGTTGAAAACAGAGATTTGGATCCGAGGGTCATTATGGCCAATCCCCTAACAACATAGGTTGAAAAATGGCTTAGATACAGAGTCGCCACATCCACCATATTCACAAACAGTCCTCGGACTCGACTAAGTGCTCCTTTTGCCAACTTGAAGTAGAAACGTCAGAACATTTGTTCTATAACTGCTCCTTCGTCCACCCTTTAGTGAGCCAAGTAAACGAAGAGCTAATGTCAGAACTGGAGGTGTATCCGTCCAAAAAGGATTGGCTCATCGCGACGTCTTCAAAATATCCATCAAAATTCAAAGTAGAGGCCTGCATTGCAAAAGTGCAGAGAGTGATCTACGCTTGTAGATCGCGAGGTAGCAACATACCTCCAGGCATCGTTACCTGCGTTAGGAGAGTTTTAAATGTCTGGAATAACATTTTATGATTACTGCTATCGTTTCTGTTTTTTATCTTATTTTAAATTTTCCGCATTTGAAATTTAGATAAAAGTGTTTTAATATTTTATTTTATGACATACAAAAGGAGCTTGTGATTCCAAATTACGATTTTAATGTTCACTATTTGATGTTTGAAGTTTTATATCACCCTCCCTTACTCACATTTTTTTATACCAATGTACATATAAGCCCCCGTGAAACCATTTCTATGTAACAACCGTACTAAATCTTGTTAATTTAATGTGCATAATGTTATAACAGATCGAAATATAGAATTGCCAAGTGGCTATAATAATAAAAAGAATGACTGCTGTTCAGGCATGGCACCGAGTTTTAAACGGGCATAACAACCCTAAAGCACACCACCTGCCTGGAGCACCTACAGACTTTGCCAAGACCACTCCATCAGTAACGAAGGCATACTTCCATCCACCCTTCTCCAAGTCCGCAGTAGCGTTCATTTCGAGTGCACACCCACTTTAGAACGAATGGGGTTATCTAGAGAGGCAAGGACGCTATCAAGAGCCAAGAAGCTGGCCTGCGAAAGCTCATAAAACCAATCCCCTCAAAAAAAATATTTTTTTATTTCATTTTTGTTGTATATTTAAATGTTTGAATAATATAATTATTATGAGATATACTGACGACCCTCTATGGTTGGCTCGTATATGGACGAGATAAATGAGTACAACACCAATGGCATTAACAGCATGCAAGAGAAGTGATATGTATAAGTTAGGTCATCATCCCATTTCGTCTCAAATTAAAAGTACGTCTCTCCAGTAAGAAGACGCTCCTTCGAAATAAGTCACTCCCATTATAGTGTAGGCATGATAATTTACATACCAATCCTCACCAGTTGAATTCCAAAAGGTACAATCCTTTGACCATACATCATAGAAGAAGCCCTCACACTTCGAAGCAAAGCAAAGGTCAATGCATTCCGAGACGCCAACAGTAAACTGAGGTTCTCCTATACCAACATTTTTTGGAATATTCTTCCAAATCATGCAAACTGAAATAATATTATAAAAAAGTTGTGAAGGAATCAGCTAAGAGAATAAGTAAGTAATAGTTGTAACCCCATCATTTTCATTTAAATTAAAATAAACAAGCATCCTAAGAGATTGTTGATCAAAAATTGATTATAGGTTCAGATCGTGACTTTGCAATATCGCAAAGAAAAGCCATAAATGAATAGCGATTCCATAATTTACATACAAACTAGCATGAACAAGAGTTTAAAATGAATATTTTTTGGTTTCATCTACAAAAAATTAAGCTACTTTGGGCTTTACTTCAAAAATACTAAGAAAAAATAGTTTTAAGACTGTGTGTCTTTAACAGGGATAAAAGGATCAACTAAAGTTGAGCATAAAAAATGCCTTTTCCCCCGAAGAAGCCATATAAAAAAAGTAATTTTTGTTGTACAGAGAACGAATCCAGTGATATCTTTCAGTATGACGTTACAATTCTAGGTACTTTATATAAAATTAGAGTAATTAGGTTAGGACAGTGCTCAATGAAGAACAGTCAATAAAGGAAGTAACAAGTTAAACGGACATGAATAATCATTGTAAGTGTTAGAGGAATAAGAGGTGAATTCTTACAATTCTTAAGATAAATCCTATCGCTTGAGTCTCTGTCAATTCTGTATTTTCCGATGAGTTGACAAATTCCTTCATCATCAAGATAATTGACGGCAAAGCAGTCTTTCTGTTCGTTGCAAAAAGTGCTGCAAATGACAAGGTTTAATGAGGGAAGGGATCCTAGGACATGAAGGATGGCTGCCGTCTCTTGAATGTAATAATTGTTCATGGTCGTCATTGGTCTATTCCATTAAACAGGAGGGTCCCTCAGTGCATGGTAATATCGAATGTGGCTCCTAAAACAAAAGGAGTCTACCCTTTATAGAGTTTTCCATTATGCTCGTATCCAAGTTACAACATTTCCTTGGAAAAAGACAAACTTTCTCAAAAGTATGCATGTTATTTTAAAATATATATGCACAGAACAATTCACTCTTTGAATCATAAAAAATGAGCTGGGTTCATTATCTCGAAATGTAAAGAGGATAGCTCAAAAATTCCAATGGGAATGTGGAAATTGTCCTTGCGTACTCTCAAATTTGATTGGATGTAAAAAATAATAATAAATATGTTGGTACACTTGCTGCAGATACTAGACGACTCCTAAATGTCTAAATGTCGACAATACAACTCGCTTCCTCATATTTTAAACCTCCATCATACCGAAAAAAAAGTTTATTTTTTCTTGGTTCTCAACCATAAAAATATTAAGACATAGAGAGCAGCTTATTGGATTCTTCAGAGAAATTCGTCATTGTGCCCTATATAAACAAATATTTATATCTCTTTAATCAACTTACGATGACGTAGGTCAAATTACTTTGTTTGTATTGGGCACAGAATACAGCTGAACGATGTTTCTCTGCCATTGAAGGGAATAAAATCTCTATATCTTCATTTCTTTATGATTTCTGCTAATGGAGGCACTGATGTGTAGAAGTATGCCATCAATAGTGGGCTGATATCATGCCGTTTATCATGTTTATCATATCATTTATGATATCATGCCTGTCTCGTCCTACTTTAAATAGTACTTCTTAATCATGTCCGAATTTAAACGTCGTCCGGAGTATGCTTTCATAGAGTTTGTTAATGTTTACATCTGAAAGAAAAACAGGGAACCAGATCGTGCTAGGCGCAGTGGCCGTGCCCGCTTTTGATGTTTCTGTTTTGAATGTGTCCGTTCTCGCCGTTAATGTGAGCTGCCGTTCCTACTTTGCAGTAAATGGATTTCGCTGTTTTAATATGAAGCAAAAAAAAAAAAGGAAGAATAAAGCGTGCACTCAACATCCGATAATTGATGCTGATCAAAATAACCTACTTAGCGAAATAGTTTTTTTTTGTTCCAAATATCTTGACGTCTCAAAATAAATAAATAAAGTCCCTGATTATGATAAGTTTTGAGTGCAAATAAAACATTTCGAAATTGCAGAAAAACTGAAGTGCTCCGGGTTACAAATAAGGATGCTGAAGTCGTGGAGAATCCCGCATTTCTCTTCACCTCATTTCTTCTAAGGACATGAACCCAGGTCTCTGTGATCATAAAGAAGGGGTTTCCTATGACGAATAAGACATAAATGCCATGCCATTCGTGCTAACGGCTACGGACTCGGATCCGGACTCTTGGATTCGTCCACTTTTAAGGACTCGGATTTTAGTTCGAAGGCTTGTGCTCCATTCTGTGAGGACTTGGATACTCGAGACTCATGAATGTTTAGATTAATGATTTGGACTAATGAACTCTATTTTTGGCTGTTCCATCCAAGCTGTATTATTTTTTTATGCTTTTAGAACAATGGTTCTAACATTATTAAAAGGGATGTAATTTTTCTGTCGCTAGCAATATATTTTTCTGGTACATAATTAATTAACAAGGACATACTTGATGCAATTAAAGAAAGTTTTTATATTAATGTGTAAAACTACATTAAAGAAATTAATTATGTGTTTAATAAATTTATCAAATGTAACTTAACTTTTAAAAAATATTAAAAATGCAATCAGGCGGCTTTTAGTCTGTTTTAAGTTAATCATGATTAATTTTAGATAAGTAATAAGTAACTACGTGAATAAAATGATTGATTGTTTTTACGTTTAATAAATATAACTTAACAAATATAAAACTATATATATTAGAGTTGTCTCGATCACTTTTTTAGTATAATTAAATAATATCTCAAATAAAAGTTTTGTCTCCTGATATTAATAAATGTATTTCAAAACGACAATTTATTAACACTTTATTAATATTAAGTGATTATATTTCTAGTTGTTTAGAATAAATATTAAAGGTAGGAAATTCGTCGATTGATAAAAATAATCAAACAATAGTTAACATGCAATTAATGCAAATTTATACAGTTTTTGTAAAATATTAAACCCATTAATATATATATATATATATATATTTATGTATGTGTGTGTGTTATGCGTGGCTCTAGAAATAATTGTATAAAACACTTATGCAATAAGGAAAATGTGATAAAGCATATTTCTGTTCGGAATTATTGATAATAGGAATTTGTCCTTAACGACACTTTTGTATAAAATGCATTTTTTAAGGAAACTACTGACTTTTGGGCCCAGCTTATCAGTCAAAATATCTTTATTGAGCATTAATTAGCACATTTGGTCAGTTTTATTTTATAAAACTAGTAAAATGAGCCCATTTTGAGTACTTTTTCGTTCATATATAAAGGAGTATATTTATATATTATAGACCCATAAGTAGGCTTGGCAGTGTGATAATTTTTATTTTCTAGACGAAGTAAGATATTTCCATTATTGGGGTGGTTTATAAGATAGTTTTTCCCGCTGATTTCAAAAATGGAAAAAAAAAGTTCAAAAAGTGACTTTTAACCGGAAATCGAAACCGGAAGTACACGAGCTGATGCTCGCTGAACGCTGAAAGTATGTTTAAAAGACGCGCAGTACAATTTCACATAAGTATGCGAAGTTTCAAGACTCAGCGTGATTCAGCAAATAGAAAATTTTCAGATTTACCGAAAAAAAGTGTCTAATTGACGATTAATTCTAGATTTTCAAAAAAAGGTTTAATTCGATGTCTTTATGGTTTAGTTAAAATAAGGAAGAAAAAAGACGTCGTTTGAAACCGAAATCACCAGATTTGGTCAAGTACAGACTTTGGAGAACTATCAGATGCCAGGTGATGCAGGACTTTGGTTCTTACTGAAAACTCCATAAAATAATCATTTTATTATTATTTTTCAAATGATAGAAGAAAATACTATTAAAATCAGGTATACCCTCTTCCTGATAAGAGTGAACTACTATTTTTGACATTGAACTTCAAAAAATAGTTCGTTCTTAAAATGACAGATATACCCGACTTTCATCAAAGTACTCACGTACCCGCGCCTACATGTTTTACAGTATATAAGGGCCTGTTATTATGAAATATAATTCATTAATCAGAGATGGTATTTATTTCGCGAAAAGACATTTATGGCAAACTCAATGGGGGGTCTATTTAGAGGTTTTCGGGGTCGCTGATCACGATAAGCGTGGTTAAAAATGTCTAGAAGACTTTAAAACCCTTCAAAAAGCTATTTAAATGCGTTTGATGGTGTTTTCAGCAAACCGGAAATGCGACCTCGGACCGGAAATCCGACTTCAGATTCGAGTTCCTCGGGTCGAACTTACCCTAAACCACTCCTAATATATAAACAATTAACCTTTTCTAGAAAAAGTGTCTCACACTGCCAAGCCTACCCATAAGGGTACCTATGAACATTAAGCTACGGTAAGATAAGGTAGGGTTCGTGAAGAATAAACAATAACATAATAAATAATGATAAGCTCAGGACTTTGTTATGTTAATGCCAAGAAGGAGGCCTCCTTCCGACGAAGGATTCTCAATTACTGACTTCTGGGATCATCTTAGCTGGACGACATTTCCCTACGGTATTTCAGCTGGAGAACCCCCCTGGCTACAATAGATCCTTGATGCACTCCGGATCCCTACAGTACTCCGGATTCCCATATATATATATAAATGATAGATTAATACAACAAATGGAGGATTATGATAGATCCCACAAATCAATTATTTTGTTAATGTACCGAGAAGTTTGCATTCTTTTTGAAATATATTTATATACACATTTAGTTACATCTATAATTTGTACATAATACAATATTTTTAATAAACGTTATACTTTACTAATAATTACATTTATTATTTTGAGTACATGATGGAATAATATTTAATCTGCATTATACAGCACAATAAGTTGATATTAAGTTCAAGGGTCTGAAATTGGGAGCGGTTCATCAAAATTCAAGAAAAGGAATTAAGATTTTTTTTGCATATATTTTTTTTGGTTAAGACTTTTTATTTTTCATCATCAACAAACAGTGTAGATTTATTTAGATTAATTTGAATTACAGATGTTTTTTTAACTCATTAAATCAGAAAAATATAAAAGGGATAAAAAAGTATGTTTAAAAATGTAAAAATAATTATGGTAAATTTAAAACGACCTTTATCTTTATATATTTTGATTTTAGTAAACATTCGATGAAGTGATGAAGATAGTAATGAAAGTTTTGTGTCCTGGATTCAACCATAGCTGCAATCAAGGTCTCAAAGAGGCATGATAGACTTCCTTAAGTTTCATAAAAATAAGCAAGTAATCATCTTCACATATAACTTCCAAAAATAACGTAAGAAGAATCAAGTATTGGCTAATGAACCACTCTTCGGTGTTTGTATTAATAATGATACTTTTTTAAAGTTAGAGTATTTAAGCCAAAAAAAATTGTCTTTAAATTTATCGTCATTAACTTCTTAATATGCCAAAGATGTTCTTTCTCATTGGCTCCCATATCATGAACATGAATCGTAATGAAAAAAATAATATAACTAAGTTATAATCATTTGTCTATCCTCTGTATTTGTGTGTATGAAGAAGTCTCGGGTATTGATTTTAGTTGACCATGGATCTCAAATAGAAAGAAGAAGCAATGTGGACATCAAATAATTGAGTTAATTTATTTTCTCGAGACAAGGATGTAAACATAGTATATAGATAGAGAAAACAACAACAAAGATAATTTTTGCCATCCAATTGTTGAACTAAAAATTTTTACAGTAAAAATAAAACTTTACCTTCTGTATAATAAAAGAACTACTATTAATATAGATTCCTTTATATATTTTATAGGACTCTTATAAATACATGTAAATATATACATAGTTACCATATATATATTTGTATTTTAAAAACTGGAATATACTTTTATTGCACTAATATCGTACTTTTACAAAGTAAATGAGCATCTCGATGTTCCGTACTGGAGGACGGGCATCTTTAGCCTACTTTATTCTTTTTTCTCCATGATATAGGGGATTTATCATCATCGTTGTGCAGATCTGGAGCGTTCTCGTCGAACTCCTCAGCATCATCCCTTAAGGAAGGATCACATGGACTGTCTCACCAAAAGGTTTTGTTTGTATGCAAAAGGGAGCTCATGACATACTTTTTATGGGATGCAGAAGAGGCTTTTCTTGTCATTATCCCCAAAACTCCTTCATTTCCTAGACGTTGAGGAATTGGCTGTCCGTAGTGTTCTATGTTAGGTTAACGTATGTGAATAACTCACTAGACTCTTGGGGCTTCCGGGAGTCTTTGGATATTGTACATGCGTAAAGGAGATGTGCACGTTTGGGAGAAGCAGGTCCTCGTGTCTGATGTTGTTAGCCTCCTTTATAGTATTGAGGCTGGAGTTCCCGGACTTTTCATGGATGTAGAGTTTTTTTGCCTATATGATTCGCTAGAATTACATCGACTTGATATAAATAAGCATTATTAGTCTATGGAACCAAGGATCATGAATGGAGAGGGTTTGGGGGCGGGTGGAGAAGATGGACTGGTCGGAGTCGACACTTCTTACGTGGGTTAAAGGATTGATGGCTGTCCACTTGCAAGGCTCTGTAACTTGTTTTTTAACATCTCGATATGAGGGAGTTCATATCTATCAACACAAATCATTATCTCACCATGTATTTATTTTTATCAGCATCAATTATCGGGATACTGAGCGCACGCTTTCTCCCTTGATTCTTCCTTTTGTGGCTATATACTGTATATGCTGTACATCGGCCATCACGCCTAGAACCATAGGCTTTTCAGTCCAGAATTCACATCCATTTCGTTTTAATCGTATAGGCTACTTTTTAGGTATTGTCATTAAGGATTGGCGATTTATTGTCGTAATAATAATCAATATTTAATATTTATTAATAAAATAAGTAGAAAACTTTATATTTGTCATCAGCAAATTAAAGATGTTACTTTCCTTATAAAAAGAATTTTTCTCTTTCATAGCATTAACTAATGTTGACCACATGACGTGGGTTATGATGTCATAATGGAACATTTTTTCTCTTTTAAGGACTGACAAAAAGGACTAGACTGGACTGGACTACAGTCCTCAGTCATAGATAAGGACTGACACAACAATAATCAACACTTGCACCATTTCTATCTGTTACCCCACTCGCGATACAAATGGATATACCCGACATCCTTCTTGATTCGGATCAAGCTTGCCAAGACGGTCAAAGAGATCTACGGGGACCTCATTTTTACCTTTCCTGACTCCTGCCCTGGCCTCTCCACCATCAAGAGATGGAGAAAAGACTACCATTATGGCAGTTTTGCTCTGGATAAAAATATGTCATCATGAAGACACTGGGAGACGAGGACACCGGAGACGATCGCTAATGTGAAGCGCCTGATCGAAAATAACCCCCGGATGACCACTCGACAGATTGCCGCCACAAAAAACCGTTTCCAGGCTTTTGACGGAGGATCTTGGACTTTGAAACGTCCTGAGTGTACTCGTCCCTCACCAGCTCTATGAGACCAATAAGAGGCAGAGAGTACTGTCAGGACCTCCTGAAGCTGTTCCACGTCCACGAGGAGGACTATCTGGGGTCTCATTGGTTATTCCAGGGCAAGTACCTCTTCCGAAAGTTGAAGTACCTGCTCCGGAATGACGAGTTTGGGGGTCACGAAGACGCCACACTGGTCGTGCAGCGGGCAATGAAGAGGGTCAGCAAAGACGAGTTGTTGGGCTATCCCCAAAAGCTCGGGACCATTGTCACTACGTCATTTCAGGCGGAAGGGATTATGTTCAAATTAAATAGAATAAAACTTTGTTGAATGTAAAAAATATATCATCATCGTATCGTTTTTAATTAAGTAACTTCGGGAATTTATGCCCAAAATGAAATTTAAAGTATCGACTTATGATTATTCAATAAATTGTAAAAAAAATCGTGCACAATTAAGAAAAATAAATATGTACTTTGTTATTGATCTTAATTTGGGATTATGATGGATAACAATGAGACTACAAAAACTGGGAGGTAATACCTTTATTTAACACATCAGAGCTTATGAGTTAGAACATTTTCTCAAGATAAGAGGAACTTCATAATATTTTATAGAATTTTTCTACTATTTATTAAAAATATTTAAAACACGTTGCATACAACAGTTTGGCTAGTAATTACTATTTCTTTATTTAAAAAAAGCAAAGTAAATAATATTACTGAGACTCAGGTATAAAATTATCATCAGAATTATTACACAAGCCAGAAAAAATATGTCATAAATTTTTGTCATATGAGAAATAAAGTTTATGTAAAAATCGTAATAAAATACTATCGGAATTATTATTCGTACATATAATAACTAATAAATTAATACCGGATTCTTCGCGTCAATAAAGTATACGCCAGGCTCGGATCAGGACTCGTGTCTTATATCAAACTCGATAATTTGGATTGTGTCTGCGTCCCTGCTTTTCTTATTACTAATATATTCTCTAGGAATTCCAACACCAACCCATGTTACGGGTGTTGAACTTATATTATTGGAACTTAAGGCAAACATATACATGTTTATGATATTTTGCTTCTTCTGAATAGGACTCCTTATATTTAATTTTGTATATTTATACGAGGAAATAATATTTAGGAGACAATACATGTTATTTATATTATATCATATTTACATTATTTACAATTTATATTTATTTTACAATGTTTCTCATTCTAAGGCTTTTACTAGAATTTCCAGCAATAATATTATTTTTTTACCTTCATACAACGCATTTTCTTTACGACAATAAAAATGAAGCATGCAATTGCAAAAAGTTTTAATCATTAATTCCACTACTTCTGGATGACAATCTGGAATATAGTGAAGGTCCAGATCGTTCATAATAGAATTTGAAATAACGTCCGTTATTCCATTAATTTGAAGGTTAATTTTATTGTACGATTGAAATTTACAATTTGCTCTTTCAAATAAAGCAATAGAAATCTCAGAGCAATAAAATAATGCGTCTTTAGTAAAAGACTTTTCTTTAGACAATTTTTTGAGAGAAGGACGCTCATCAAATTTTGCTGTAAAAAAATCCATGCATTGATCGCAAGATGCCCTACGAGCTAAAGTTGTCCGAATGCAGTATGCTCCAAGGTGTACTAAGGATGTTTTTTCAGTAAATCTGAGTTCTTGCAGTCCAATTAAAGAGTTCGTAGATATTGAAGGTAATGGGGTCGGAGTTGATGCTGCAAAATCTCCTACATCTGTCAAAAATAATGAATCGTCCGTTTGGTAGCTTTCGGCGTCCTTTCCGGATATATATCGGGATAATGTACATATTTTAAGGGCATTTCGAAATTATTTTACATTAGGAGTTGGATTCTTAGATCTTATAGAGGAAAATAAATTTTCCACACAGTCTTGAGTGAATCTGCTGCATAAAAGAAATTCGAAATTTTCTTTGCACAAAAACTTTTCCTGTAGCATTATGAGGGAAGTCGTGCTTAATATGATTCCTCGTTGTACAGGTTTCCATCCCTTATAATTATCAATTTTTATCTCCTTAAACAAATTAATAAACTCTATCCTTTCAAATATTCCATTTATAACAATCGCGCCCGAAATTAGGCATATATTTCTTCTCTTTATGTATTTACTTTTTGAGTGCTTCTAACATCGGTATGTTTCATATTTAAGACAATACGTATTATTTACCATAATTTCGGAGGATTTGGAACTATAATTGACACAAAAAAGAGATTATTTATCTAAAAATGCAAGAATCAAATCATTCTATGTCATTATATACTCAGTTTATATAAGAAATAGTATTTGTACAATACTTAGACATATTCCACTCAAAAACTTGCCTACCTATGTATTTGGTCCATTTCTTCCATGAGTCATAATTTCCCTTTTCTACCATGGTCCATTCCTTCCTGGTCCATTTCTTCCTAGTCCATATTTTCCTGGTCCAATTCTTCCGAATATCATCCAAGAGATATAAAAACAAAAAAGGTTTCGTGATTGATGAAGGGCTGCCCACATTATGAATAGTATCAGACATGCAATAATATTGTTATTCAACAAATAAATCCTATTTCTGATTAAGATAGTAGCAAAATCATAAAAATAATGCAATTCATAGCAAATTCAACTCAATTACCATCTTTTACATTAAAATATATCCCCTTTGATTTATAAGAATAACATTAAATTTGCTATTCAATCCAAACACCTATTCATTTATGATTTGAAATTTTGTTTGTTATGAGATTTGGTCAGCTTTTGTTATGACTCATCAGCATCTCGTCCAGACTCTACTACTCTAAGGCACTGGTCTTTTCATTTTTTTGTTTTCCTCTTCATATTATTTCCTTCTTGTTCACCAAGGAGAATTGTTCACCTTCTTCTTCCTTCTTTTATACGTCGAAGAAGGTAGGACCAAAGAGCATATATATATAGAGGTCTAGCTTCAGGCAAGCGCTATTGGTTAATTATGTTAAACAACGACCACTTGAGGGCGCTCCTATTTACAGAAAGATAAATAAATAAAACAACTAAGAATTTGTTCATGATCCCTGGAGGTTGGGAAATGTAAATGCCTAATTTTATTCCGTATTAATGAATAATATTAATTATATTTATATTAATTTAATATACATCTAATAAAACATTTTTTCGCGATTAAAAAAAATTAAAAAATTCCTTGAATAAATTGGATATCAGTAATAATAAGCGTGGAATGAATCTTTTTGTTTAATATATATATATATATATATACAGGGCCGGCCCGTAGCATAGGCAGTATAGGCAAATGCTAAGGGCGCCGTCCATCCAGGGGGCGCCAATTTAACTGTTTAGCAAAGCTTATAGGTAGTAGTATAAAAATAATGATATTTTCTAAGATCCCGAACAGATTCCATTAGGGTTGATAATTATCCAAAGTTTACTCCAATAAATTGTTTTTAAGGATGTATAGAATTAACCCATTAATGCCGATAATTATCTGTGTAGAAATTCACCCTAATTTTATATTATATGCGTATGCGTTCACAATAGATAAACAAGAGATGACACTTGCTGAGGCTGAGAGAAAAATGTGGCGTGATGTTCTACATCGATTGGTGGCAATAATTAAGTCTTTAGCTGAGAGAAACATGTCGTTTAGGGGTTCCAAAGACACATTAAATCAACCAGACAATGGAATTTTTTTGAAAGAGGTGGAGCTTATGGCCAAATTTGATCCAGGGATGAAGCAGCATGTTAGTAGGGGGAAAATGGAGCTGGCAGCCATGTTCATTATCTTGGAAAGACAATACAAAATGAACTGATAGACTCCATCAGTTCAAAAATAATAGAACATATTGTGAAGGATATCAAAAGATCAAAATATTTCTCTATTATTTTAGATTGTACCCCTGATCTGAGTCATAAAGAACAGCTCTCTGTCATAATCAGGATAGTGTCACAAGAAGACATACCTAAAGTTAAGGAGCATTTCTTAGGCTTTCTTGTTGCAGAGCAGTCGACTGGAGATCATTTGTCATCTCTAATCCTAAAAAGGTTAGAGGAACATAACATCCCATTTGAGGACTGTAGAGGCCAATCCTATGACAACGGTGCCAATATGAGGGGGAAAATAAAGGTGTTCAGGCAAAGTTGCTTCAGCTGAACTCAAGAGCTTTTTTTGTCCCATGTGGTGCCCACACTTTAAATCTGGTAGTAGCTGATGCTGCAAAAAGCTCGCCAGATGCCCTTGGCTACTTTGGGCATTTAACAAAGTTATTTAAGCTCTTCTCAGCCTCCACCCATAGGTGGGATGTCCTCCTAAAATATGTTAAAATAACTCTAAAGTCATGGGCCGAGACCAGATGGGACAGCAGAATAAAAAGTATTGAAGCAGTAAGGTATCAAGCTGGTCAAGTCAGGGAGGCTCTTCTGGAAGTGAGGGAAACAACTGCAGACCCTGTGGTGAGAGTTGAAGCCCAGTCTTTGGCTGAGGAGATTGGATCCTATCGCTTTTGTATTTGTACAGTTATATGGTACGACATTCTCAGCAAGATCCAGTATGTCAGTAAACTAATGCAGTCACCCTCATGGAGTTTGACGTAGCTGTCGACTTGCTGAAGAAAACCAGAGATTCCCACACAAGTTACAGAAACACTGGATTTTCTGATGCACAGACAACTGCAAAGGAGATGTGCGAAGAGATGAACGTGGAGGCTAAACTCAAACAAAAACGTTTGAGAACCACAAAAAAGCACTTTAGCTATGATTCTCCAGATGAACACATCCATGATGCACTACGAAAAATGGAAACCACATTTTTAATATGATCATGGATACGGCCATCTCCTCACTAGATGAAAGATTTCAGAATCTTGGAGAAGTGAAAAGAATCTTAGGTGTGCTCCTCAATTTCGCAACTTAGGAGAAGAGGACCTGCTACTGAAGTGTCAAACTCTAAGTACCGCTTTGACCCATGACAGCCAGCCAGATATTGATGGCACAGAACTTGCAAAGGAAATGCAGAATTTCCCACCATTGCCATCAAAGAAAATGACCTTCCTGCATGAGAAGAAGCTGGTCGAAATTTATCCTAACATGTGGGTTGCCTTGAGAATCTCTGCCACTCTTCCTGTTACAGTGGCTGCTGCTGAAAGAAGCTTCTCTAAGCTCAAACTGATAAAAATTTATCTTAGATCTACCATGATCCAAGAACGTCTCAGTGGACTTGGCATTATAAGCATAAACCATGTGGTCTCAAATCAGTTATCATATGATGATATTATAGATGACTTTGCTGTAAGAAAGACCAGGAGAGTAAATCTGTAGGAGGTTATGTGAGATTGAGGAGGTGGTTTTGTTTTTAAAATAGTTTAAGCTAAAGCATACCAAAAAATAAACCACGAGAGGTCATTATAAGATCACCTTTTTATATATTTATTGTTTATTTTTATTTAAATCTTTGTAAAAACAGTGCACACTGGTTTCTTTATTGTGCAGTGTCTTATTTATATTGTGTTAATACGTTAATTTATTTCAATTGTTTACAGTTTATATTTTAGGAGTATTTAAATCTAATACTTTAAATGAGCTATTTTTGTTATATTTAATACATTTTGTTTATTTGTTGTATTTGTTTCCTTAATTATTTTCTTAGTTTTTGAAATGTGCTATTTCTTTATTTAAATAAAACAATATCTAGAACAACGATATTCAGTTTCTTGTGAGTATATGTACACTAGCAGTGGAATTTACTGCGATACATGGGGGGGGGGGGCGCCACATAAAATCTTGCCTAGGGCACCAAAGTGGTTATAGCCGGGCCTGTATATAATATATATATGATGAAATGATAAAAAAATAAGTATCAAGAAATAAACAAGGCTCTATTGTAATAGTAATCCTCGAGCGCATGATGGCGCCACCATCACCATTCGTCACAAATATTGTAGCTGGGTCTCTAGTTATATATGCTCTTTGGTATGACTCCCACTGACAAGCCCCTAACAAAAGTCCCGATAGCAATGTCTATTCTAGAGTTATCTCAAGAAGAGAGAAAAATATCGAGGATGCAGTAAAAAAAAATAAAAAAATATAAACACAATGCTTAGATGGGAAACCTTCATTATTTCTTTAACAATGAAAGTAACGGACGTGTGTTCAATAATATAAACATGAAGCCTTTTGAGGTGTATAATCAGTGTTGGTCGAATATTACTTTGAAAGCAGTATGTAATATACTACTTTTTACTGCGTAGTAATATCTTTTTAAAATATTAGTTATTATTCTCAAAAGTAATATACTACTCTGAGTAATATACTACTTTTTTGAGCATTACGAAACAATAAATAAAGGCAATTCAAACAGGATTTGTAAAAATCCTCACCAAACCTAGTTTTTATTTTATAATAATCCTATATATGTTATTGCAAAATTATAAAGTGAGCACATGGCTCAAACATAATAAAGTCGGTAATTCAAAGATTAAATAAATGACTTCTGACATTATGAGAGGCATAGGTTTAATTATCCAACCCAAGCTCTCGGGTCCCGCATGTCGATTGAGGCTTTTAGGGTTGAAGCCCACCGCCACCCTAATTAGGAATGAGAGGAACCCTAATTTACAATATTATACACTCCAAGCCCTCGAGTCCCGCCTGTTGATATAGGCTTTTATTTAGGGTTGAAACCCACCGCCAACTCTAGCTAGGTATAAAAGGAGTCCTTACTTTCAATCTCATACACCCCAAGCCTCGGGTCCCGCCTGCCGTTACGAACAGGGTACGGTTACTTCGATCTCCTACCTGAGCTAGAAACAAAGAGAAACCACACTTCAACACGGCCATCGAGCTAACATTCCTCACAAACCTCTCTATTATTGTATTTATTATAGAAGAAGAATAAAAAAGTATTCGTCATGCAGAGTGCTCCTGCCTTGTTCTTATTATTGTTATTGTTTACATTGATTCATCATTGCTTGGGATCAAATTTTCGAATGAGAGTGGACGGGTGGCATGATTCCAGTCATTATATTTGCCCCGTCTCGTCTCATCCTCCTCCTCAATGATTGGAGGAGGAGACGAGATGTTTGGGAGCTCCTTCATCAATGTGGTCGCTCCTAGCACTGACTCGGCTCATGAATATGTTCAACTGGACTCGCGGATCCAGATTGATCTTTGGGACTGACTCGTTCTTGGATGGATGTGTTTATGGGAGATTCATTCATCTGTACGACCGGGTAAGTACTTCAATGAACTTCTCGTCACAAAAGCTAGTTCTTAAGACCTCTTAAATATATAAAAAATATATATATATATATATATATATAAACGTTGACTCTTTTAGTATTTATGAGCGACCTGACGAGGAAGACAGTGAGGGCCTCGTCGTCTGGGACAAGCGATCTACATATCTGGGCAGCTCTGGCAAGACATAACTGATGAGAGCGTTTCGCGTCATAATTTCGGTGGGCCCGGAGTCCTCCGAAAATAAACGGGCACTAAACATGCTTCAAAAACTCCCCTCCTCAGAGTACTTTAAACTCTGGAAGAGCCCCACGCAGTATTCCTTCAACAAGGAGGGAAATTGCCTCATCTGCATCCAAGGAGGAGGTGGACGTCAACAAAGTTCGAGGGATTCACAAAGCATACAAGGATATCTTCGTGCGCTTCTACTTCTGCTTCGCTCAAATCATCCTCTGTTCCATCATCAACGGTATCAGAAACACGATCAGTGCCGGGTCATCATAATCTTGGTTCTTGGAAGGGTGTTCAGCCACGGAATAGTCCTGAACCTCCTCACATACATGTTCGTTGAGAAGCAGCGAAAAAACGCGGAGTTCCTCACGAATGCCATTAAACGCCTCGTTCTTAGTTTTCTCGATGGCGAGGAGTTGGCCCTCGTAGCTGCCGTGAACGGAGAGGCCACGGATCTTGGCGTCTCCATGTTACCCTTTTGGGCGGCGTCTTTACCTCGGACAAGGCCACGTTCAGTACCCCTTACGGACACTACCAATGACAGAGAAAACTCTGGAGACGCTCATCTGTCTCCTGTGTTCGTGTCAAGGCGCGGTTTCCAACACGGCGACCAAGCAGGACCCACCGCTAATATTTTTATAATTCTTGTTTAACCCATTAACTCCGGAATTATTATTTTTCTCTTGATTCATCTAAAAATTATATCAAACATTCATTTTATTTTTGCTCATAAAGCCAATCATGCTTGAAATAGGCCCATGTCCAAAAATTAATACTAGGAGTTAATGAATACATTTTTATATTATTTTTATCATTAAAAGAAAAATAAATATACATACATATTTTCTACATAATTATTTATTCTTCATAGAAAACAAAAAGTCATTTACTTATTAATTTATGTTAACTTACAAAAATTTAATTAATAATTATATTTTGTGATAAGTTTCAAAACAATCGATAAAAAGTCCAACATTACATTTACAGTATTCCGGGTGAATTATCTGACAATTTCCATGAAATCGGTAGTCAATCTCTCCTGGGTTATACTTTTTTCTTTCCAGATGCTTTAGGCTCCATGTCATATTTATTATATAAGCCATGGCTATATCTATTCGGAAATGTAACTGTGAAATACATAGTGTTTCACACTCTTTGTTAATCTGCCATACGTTATTTATTGAGGCGTCGTTTACCTGGTGAATATTGGCCACCACCATTTTTTCCTCTAATACCTATTCGATAATTATTAATATTCTGATTCATTAGATCTGTGCCTCCCATATACTGGTTATATTGGTATATGCTTTTGTAGTAGTAGCTCTTTGCTCCTGCTCTCAACCCAAACTCCCAATTAGATTATCTGTGTTTCCTCCCCCTGCTCCTCAAACTCTAATCCTCTTCTTCCCTTATGTACATCTCTTACTCTTTACTCTTGCTCAAGCAAGACTCTTTTGTGTACATCTCTGTTTGAGTATTTAAGCCCTTGCTCCCTCCATTCTGTATGTCAGTCACAAGAAGAACATCCCAATCTCTGTCAAACTATATGGTCGTCATTTGGTGAATAAACGAATCTCTTTTACTGAATAACTCGCTGTCTCGCGGATACGTTATTTCAGCTCCCCATTCGGTACATACTCGTACATGGCGCAGTCTACGAACACCATTGACACCTAGACGGACGGAGATTGGCGATCAACGACAGCGTCTACAGGCTGGCCCCCAGGTGCACCACCAACAAGAAGTTCCCCGTGCTGTTCTACACCGACCTCTGTGACAAGATCGTCTCCCAGGACCTCAACTGACACCATGCCGAACACCAGAAGCGAAGGTGCCATGAAGGAGGAGGACCAAACCCCTACAGATCCGGTTCAGCTCATGATGGCCATGATGAAGGAGATGAAGGAGGAGGCCAAGAAAAGAGAAGATCAGCTGATGCGACAGCTGCAGGAGCAGGCACAGGACTTCGCGGCGGCTCTACAGACAAACAGAGGCAACGCTGGTGGATCCACAAAGTCGAAGAAGATGGACGTGCCGGTGCTGAAGTGCCCGGAGGACATCAACTTAGCCGATTTCCGCGATTGGCAGCAACGGTTCGCCGACTACACGGAAGTACAGAAGATTATGGAAGAATGCACCCTGAGCGGTCGTCAGTCGCTACTGCGTTCCGGATTGGATCCTGCTTGGACCAAGCTCTGGTCAACGGGCATCCTGGAGATCGACGACAGAAAGGATGACATCAACGACATCATCAAGAAGATCCTCCACTACATCCGAGAACATCGCAACCCTCTTTTAGACAGGAAGGAATTCCTGGAGAGGAATCAGCACGCTGGTGAGAGCATCGACGTGTACTACTCCGCCCTGAAGTCCATTGATGAAAGCTGCGGGTATGACGTCAATCCCACGTGCAAGGTTTGTGACGATGCTTGCGGACACGGAGATGAACTACAGCAGGAACGCCTTCGGGATCGCCTCATCTGTGGTTTGAAGGACCAGGCCATCCAGCAGAAGGTGCTCGCCATCCCTTTTAAGGACCTCACACTGAAGAAGGCACTGGAAGTGTGCAGGGTGGAGGCAGCATCGAAGGAGACCCAAGCGTCCCTGAACAAGTCCGAGAGGCAAGTCAATCGTCTCAAAGAGAGGTCTTCCTACAAGAAGGGCAAGATCGACAACAACCCCCTGAGCAAGTCAGCTCAGAAGGCGGATGAGAGGTGTTCCAACTGCGGTCGGAAGAAGCATCAGAAGCCTGACCAATGCTGGGCGAGAGACAAGGACTGCAACAACTGTGGTAAGACAGGACATCTTAAGCATATGTGCAGGTCTGAAGGAGGTCAACCGGATGACGATCGGACAAGTCAAGACGTCAGATGACCTCGTCAAGATCACCGCCAAGATCGGCAACGCGGACCACCAAGAAGTCGAGTGGCTGCCGGACACCGGTGCTGAGTGCGACGTGATCACCGCGGATTGCCTGAAGAAGGTTGGGACCAAGGTTAAGGACCTCAGGAAGGACAAGGCGGAGCTGTGCGGACCGGACCAAGGCAGACTGAAGTCCTTGGGCAAGGTGACAGCGACTCTGGAGAGAGAAGGAATGAAGTACAAGACGGAGCTTCACGTGCTGGAGAAGGGCACTGGACCGATACTGAGCAAGGTCGGATGTACAGCGCTAGGACTCATCCCGACGGGTTGGCCTCACGTGGTGAACAAGCTTTCACTGAGCAGCCCTGATGAAGGTAATGGCGTGGACATGCTGCTCAAGAGCCAGTCAGCCGCATCGATCCGTGAGCAACTGTTCCAAGAGTTTCCAGAGGTCTTTCCACCAGATGATGAAGTCCTACCTCTGAAACCAATGAAGGGTCCGCCCATGAAGATCGAGTTACTCCCAGGTACAAGCCCGATAAGAAGGTACAGATGCAACACGATTCCTTTACATTGGCAGGACAAGGTCAAAGCCCACCTGGAGACCATGGTGCAGAAGCAGATCATCGAGCGGGTCCCGCAAGGTGAAGCGCCGGAATGGTTGTTCTCCATGGTGGTGGTGCCAAAAGCTGGAACGGATGAGCCAAGGGTGACAGTCGATTTCTCACCGCTCAACCCGTTTGTGAAACGCCCAATGTACCCGTGCAGAGTTCCCGCTGAGGAGGTTGCCCAGATCCCGCCAGGAATGACTCACTTCACGGTTCTGGATGGCAGGCACGGATACTGGCAAGTCTTGCTTGACAAGCCCAGCAGCAAGATTATGACGTTCAACACCCCATGGGGGATGTTCCGTTACCTGAGGAATGCCATGGGACTCATCTCCGCCGGGGACGAGTTCAACAGACGCGGCGATGACGCTATCGCCGGAATCCCCAACGTGAAGAAGATCGTCGAGGACATTATCATCTACGACAAGGACGAGGATACTCATCTCCAGCGTGTCAAGGAGGTCATCCAGCGCTGCGACGAGCATGGTATTACCCTTGGGAGGAGAAAGTCCACCATTGCAGAACCGAGCGTTACCTGGTGCGGCTACCGAATCTCCAAAGATGGCTACACGGCGAACCCCGGGCTGGTCGACGCCCTCACCAAGTTCCCTGTACCCAAGAACAGGACTGATGTCAGGAGCTTCTGCGGACTAGTACAACAGTTCGAAGCACTCTCTGCGGATCTCACCGGCCTACTTGAACCCATCAGGGCCTTGCTCCCGGCAAGGTCAGCGTTTGTGTGGGAGGGTCTGCAGCAGCAAGCCTTCGAGAAGACGATCGCCGAGCTCACCAGTCCAAGAGTCCTCACTCAGTTCCGACCAGGAGCCAACCTACGGCTGGAAACCGATGCATCCCAGAGGTTTGGCCTAGGATTTGCGCTCTACCAAGAAGAAGGCAAAGTCTGGAAGATCCTGCGAGTCGGATCAAGGACACTCGCCCCCGCCGAGACAAGGTACTCCGTCACCGAGATCGAGTTGCAAGGAGTCGTCTGGGCCACCAAGAAGCTGAAGTTCTACTTGCGTGGTAAGGCATTCGAGGTTATTGTTGACCATAAACCCCTTGTCTCCATAGTCAACCACAAAGCTCTCGATGAGATCGAGACACCCAGGATCCAGCGGATGAAAGAGAAGATGAACATGTATCTCGCCACCGCCGTCTGGAGACCTGGAGTCAAGCACACCGTCGCCGACGCGTTCTCTCGGTATCCTGTTTCCGAACCCACGGAGGATGATCTGGAGGGGGATGAGGAGATGGAGAAGTCCGTGAAGCTCACCCTCAACGCGGTTTCTCTCCAGGATCCCAAGCTGGAAGAAGTCAGGCTGAAGACCGAGACGGACCCGGTGCTGCTGAAGCTGAAGGAAGTGATCGTCGACGGGTTCCCAGAGCACAAGGCAAACCTGGACACCGAGACTACTGGGGGATCCGTGACAAGCTTTCCATCGTTGACGGCCTCATCATGTACGGCTCCAACAGGATTGTCATCCCGACATCGCTGCGAAGACAAGTCCTAGATGAGCTGCATGCCGCACACCAGGGAAGGGAGCGTATGCTGCAGCTGGCAAGACAGAGCGTGCATTGGCCAAGAATCCACGAGGATCTCTCCAACCTCAGTAAGGGCTGTGACGATTGTGCGACCCACAAAGCGAGTCAAGCCAAGGAGCCGCTGGTACAAGATGAGCAGCCAAGCCGGCCTGGAGAAGCTGTGGCAGCTGACCTGTTTTTGTATGAAGGGCGTGAGTACCTCGTCATCACGGACAAGTACAGTGGCTGGCCAGAAGTCTACGATTGTGGAAAGAGCGGCGTCAACACCAAGGACGTGGAGAAAGCCATAGCCCGTTGGATGGCTGCCTTGGGTGTGCCCGTTCGCCTCACCACTGATGGAGGTCCACAGTTCAAGGGTGAAGCGTTCAAGGAGTTCTGCCGCCGGTGGGGCATCCTGCATGATCCTTCATCGCCCTATCATCACATCGCCAATGGTTATGCTGAGGCAGCGGTCAAGTCGATGAAGAGCCTGGTCAAGAAGGTTAGTCCTGATGTCCGGTCTTCCAAGTTTTTCAAAGCCCTCCTCACCTACCGCAACACACCTCGGAGTGACGGGCTGAGCCCTGTTGAGAGATTATACGGTCGCCCAGCCAGGACGTCTCTACCTGCTCATCCGGTGGTCTACAACCGCACCGACCGGGACCGCGTCATCAAGGCCGACAGGAAAGCAGTATCCCTTCGCGCCAAAGCCAAAGCTGCTTACGACGTCGGATCCAAGGAGCTGTCGGAGCTCAAGGTCGGAGACATCGTCCGAGTTCAGCATGGACTCACCAAGAAATGGAATCTCATCGCCGAGGTTCTGGAAATCAGGCCGCGTGGTCGCAGCTATCTGGTCAAGACAGAGTCTGGTCGTCTCTACTGGAGGAACCGCCGCTACCTGAAGCTGTACGCGCCGCCGATTGGAGTTGCCAAGGACATCCCGGAAAGTCAAGAGGAAGTCAAGCAGCCAAGGAGAAGCAAGAGACAGAAGAAAGCCCCTGTAAGATTTCAGCCGTGATGAAAATGCTTTTCCCAGGCTCCCCAGGGGGGGCATGTAGTAGTAGCTCTTTGCTCCTGCTCTCAACCCAAACTCCCAATTAGATTATCTGTGTTTCCTCCCCCTGCTCCTCAAACTCTAATCCTCTTCTTCCCTTATGTACATTTCTTTACTCTTTACTCTTGCTCAAGCAAGACTCTTTTGTGTACATCTCTGTTTGAGTATTTAAGCCCTTGCTCCCTCCATTCTGTATGTCAGTCACAAGAAGAACATCCCAATCTCTGTCAAACTATATGGTCGTCATTTGGTGAATAAACGAATCTCTTTTACTGAATAACTCGCTGTCTCGCGGATACGTTATTTCAGCTCCCCATTTCGGTACATACTCGTACAGCTTTGAAGGACTGGAAGCTGAATCATTTAATTTGTTACTCCATCTTTTTACTTTTTGGTGGGGCTTGGTACGATATATTGCCGATGCAATTGTAACAATAGAATATCTTTCCATTGTGTTACATGAACCTAACTATCTCCTAAACCTGACAAAGCTATTTCCATCGATCATCTTTCCATCCTTGACAGTTGTTTCGATCCAAAAGTAGCATTTCGGTCTCGAATAACATTTCGGTTTTGACTGACTGTCCGGACAAAAATCTGTCCAAATATGTCTGGGAAAGGTTACTTCAAACCGGACTTAAAAACAAAAATCGGTCCAGACCAAAACACTAGTTCCTATCCAAACGGTTAGTTCCCATAGTGCCTGTTCTATCAATATCTTCTTTCCTGAGTTCACTAAGTAAAGGTATAGTTGTGAAAAGGTTGTCGAATATTATGTGATACGGAAAATTCTTATGGTCATTAGTTAAACCATTAAGTAAAACAGTAAAAGCGTTTTTTCCAAAACGTTTCACTAGATATCTTCATCGATAATGTCTGAAGAAACTAATTTTATATATGCATCTTCCTAGTGTTAACTTTTGGATACACAAAAAGTAAGAACTAATATTTGCTTCTTTCAATTGAACAAAATTAATGAAATTTTTAAATAAGATAAAGAACAATAAGTTTTATCGCCAAATAAGTTGTATCGCCTTACCTTTGTTAATTCATCTCAAAAAAGAGATTTTAAATTTACAATGGCTTCTCTACTCTTTTCAAAACTGAATTTGCATTCTTCTTTTTTTCTCCTCTTCAACAGAATTTAGAATTTAGAAAATGTAGAATTTTTTAAATTTTATAACCTACGAAAATATTCCGATTTTTACAACAAAATTCAAGATAATAGAAATACATATTGCGTGTCTTTCTTGACACGTTAGGAGAAAACGGGTTAATTTGTATGAATTTATATCATAAACAAAAGTGGACTTTGATATTTTATACGCTCGCCAACTACGTCTTATACCGCAATGAACAAGTTGAACACAACATTTTAATCGTAACTGTTCTTGATCCGTTTCAATCGTAGTTGAACAATTTTTATTTATTTTTTTCGATTAATTTTTTTACAATAAAAGTGTATACTTATACTGTATACTATACACTCAAAAACATGTAGAGATATAAAATAAAAACTCACCGGACAGTTACGCATATAAATACATAAATTAACATTATAGTTTAAAATTACTGTGGAGTAACAAAATAACCTTATATAACATTCTATTTTTCGTGAATAAAAATTGCCGATGTCATTGACTTGATGGCCGTCATATACTTGATTGAGAATGTCGGTAAAAAACGGATCAATTCTCCTGTCCATTTCCACCCAGTTGAGGATAGCGATGTCGGGATTTTTATGTCGAGCGCCGAGTACCTCGCAGCAGCACCAATTATAATCGCTTTTAATTCTTCGACGTTGACGAAAGAGTTTGCGGTCAGTTTATGTGTGATGAAAGTTTTTACATTAAGAAGCTTTATGTTTTTGGGGGGCGTTATTTTTTCGTTTGTATGCACCAAATATAATGTAAGCATTATAGTGCCAAACTGCAAAAATAGACTAAATCGACAGGTGGAAACGAGGACTTGGGCTGAATTTGAATGAAAAATAGGGTCCCTAATAGGGTTTGGTGGTAGGTTTCAACACTAAAAATAGCCTATATCGTCAGGCGGAACCGAGGGCTTGGGGTGTATAATATTGTAAATTAGGGTCCTCTCATTTGTAATTAGGGTTGGCGGAGGGTTTCAACCCTAAATAAAAGCCTATATCAGCAGAGGGGACCCGAGGGCTTGGGGTGTATGAGATTGAAAGTAAGGACTCCTTTTATACTTAACCAGAGTTGGCTGTGGGTTTCAACCCTAAATAAAAGCCTATATCAGCAGGCGGGACCCGAGGGCTTGGGGTGTATGAGATTGAAAGTAACGACTCCTTTTATACCTAGCCATAGTTGGTGGTGGGTTTCAACCCTAAATAAAAGCCTATATCAGCAGGCTGGACCCGAAGGCTTGAGGTGTATTCTAAATTAGGGTTCCTCTCATTCATAATCAGTGTTGGCGGTGGGTTTCAATCCTAAAAGCCTCAATCGACATGCGGGGCCCGAGGGCTTTGAGGAACTTATTTTTTTACGATAAAATCCTCCATAAATAACGAAAAAGGTGTTTTGTGTGTTTGGTCTAATGGAATACCCTGTCTTTAATGTCAATATTATTGTGCATCTTTAATTTTTCAATAAGCAGGATTATGTCCATTGGGTAACGTCACATACATTCACAGTTCACTAATTTTCATCAAAAATCTGTCGAATATTTTTTTCACGAAAGTAATATGTAACTAGGATATTACATATTACTTGAAAGTAATATCTAATATGTTTGTTCTCTCTAGTTAGTGCACAGTAATATAACTAAGTATATATTACTCGCACGCGCGTTAGGGAACAACACTGTGTATAATATTGCACTTCATTTTGGATTCACTGAAGATGAAATTGCCGGTGACCAGACACGCTATGGCTTTGGTTACGCATCCTTCTACACGAAAAATGCTATTGATGTGCGCTCTTGCCTTCATGATCTTAAAAATAAATATGTAGCACAAATGGAAGGAACAATTGGCCAGCTAATAAATATCTCTATGTGTCTAAAGGACATCGAAAATTTAGAAATAGATATCAGAATTTTTTTGAAATAACTTCTGTTAACACTTTTAAACTGTAAATGAGAGGAAACTTCAAGATTGGATTGGCAAATTCTGTGAAGTGGTCAACTCATACCCTGAAGCTAATCTTATTGACCGTCAAGCTGAAATGAAATTTGGAGGACGTCCAACTACACGTTTGAAGTGATCAGTGACCCCATGAATTTAACACATATTATTCCCTTGGACGATAACCTAGTAAATCTAAAGTTTAGTGGGGAGTGTCAACAATGCCAAAGATGTTTCCACTTTGGCCATTCACGAACTAACTGTGCCAGTAAACGGCTTCAAATCTTTGAATACAGGTCTGTTCTTTTGAAAAAATTGCTATCCTTAAACTTGGCGAATTATGGGAGCTTCACCAGCAAATAGCAACGCAAACATCAGCACACACGGTAGTTCTGTTGTTTCTGCAGTACCCAAAGTTACATAAAATGGGCAGGACAAAGCTAGTGACGTGATTGTAGTCACTGAAGAGCAAAATCAGGACTCTGCAACCTCCAGCAACAGTGCTGTTGTTTCTGCGTACATAAAGAAACATCAAATTGGCAGAACAAAAGTAGTGATGTGATTGTAGTCGTGGAACAGCCAAAGCAAGCACCTCTTATGAGAGATCCACTTAATGAGACAATGCAGGATGTGTTGAGGAGCAAATGTCTTGGAAGATCCTGTTATCTTGAAGGATATTAGCAAAAAAACAGCTTATCGTGAAATCTCAGCTTGACGAGAACGTAAATAAAATAATAGCTTATAACTGCAGCAAACACTGATGTTGCAAACAAGGATTATGATCAGGCAGACAAAACCCTCACGAGTTATTCGGTGAATTAATAGAAAAGTCTCCAGTTGGAGGACATAGTTCATCTGGCGTCATTTAAAAAAATACAATTGCGATCCCCTTAAATACCAGAAAATTGCGGAAAACCACTCAGACATTGCAAAAGAAAACATTTTACAGTCTAGATCAAGGTCTGGGTCCAATCCAAAAAGGCCTGCTCCTGACGTTTTGAAAAATTATAAACACAACGAACAACCGCCCAAACATTTCAAACAGTCATGATCTCCTCATTATCACTGAACTGTAACTCCCTAATAACAATAGAAAGGAAATATGCTATTTCCAGATTACTGAACTACTGGCCCTTCCCGATATAGGCATACTCTCCGATACTCGGTGTTCTTTGGAACAACACTTTTGTTTTCTTGACTGTTACAGTATTTTTACAGCTTTTGATAGCACCTTACTTAACCCAAAAATAGGGGTCACGACTTTATCAAAAAAAAATTGAACCCCGTAATTGTATACCTATAAAGCCTCAGATGGAAACCTCTTAAAAGTCCGGTGTAATTTTAAAAATACTACCTTCGACGTGATAGGTGTTCACGGCCCAAATTAGGACGATCCACATTTTTTAAATAACAAGCTCACTTCCGTTTTATCTCAAAACGCTACAATCAGGAGCGGCAATTTTAACATATAACTTGAATGCCAAAGAGACAGTTCAAGTCAGTCAAACCATTTTCCTCGTGCAACTGCAGCTCTTCGCTCCGTTATTACCGCTCATGGTTTTAACGACGTAGCTGATGTAGTTAAAACTACGATCATACGTTTTTCTCAGTTGATAAACTGTCTCGACCCACATCCTCAAGAATAAGCCTTTTCCTTTTCAAAGGCTTCAAACCATCAAGTATGAAGGATCATAGAGTTATTTACAAAAATGGGTTCCTTCCTCCTTCAGAAAGTAAATGCAAGAAGTTATGGAAGTCAAACGCCTCGTTAATGGAATACCCTGAAGTAAATAAAAACATAGTTGACGTAATTGAGACTGCAAATTCATATAAAGTCTGCGGAGAATGTTTTTTTCTGTTGTTGAAAAATGTTTAATAAAATAAGGCATATGCAGGCAAGCAGGCGTTAGAAAGGCTGAAAAACAAAAAAGAAATCTTTACCAACTTGAAAACACGAGCAAGCAAATAATGAACGACTCAGAAAAAGCATTCAGACTGAGACAGATTACCAAGAACTGATGCCATTCATAGACTCAAACTCAAGATGACGAAATCGAAAATATGTCAAATTCTAGAATTCAATGTGTTCTTCATGAACGACGACAAAATAACAAAAAATGACTAGTATAATAACACAATTAGGAGTGGAGTCTAATGAACCCCAGCATTATAACACATGGGCTGAAAGTCCCGGGCCTAACAAAGAAAACACATTTTTTTGTTCGAAATTAGCTTTACTTATCAACGTAATCTCCATCAAGAGCAAAGCAATCATTCCAGCGCCGCTCTAACATTTCAATACCACTTTTGTAGAACGATCCATCTTTCCCCCCAAAATAGGCTCAGTTTGAGCGACAATCCCTTCATTCGTGCGAAATTACTTACCGGCGAGCATTTTTTTCGGGTCAGAGAACAACCAGTAGTCGCTGGGAGTCAAATCTGGCGAATACTGTATATGTGGGAACAACTCGAAGTTCAATTCACGCCATTGTTTTGATTGACTTGTGACAGGGTGCGTTGTCTAGATAAACAAAAAAATATTTGCCATATGCGGTCGTTTCTTTGCAATTTCGGCCTTCAAACGCTCAATAACGTTATTTAATATTCACTGTTGATGGTATTTCCTTTCTCAAAATAGTCGATGAATATTAAACCACGCATATCCCAAATACCGAGGCCATAACTTTCCAGCCGATTGTTGTGCTTTCGGGCGCTTTGGACGAGGTTCACCAGTTGCTGTCTACTCAAATGACGATCGTTTTGATTCCGGAGTGAAGTGATGGATCCATGTTTCATCCATTGTCACATATCGACGCAAAAATTCCAGTTTGTTACGTTTAAACATGGCCAAACACGTCCTCACCGTACCTGAAGAAGACAACAACAAAATAGAGACTCACTTAACTCTAAAAGAAGTATTAGTAGCTGTTCAAAAGGACGCAAAAAAATAGAAAGATCCCTGGTCCTTATGGTTTCACCCTTGAGTTTTTTGAGAATACCTTATTAATCTTGCTTCCATTTTACTCAAGTTCTACGAAAGGTTATGGAAGTTGGATACTTTCCAAATTTTGCCTCTGACGGAACCATGGTACTCATTCCAAAAATGAATAAGGACCAAAAATACCTCAAAACCTGCGACCACTCACCCTGCAGAACTGCATTTATAAAATATTTTCTATATAATCACAAACCAAATGAATAAAGTTTAAAAATAAGTTTTACATACATCTCAATACGGTATTATCAAATCAAAACTTATGGAAACATACCTATTACCCTGCAAACGCTTTTAGAATCCAGTGAAAATGTGTCATTTTAGCTTTAGACTTTGCTAAAACCGTCGATAGCATCTCTCACGAATTTATAATCCGAACGTTTATAAAAAAGGTTTAGTGAGTATATAATAAGAATGGTAGCTTCAAACGTTATGGCGCTCAAGAACGCTAGTTACACATGGCAACCAGTATAGGTTCTTCCAAAACTTAAGAGGTGTCCGCCAGCTCGATCCACTGACTGCTATTCTTTTTATAATAAGTATTGAAGATTTTTTAAAGATACTTTATTTGCTTAGAGATATTATATATAAAAATACATAGTTTAAAATTAAACTCTAAACATAAGTCAAACAACAGTTAAATAAATATTCATTATAATAAAAAACACTTCACATTACAACAGATTAAAGGAAACTCAATAAACAATATAAATAAAAAATATATAGAATACCATTGGCTTATGCTTTTTAAAGTCTTTGGTAGCTTTTATTTGGCGGGTTAGTCGTCGAAGTAATTCAGGCTCCATTGCGCGCCATCAGGTAAAACTTTATTAATTCGCCGGCGTAAGTCCATTGGGTCTCCGAAACGCAGGGAATCTTCATTGCTAAAACCGAATAGCGTGCAAAGGTAGAAATTAAGATTGCTCTAATGGAGTGTGGGGTCCAGGGGATGAGAAGTAGCCATTTGCTCAGCTAAAAGACTTTGGATGCTTGACAAAGCATACTCAATGGCTTGTGACTTTGGGTTGTTTGAGCGTTTACCAGTTGTTCCGAATAAAAGAATGGGAGTGTGTGTGTAATCCTTTATTTGATTTAAATTATCAGCTTTTTGCTGGTCCGTTTTAGATAAAATAATATAAAATATAAAAATATAAAAACACATAATTCCTGTGTATGAACACATACACATATATATACAAACATTAAAAACACGTATTAAATTAAAAATACTAAAATAAATCCCCCTAAATTGGGGTACTGCGGCCAATGGTCCTGGCTACGTCCCTTGCCGCAGCTAGTGTCCTGGCCGACCTCAGGGACTCAAAATTGTTCCACACAGACACTGCGTGGGACGCAAATGTGTCTGTGCCGCCCCTTAATGGACACGCCACCGAAGTCGTAGACCTCGTCGGTCTCTTTGGGGTTGGGAAGACGAGATCGCCAATTGGGTTTCTGGCACCACATCCCCCATCGTTGGAGTGGAAGCACTTCCAAGTCTCTACTGCCACAGCCATGACGGTTATCTCGTTGAGGGAGGGAATATTTGCAATACTAAGGAGATCCTCGATCCGAATGTGGTCCCGTCTCCTGCAACCGGCGATGCTCCTTGCCACGTCATTGATGGCGACCTGGACGGCCCTGTGTGCGGCATCCGGCTCCTTATTCTTATCAAACCTAGGTGTCGTCACGACCGCGGCTGCATACGAGAGCTTACCAATCATAAGCCCCCTGGCCAGTTGCCGAAGGTATTTTCCTCTCGGAATATGAACGGCCAACCTTGAGATGAGTGCTGCCCGTTGTTTTGCTGCCTTTACCACGTAGGCATTGTGGGGTGCGGTGGTGAAGTCTGAGTCGAACTTGACCCCAAGGAACTCAATCTCATCGGATGGGTGCAACTCGACGCCCCAACCCTGATGGTGAAGGCTGAAGTGTCTTTTTCTTGGCTTTGCCCCCAATCATGAATTGGGTCTTGGCGGCATTAAGGACGAGACCATTCCCCCCTGCATCTTTAGAGAAGGCATCCGCCTTCGTCTCTAACAAGAGCCCAACTTCCTCAAGGGAATTACCGACAGCCCATAGGATAATATATTTTTCTGTTACACCTTTAAGATTTAGTTTTATAAATTGTCTTAAAATGTTGAGGGCAGGACAGAGAGCAAAAACATGATACGCGGAGTTATACAGCTTTCCACAATCCTGCAAGGCAAATTACAATATTGATGAATTAATAAAAATATCCATTACGATAATTGTGTAGATGGGATCAAAATAACACAAACGCAGTTAAAATGCATGTCATATGCAGATGATTTAACGATAACCCTGAGTGGCAACCCTCTAACGAGTCTAAGTCATACAATCAACATTTTGATATTTTATCAAGATTACCAATTGCATCGGAGCTTTTTTAAACAAGGAAAAACCCGAAATTTTAACTCCTTTCAAAGAGATCTTTTTAAAGGAATGGTCGCATTTTAAATACCCCAACGCATAAAAATTCTTGGATCGTGGATCAGTTTTAACAGCTACTCAATAATCTTATCACCATAGTTTATCTTATTTCGACATCGACATAAGGTGTTTAATTCTTCTTTAAACTTAAATACTTGGGACAGAATCACAGCCTGAAATACATATATCGTCCAAAAGTAATTCATCTTTAGCGCGTCACTCCCTTTAAGACGTTACAGCTACGGAAATATTATCAGTTGAGGACTCGTTTTGAGATAAGGAAAGAAAAGAAATATATCCTATGAGAGAGTTCACAACCCCTTAAGCTATGATGGTGTTGGAGTTATCGATTTTATATTTTTGTGGTAATCATTAAATCTTTACTGGGTGAGGAAATTGTGGAAGATCAATGAATTTTGGAAACTCCACCTGCATGAATTTCTCAGTTGTCTATATGTACAGCTACATCTTACTCCTTATCGTGGCATAAACAACATTTTTAATTCATTGTGCCTTTACTCCGTACGGATTAAAAACTTTTGTGTCGGTGTTGCAGATATCGTAGAATTTTTTTGCAATTGGAGATGCCGACGAGGGGCTGCTTGAACGATATTACAATTGCAACACGTAACGCAGATATCGCTGCTGACGTAACAATGAGCAATTGTTTAATTAATAAGCTGGCTGATAAAATTTACTCTGCTAGATTAAGCAATGTATACTTCATTTTCGAATGGAAGTGTACTATACAACAACATCGTTTCTTAGAAAATGCATGCACTCTCCTACTTTAACTCCATTTATTGCACATTTGCAGCGACGAAATATTGATGTGCCTCCTCATAAAGGCATATATAGTAATAGAAACAAGTTCTTAACACCTAATGAGCGATGGTTTAAGTACAGAATTTTAACGGGAACTCTAGAGGTGTCATCAAAATATTTTAAAGACGCTCGCAAAATGTGCGTTTTCTGTCATCGTTCAAAAGAAACGACGGATCACATTTTATGGGAATGTCCAGAATTAAGCGGGATCTACAAAGAAATCATCAAAAATGTAGAAATCGATTTCAATAAACATTAAAAAAACAAGATTTCCTTACTACGTCCTGCAACGATAAAATTGATACAAACATCCTAAAAGCACAAAAAGTCACATATAACTAAGAACGGAACCAGACAATAATCTTCAAGGGATTTTACCAATCATAAAATATATACACGTGTAAAATTAAAAACACGAACCCCACCCGCTTGATGAACTTAAAAAAATGTTATAGACTTTTAAAATTTATATCCGCACTTTTTTACTTTGTTTGTCCAATTTTTTTAAGATTTTTTATATTACAAATCAATTCAATTATTATATTTCCCGTTTTGTTCGCTATTGTAAAATTTACAAAAATGCCACCCATGTTTGTTTCTATAATGTACTTCGTTATACAGTGCGTTAAAAAAACGAGGAAATTTTTCTTGCTCGTGAAAATGGCTTGTTTCTAGCGTTTCTATTACACTTACAGGCTTTATTTATACTTCATTTAAAAGAGCTTTCAGATGATACCCATTAGGTTGATGTGAGACTTCAGGTTGATCTTGAAGGTCAGGATGAAGTTTATATTGGATTATTAACAATTTCAAAGTAAATTGGATACTGTGCCAACTGCTTTAACCAATCAAAGTGAAAGTTTGCCCAATTATGGATAGCTATTGGTAGTATTGATCGCACCATTATTGTCCCTGAGTATGGACATTAAGGCCAAAAATATCCTTTTTCCCTTGTTTTCTAAAACAAGATTTTTGATAGGTTGAATTGAGAAAAGATAAAATTGTTCCGTGATCACAGTAACCCATCAAAACACAGCTATCAAACGAGCTACTTTGAGTTAAAATCAGAGTATTTTGAGCTGAGATATTGAGCAAAATGAAAATTAAACGAGAGCGTGTGGCAGCTCTCTTGGTCACTGGACACAAAGTCCAGGACATCTGCAAGGCTGAGAATGTGGGCAAAACCCTTGTATACAAGGTAACACCCACTGCATCCTGCTCAATGGTGGCCAAGGCCCTGGGGACGTCAAAAACGACAATCTGGCGGGTAGTGAGGGATACTGATCTGAAGTTTTATAATCCTCGGCACCATCAGCTACTTTCGGCCTCCAAGGACTCCAGGGTCATGAAGGGCAAGAAAATATTGTCATGGCTGAAGAAAATCCATGTGTTGTGCACGATTTCAGCGATGAAAAATTATTAGTTGTGGATCCATCCCGGAACATGCAAAATGACCGATATGTTGCCAGTTCACCCAGCAAAGCCCCTTCCCACCTTCACGCCAAGCATCCAGCTGGTGCCATGGCTCTGGGCGTCGTGGCCAGCGACGGGAAGTACATGCCCCTGCACTGGTCCCCCATGAGGAAAATAGCGAAGGACATTGAGACATGGCAGCTTGAGAGGATTGTTAATTCACGGGATCAAGGTTGATGAATCTACAGATGTTGACAGCAAGACAAATTGATTTGAGATATATTTATCAGGAGGATTTGCATGAGGATATATTATGAAAACTATCATTGCAAACCAGAACAATTCAAATCGCTGGATTATATATGATATAACCGAAAAACTAAATGTCCCAGTTGATTAGAATAGGTCTGCATGACCAGACGGCTATTTGTATTCACTTCTGGGTTTAAGGAGGTGCACACTAGTGCAAATCTTCACATTATACGATTCACAAGGAAATGCTTGGAAAGGAGTTAAAAATGAAGTCACTAGGATAATCTAAAAAAATAGGGATAAAATAGACTAAATCAAAAGACAATAATTTAACATATTATTTATTTGACTATCAAAATACAAAGTACAAAATAAAGGAGAATCTTCTAGAACAATTATCTGAGATATCTGAATGTGATTCCAATAGAGGCCGTGATGAAGATGGAAAAGCGAAAATCCTCGAAAAAACATGTCTTCAAAGATTACTAGACTCAACATTTCTAGAATAAAAATAAATAAGACAGAATAAATGTAAAAACATAACCCTTAATAAAAGTTCAGAAACACCAACGTTCTGTATAAAATAATAATATATATCTATATATATATATATATATATATATATATATATATATATATATATATATATATATATAATATTATTGATGAATTAACCATGAATTAATAGGATTCTGTCCGTATAGAATTCAACCCTTCAGATAAAATGGATGATTCCTTATTTACGATTAGTAGCTACATTTGTATTATCAAAACCGGATCACTTTGCAATGCCAAAATGATAATTAGTATTATTTTAATTATCCCCCTCCCAAAAGCATGCTCTAATGAGATACCTACATTGGGCAAATAACAATCCGGGCAAATATTGGATTTAGTATAGGTGTGAAAGAGATCCACAAATCGACAAGAACATCGGATAATATCCGTAGGTAAATTGTTCTCATGAGCGATTTTGCGATAGAAATCCATCCTCACATTGTCGTCATCCTCTAAGTTAAAAGCCTCAATATCCATAGCGGTAAGCTCTTGTCCACAATCCTAATAATAAAATAAACATATTTGTATTAATAGGAGTACAAAGGACATGGATTATATGTTGAAAGCATAGAAATATAAAGATATAGAGAGTTGATTGGATCCTTCAGAGAAATACGTCATTGTGACCGTAAAAAACTTTTAAAAAGATATATAGTAAACCCTCGATATAACGAACTATATGGGGGGAGGGGAGGGTCGTTATATCCGAAAATTCGTTAAATCCGAAGTTCGTTTAAGGGGGGCTCTGGAGTATAAAGTATGTCCTGCAGGAGTGACGACGAACTGCCGCTGGACACATTTGGCAGATTAGTGGAGGAAGTCGAAGTCACAGACACACTGCTGGTCTCAGACTCTGTCCTAGACCTCTTCTCGGCTGGGGAGGGGCCAGCCTTGAAGAAGTCAGAGATCTTTGTCTGCGTCTTCCTCTACTACACCTCACGCATGAGTTCAAACCGCATGATCCGCAGCAGCTCATAATTCGGGTTCGGTAGCCTTAAATATAACGAACTTAGTTTCGTTGTATCCGAAGTTCGTTATACAAAGTGGCGTTATATCGAGGGTTTACTGTAGAGAGTTTATTCTCTACATCATTCATAGACTCTATCTCTAAGATCAGCTTACGATGACGTAGATCAAATTACTTTGTTTATATTGGACACACAGAATACAGCTGAACAATGTTTCTCTGCCATTGAAGGGAATCAGCTCTCTATATCTTTATATCTATATGGTTGAAAGGTGATTGGTGGTAAGAAAAGGAGAGGGAATAATAAAAAAACATAAGTACTACAATGTATGACGTCACTCGACATTGTCAAGGAGTGAACATCAATTCAGAGAAGTTCATCCTCATAAAATACTAGATCTTTGTTCCCCTTAAAAGTGCTGTAAATCATCTTCCCTTGCATGAAGTTTATTTGCACAAGACTGGAATACACAGACGCCAACAAAGTTGCTGAGCATTATAAAAAAGCTATAGGCCTCCCGTCCTCTTGGAATCGGAGGATTATACATTCTCTTGTAGGAGTCTATGATGGTCGAAATTATACATCACAATTTTTAAATCCGCTGGGCTTTTACGTTTTTTTAGTCCATGTAAAAATTGTGGTAAATTATATAATGATACTTTTATGCTTCTGTAGATTGTCCCATGTTAGTTATTTTAAGGTCCTTTTTAGAGCTAAATTATAATTTTAATGATAATTTTAGGCTAGACTTTGAGAATGTATATATACTTTTTGGTTCTTTAAAACATTTTAGGTTTAATTCTCTGGAAGGAAATGCTATTTTATCAGCTACTAGGAACTAGGGCTATCAACGAATATTCGAAGTTTGTATTCGAGTTCGAATAGTATCTCAAAAAGCGAATTCGCAGGTGAAAATTAATATTCGAATGTTAAAAACACTCCCGCGGAACAAGCGACAAATTAATATTTGAATATGGAAAAAACACTCCCGCGGTACAAGCGCCTCTGACTGTTCGCGATGTCTCTCACTTTAAGCTCATACCGTCTCTGCTGTAATCTGGTACTGTAGGACCACAGCGTAATCTGATTGGCTACTGTACTACTGTACGTGCATATGCGCGGGAAATTTCAACAAACCACTGCAGCGTAAACACAGAACATAGCTACGTAATGATGTACTGTACAGTACACATGCCCGCAAAATGTAAACGAATCACATCAGCTCAAAAACCAAAACACAGCTTGATATTAGATACATAAGGTTACATGATTTTTTATGATTATATGTGTGCATTATTGAATTGTAATATTATATAGGCTATATTAAAGCGTTAAAGTAAAGTAGCGCATGCAAGGAAAAAGTAAACAAAAAAATTGGCCAAAATTTGTAATTTCCTTAACGTTAGATGTCGTCCATGAAATTGCGTCACAATCCTATTTAAAACTGGTTTAAAGGGATTACATTTGATGGTTTGAAATATATCAAATAACTACAAGATAAAAAACGTCTCCAAATATAGATAATAAAAGGACTTTGTTATTATTTTCAAAGAGCTCTAGCATAAAAGCGCCCCTTACGGACTTAAGAAGAACTAATATTAAGTCCAATTTTTTTGGGAAAAAAAGGAAGAATTTTATGTTATGCATGCACTACTTTACTTTAACGCTTTAAACTATATATGATGATTTAATGATCTGATTTTAACTATGTTTTTGCCGGTTCTAGGCGCAATGGCCGTGCCCACTTTTGATGTTTCTGTTTTGAATGTTTCTGTTCTCGCCGTGAATGTGAGTGGCCGTATTCCTACTCTGCAGTGAATGGATTTCGCCGTTTTAATAGGTAGATGTCGTGTACAGCATATACAGTATAGCCACAAAAAGGAAGAATCAAGGGAAAAAGCGTGCGCTCAGTATCCCGATAATTGATGCTCATCAAAATAAATACATGGTGAGATAATGTTTTCTGTTGAGAGATATGATCTCCCTCATATCGAGATGTAAAAGAATAAGTTACAGAGCCTTGCAAGTGGACAGCCATCAATCCTTTAACCAACGTAAGAAGTGTCGACTCCGACCAGTCCATCTTCTTCACCCGCCCCAAACCCTCTCCATCCATGATCCTAGGTTCCATAGACTAATAATGCTTATTTATATAAAGACGGATGTAATTGTAGTGAACCATATAGGCAAAAAAACTCTACATCCATGAAAAAGTCCGGGGACTCCCGCTTCCATACTATAAAGGCGGCTAACACAATCAGACATGAGGATCTGCTTCTCCCAAACGTGTACATCTCCTTTACGCATGTACAAGATCCAAGGCTCCCGGAAGCCCGAAGAGTCTAGTGAGTTCTTCACATTCGTTAACCCAACATAGAACACTACGGACAGTCAATTCCTCAACGTCTAGAAAATGAAAGAGTTTTGGGGATAATGACAAGAAAAGCCTCTTCTGCATCCCATAAAAGTATGTCATGAGCTCCCTTTGCATCCAAACAGAACCTTCTTGGTGAGACAGTCCAAGTGATCCTTCCTTAAGGGATTATGCTGCGGAGTTCGAAGAGAACGCTCCAGATCTGCACAACGATGATGATAAATCCCCTATATCATGGAGAAAAAAGAATAAAGTAGGGCTAAAGATGCCCGTCCTCCAGTACGGAACATCGAGATGCTCATTTACTTTGTAAAAATACAATATTTAGCGCAATAAAAGTTTATTCCAGTAATTAAAATACAAATATGTATGGTAATTATGTATATATTTGTATGTATTTATAAAAGTCCTATAAAATATATAAACGGAATGTTATTAATAGTAGTTATTTTCTTATACAAAAGGTAAAGTTTTATTTTTACTGTAAATATTTTTAGTTCGACCATCGGATGGCAAAAGTTATCTTTAGTGATGGCATTGATATAAAATATTGTAGAAATAGGAAATATGTACCAAATCAAAGGATTTATTAAATGTATTTTATGAAGAAAGCAAATATCTCGTGGGGTGAAATCATCATTTCATCGAACATTGTTCTTAAAGATTTTTATATTTCTTATGCTTTCAATAATTTTCACATTCCTAATGGAGAAAAATGAGGGGGGGGGGGGGGGGTTGAAGTATTTCATAGTGGTACGCATAACACACACACATACATAGGTATATATTTAATGGGTTTAATATTTTACAATAACTGTATAAATTTGAATTAATTGCATGTTAACCAATGTGATTATTTTTATCAATCGACGAATTTCCTACCTTTAATAACACTATGTAACAAAATTAAGGTCTTTGTTTGTCCTTTGGCTGAAATTCCTAATTTGAGTCCCATTTTTTACGTAAATTCCAAAAAAGCCACTTAAAATATTGTCCGAAAAAAGGTTTGGCCTTTATGACCTTTTTTGAAATTTACAATTTTCATCATTTCTAATGGTTCAGGCCCAGTTATCTTCGTGGAAAGTAAGAATAACCACAAATGTCAGTAGTATTTATTTTTCTAATATATCTGTGCATTTCAAATCCGTTTTTATAATTTATATATCTTTCGTACTAATAGAAAAAATCGGCTATATATTTCAAAAAGTTGACCATATTTTAGTGTTCTATTTAAGCGGGGATATATTTTTTGTTTCGAGTCCATTGACTATAATCAATATATAATATATTTTTGGTATATGTCGATACATTTCAGAACAGTTTTTATAATTTCGATATCTGGCATGAAAGTAAAGAAAAGATCAATTTAGTAGGACGAAGTATTGATCATATTAAGTAACTACTTTAGGTGATTATTGAGGTTGCATTTAATATTATTGTGACTTGTTACAAAGAAGAAAAAAACAGGTTTGCCTTTTTTGCAAGTTCCTTAAATAATTTGATAAAAATATTGAAATGCAATTTTCCAAATCACAGTAACTCTCTAAAAAATAAAATTATTTTTGACACTTGTAAATAATTGTATGTAAATAAAAGGCAAACCTATTTTTTTTCTTCGTAACAAATCACAATAACTTTTTGAAATATATAGCCGATTTTTTCGATTAGTACGAAAGAAATATAAATTATAAAAACGGATTTGAAATGCACAGATATAGTAGAAAAATAAATACTACTAACATTTGTGGTTATTCTTACTTTCCACGAAGATAACTGGGCCTGAACCATTAGAAAAGATGAAAATTGTAAATTTCACAATATCCTTATCCTGGACACAAAAGCAAAATTAGAAATGATTAAAAGTATTTTTGCATGTTTGCTGGACATAAGCAAATAGAAAATAACAGTTTCAATTCAAGGACAAAACTTTGTTACACGGTGTAATTATTCTAAATAATTTGCAATAAAATCACTTAATATTAATAAAGTGTAAATAAAATGTCTTTTTGAAATACATTTATTAATATCAGGAGACAAAACTTTTATTTGAGATATTATTTAATTATACTACAAAAGTGATCGAGACAACTCTAATATATGTATAGTTTTATATTTATTAAGTTATATTTATTAATGTAAAAACAATCAACAATTTTATTCACGTAGTTACTTAATACTTATCTAAAATTAATCATGATAAACTTAAAACAGACTAAAAGCCGCCTGATTGCATTTTTAATATTTATTAAAGTAAAGTTACATTTGATAAATTTATTCAACACATAATTAATTTCTTTATTGTAGTTTTACACATTAATATAAAAAACTTTCTTTAATTGCATCAAGTATGTCCTTGTTAATTAATTATATACCAGAAAAAAATATATTGATAGCGACAGAAAAATTGCATCCCTTTTAATAACGTTAGATTCATTGTTCTAAAAGCATTTAAAAATACAGCTAGGATGGAACAGCCGAAAATAGAGTTCATAAGTCGAAATCATTAATCTAAACATTCATGAGTCTCGAGTATTCAAGTCCTCACAGAATGGAGCACAAGCCTTCGAACTAATATCCGAGTCCTTAAAAGTGGACGAATCCAAGAGTCCGGATCCGAGTCCGTAGTTGTTAGCACGAATGGCATATATGTCTTATTCGTCATAGGAAGCGCCTTCTTTGATGATCACAGAGACCTGGGTTCATGTCCTTAGAAGAAATGAGGTGAAGAGAAATGCTGGATTCTCCACGACTTCAGCATCCTAATTTGTAACTCAGAGCACTACAGTTTTTCTGCAATTTCGAAATTTTTTATTTGCACTCAAGACTTATCATGATCAGGGACTTTATTTATTTTGAGACGTCAAGATATTTGGAAAAAACCTATTTCGCTTTGTAGGCTATTTTGATCAGCATCAATTATCAGATGTTGAGCGCACGCTTTATTCTTCCTTTTTTTGCTTCATATTAAAACGGCGAAATCCATTTACTGCAAGGTAGGAATACGGCCACTCACATTCATGGCGAGAACAGAAACATTCAAAACAGAAACATCAAAAGCGGGCACGGCCACTGCGCCTAGCACGGTTTTTGCCGTATATGGGCTACACGGCAAATACCTAAAATGGACAACTAGATATTTGAATAGTTCGAATTCGTGATTTTTTTCAAACGAATATTCGAATGTCATTTTTGAGCATTTTGGCAGCCCTACTAGGAACTTAAAATCCTATATGGGACAAAAATTGCCCAATGGAAAGTGTGGGGATGTCACTAATATAAGAGCAATTATGATATCCGCTGCAGCGAAATATTGTGCCCTGGAAATTAGGATCCCAAATGCCCGTAATGATTCTTGGATATATGCACATAGGATAATAAGCTACTTTCCATCGAACGACATCTCCAAGCGTTGAAGAGTATTTAAAACTTCACAACATACTCACCGTCTAAGCCTAGGATTTTTTTCTATTAATTCCAGGTTTAAATAATAAGATTTATCATAATATTGTTATTAGTGTTTCTTTCAATTGAACATTTTAATTGTATTATTAGTTTTTAGATATTTAGATCTTTAGGTAGGAAAATATTATAAACACAAATGTTTATATTATGTATTTTAACACAATTATCCCATATTTGGTTTTTATTAGAGATGCACCGAAATGGAAATTTGTGGCCGAAACAGAAACCGAAAAATAATTAATTGCTTTGGCCGAATGCAGAAACCGAAAATAACAGTTCAATTTAAAGTCACGGAAACACTAGGCATTTAAAACAATAAACAACCGATCAGAAACATTGTAGGTGCAGATCTGATGACACGCTGTCATTACAAAAAGCGACCAGCAGGTGTCCTTCTCCCATACTGAGACAGCAGTAACCTACTAGCCCTTGCAACATTATAACATTCTTTCTTGATTTCTCATCAAAACACTATTTTTAAATATCGCTTAAGTCTACTGATTACAATAAATGTTTAGACAAGTTTTTCAAAGAAAAATGTTAATTTGAAAGCTTCAAAAATGATTAACCATTTTTCGGCCTCCGATCCGGCCACTCAATGGCTTTCGGCCGAAAGCCGAATGTGTCTTTTTTTGCGTTTTCGGCCGAATTTTTTCGGTGGCCGAATTTTCGGTGCACCCCTAGTTTTTATGTATACATTCAAGCTAAATAAAGACCTTACCTAAGATATAATACTTCTCAGCTCCATATTGGACATCAAATAGCTAATGAGAAACAGAATACAACTTGTAGAGGATCAAGCTCTTATTTATCTCGATCCTAGATGAACATACTTTTTGACAAATAAGTATTACACATGCTTTAAGGTAGTAATACAAATATTGCCTCATAGTAAATATTCCTGCTTGTGCATCCGATGAGGGCTCAACCGCTTGCAAATGAAAATTTACCTTCATGGGGCATCTGAGAGGAAGCTGGGAGGAAAGGACAACGCTATGAATGCATTTTCCATAGCAAACCTTATGTCCACAGAGTTGAAAGCGATGGGTGCTTGGTTTATGCTTATGTCCACATTCCACACAGGCGTCGCTCAGAGCCTCACGTACAGCAAGTACAGCATCTATCTCCGTACTGATCTCCTCCAACACATTCTCGTCTCCAGATACCTCAAATGTACTTGATCATGGTTGACGCTCACTTTCGAGATCCCTTCTCTCATAGATAGTTTGTGGAACTTGGTTCCATACAATTTGAGAAGCGACGGCAAAACCCCGCCGCCATGGCCTCGCCTTGGATCAAAGTGAATGAGAATATTGGTCTTCAAAAGACCATTAAAATACCTAAAAGAACAATCAAAGGTTATTTTAATTAAGTCCTCCTAATTCAAGAAGGGGAAAAAAGATATAGGAGGTTTTTTGCCTTTTCACAAAGATAAACACCAGACATCATTAGTCAGATTACTGGACTAGGATGGAGCACTGTAGGCTTAATGCCATAGAGATATAAAGACATAGAGAGCTCATTGGATTTTGAAGATAAATACGTCATTATGTCCAATATAACAAATCTTTCTATGATCAGCTTATGATGACGTATTACAAATTACTTTGTTTATTTGGGCAAAGGCGACAGCTGAACGATGTTTCTTTGCTAATGAAAAGAATAAGCTCTCTATGTATTTATATCTCTATGGGTTAATGCATGTAAATCTGAAATATGACGTTTGTGGTTTCATAGCCTCACCGCACTTTGCCTGGCCAAAGATATACAATACATTAAGATGTCCAAAGCATTTTTTAAATTTAAAAAATCGTCTAGAAAGAATAGGAAAATACAAGAAGTCCATACATGGATTCTAGTGAAATGCACTTCAATATTATTTGACAAGTGCACTTATTCAAATTGAGTAAGGGATATTTTTTTTGTAATTAAAAAATAATCGTTTTCCCTGTATTTTTTCTGTACTTCATAATTTTAGAAAAAATCAAGGACATTTTATGCTAATATCGTACAACATTCGATACACAAGAATGTTCAAACAGCTTGTGATAAAAATTGAGTCAGAATTTGAAAACAGATAATACATGTTGAAACAAATGATGACATGAGAAAATATATACTCTATTTCAACTTCAGGAGAAACGGTCCTTGAAAAAAAATGGATCAGGAAGAAATGACCCAAAAAATGACGCTTAATATCGCTTCAATTACAGTAAGGGCAGCTTGGAATAAATGAGAGGTTCAAAATTATGTAAATATGTGTGTTTCTTTTTATAATGGCATTCAAATTATTAGTATTGGAAACATGCATCTTTAAAAATGAACCCTTGCCTATTTGTGAGGAAAAGGTTCTGAGGCAACCTTAGGATATGGGAAACATGAAAATAAGTTATAGAAAACCACTTGCTATTTTGGGAATACATCCGTTTTACCGACAGCAAGAGAAAAACAGCTGTCGAATTAGAGGATTCGATATCCTTTTCTCATGATGAAAGAAAAACTTGCTTCACTACTTAAAGAAACAATACCACATCAGCATATTTAATAAGGAGATTATTAGTGATAATAATATAATACAGTCGGCCCTCGCTACTTCGCTACCTCGACATCTCGCAGTTCTTTACTACGCGACGACGCTGGACTCCCATTTTACAATGTGGGGGTACTAAAATTAAGAAATATTCAGTGGTTTTTAAGATATTTGAGCTTGAAAACTAGTAAATCTTCGAAAAAGCAAGATGGCGGCCAAAAAAAAGGTCCGGCCGCGTATTCAGACGCACGTACGACAATAAGGCAAAATGGCGGTAGGTTACAACGCCGGGTGATGTCAAATCTCTATAAATTTAAATATATATCAACATCGCGACCCTCATATATATCACAGTGGTCGTGTAGTGGATCCGGGCCGTCGCGACTTTGCGAGGGACAACTGTACTATGGAACCTTTTCTCATGCATAATGACGGTAATAAAGGAGCTGCAAAATAAAAAAGCAGTTGAACATTTTGAAATAAGGCATAATTGTTACTGTTACTGTGTGGGAACAACGTGTATTGCTCTAAACATTGTTATTTCCTACATCATCATTCTTTAATTAACTATAGGGTCAGTTACCCCCTTTACCGACCTGAAACAGCTGTCGTTTGAGATATAGCAAACGACATAAATAAATCTCTACTGCCCAAGAACCTTCCAGTCATAGTCATATATAGGAATGGAAATCTGGAGCTTAGCCTTGGTGCTTACAGATTCAGGACTGTTTTTGGCCGTAAAAAGAGAGAGAGAGAGAGAGGAGTAAAGAGAGAGAAAGAGGAGGAAAGAGAGGGAGAAATAAAAAGTGAGAGAAACTTCTTTCTCTCTCTCTTTCCTTCTATCCTTCTCTTTACCCCTCTCTCTTTTTCATGGCCAAAAACAGTCATAGAATATGTAAGCACCAAGGCTAAGCTCCAGATTTCCAGTCATAGTCATGTACCTTACATCTATCACCATTAATATTATGAGTGCCAGTGAAAAAAAAATGTATACATGATTTAATTTTTTCCAAATTTGTGGTCAGAAAATTACACACCGTATCGCAGAACGGAACAATGGAAATGAATTATAGCGTTCGGTTCAAATATTTGTCATAAGGAATAAAGGTATTCATTTACTCATTACATCAATCGCAATCTTTTATAATGGTTGGTAAATGGCTATTACTGTGATAGATTGCGAGGTTGATATTAGCCAGGGAATACCCTAACCTGGAATTTGAGCTCCCTCCTTTTTATATCAAAGTTTAACCACTTTCATAAAAAAAGAAAAAGAGGGAGTTCCTATTCCGGTTTTGAGTACTAGCCTAGACATTTTTATGAAGTTTGACTCTTGTTGGAACTTTTAGTTGTTATTAGCTCAGTTGAAGGCTTAATCTGTTTTCTTTGAAATAAGCCAATAGCATAATGAACAATTTTCCTGGAGTATCTTGAAATTTAATAAGACACTATTGTTTTCATAAAATAATTTTACTTTAAGTTTTGGCATACATGTCAAGTTTTTAGCAAGTAATAATTTGTATAATAGTTCTTCACCTTTATTTAGTTATTAAATATACAAAATAAAAACCAGTTTTCTGATGTCCTTTTTCTACTAATATATTATATATATATATATATATATATATATATATATATATATATATATATATGGATATATATAGGTATATATATTTATATATATAGGTATATATATATATCAGGAAACGACCGGGTACCCGTCCCGGATGTTTTTCAGCGTCCCGGCCCGGTGTCCCGTTTTTTTAGACATCGGACCGGGAATATTTCTTTCGTTTGTCATTCATAATTTTTTTAGAAAAGAATTTCCAAAAAAAGTGAGGACGTTATGTTTTAGAAAGGAATTTTCGAAATATTATTTTCTAAAAAAAAACTTCGTCTCTTTTTTTTGGGAGATTCTTTTCTAAAAAACGTGGTCACTTCAGAATGTCGAAGGATCGAAAATATATATTAGGTCCCGGCCCGGCTTGAAAAATTAAAGTCCCGGCCCAGGTCCCGGCAAAAAAAGGTGTACCGGTCGTTTCCTTATATATATATATATCTGTATTAGATTAGAGGTGGAAGGGAAAGAAGTACTTTTTATTAGATAATTATATTGATTACAAATGATTAATAATTAGAACATTTAATAAAATACTTTGAATTGTGACAGGTGGTGCAGAGAAGAATTAAGCCACCCAAAAATGACGGTATTAAAATAAAATATGTGAATTGTTTGTATTTCCATGTTATTTTAAAGTCACAAATACCAAAATTGGGAGTAAAAAAATCTACTGCCTGTATCCTTGGTGTACTTAGGATGTTGAGTCCAACCGGGATTTTTTTAGCAAATCTACTGATTGAAGCGATATCGAGAGCTATAGATTTCAAAAATAGGCCTTTTTAAGACGCAACATGCATAATAATAATAATAAGGAGCCCATCCCGAGGGAAAAAGAAAAAGTGAGTCCAGTCAGGACTCCTTTGCGTTGGAAGAAGTGAGACGAAGAAGTAAAATCCTTTCTCACATTCTGTTCCCCGAAAAGTCACTCGTAAACACATCTACGGATAGGTCAATTAATTATCCAATTTTTGATTAGCAGAAATAATGCAATCGATAGAAGAAAAGAAGGTATCGATGAAGTAATCTACCGTCAAAACTGCCGAAAAACAGATTATAAATCGGTAGTTTCAATTCTGACCAAAACTCAATTTCTTCTATCGTGGTCAAAAGGAACTCCATTTTCTCGCATTGGAACATACTGTTTTAATGTTCTTCTCAAATATTCTTTAGCATTTGGTGAGATTTTTACATGGCGCTTAACAATTCTCCATTAATTTTTGGCTGTCCGCCATTAAGGCAAAAAATGATGGCACTTGAGGGGGAGATCGGGGAGCAACGTTTATCCCTCGAGGATTCATTTTAGATGATTCAAATACTTAAAAATATATGAACTAATATTTAATAATAAAGACAGCTCCTAGAGAGTAACACTACCGGCTGATACCGGATTAAGTTCCGGTGAGGTGAGCAATAATTCATACCATTTCATTCTTACCTTTCAAGGGCAATCTTGGCTGATGCGATATATTGTTTGTCTTGGCCAAATATTTTGAGAGCAAGATAGTCTTTAGTTGAAGCTTCAGTTATAATGACACCATAATTGGACTCAATCTCCATGATTTTATTAGCATGAGGGTCCAAGTTGAAAAATGGAGAATGGCCATCCAACAACATCAATGAACCTAGTTTTTTTACATGATGTTTATTTAAATATTGTCAATATATTTATCTATTTACCTCTCAACATATTCAGAATAGGGTCATCAAAATGATAAGCTTTATGAAATGTTGTGGTTGTTTTTAAGATGGACGCAGTAGAGAAGCCATTGTCTTTTAGGTGAACTCGAACTCTAAAAATGAGAGAAGTTAAATCAAACTCAAATAATACTCACTCGAATAATACCCGGGGTTGTTACGGATGATATTGGCGTATCTTGATGGAATCGTAAAGGATTTTTTGTAGGAAATATTAGATATTAGAGATGGTAAATATTCGCTAATTTGAATACATAATTTAACCGTTGGCGCCGATATTTTGATTTTAGAGGAGTTGGGACACGTAAAAGTTGCTTCAAATTCCTGTAGAAAAGAAAATTGGGTATTATCTATATATCTATACTAATAAAAAAGAATTCCGTTCGTGCGTTCGTTCGTTTCCCTGTATCTCCTGAACGGTATATTAGATCTTGACGAAATTTTCTGTGAATAGTTTTGAGACCTCAGGGAGTGTTTTAGTAGGGTTGTTAACTCCCGGAAAATTCGTCATCGCCATACTTATTTTATTCGCCAAAACGTTATTTGTCATTTTTTTTAAATTGCCAAGTTGGATTTTTTCCAAATTTTCTGTGGATGAGTATGAGGTAATATGACGTGTTTTTGTTTTATTGGATGTTTCCCGGAAAATTCGTTTTCTACATGATTATTTAAAAATATTTTTTTCTGTCCCCCAAATTTAACTTGTGGAAAATAACAACATTATTTTTTATATTGCAACATCGTGCTAATCGAATTTTAATAATGCTTAAAGATGGAGCGTGATGTCAATACCTAGCCTTAAGGAATACAAAACGGAAAAAATGGCAATGACGATGAAATGACGACTTTTTAAGGAACTACTTTACATTAGAAATTAACATTAGCACTCTATGAAATGGCTTAAAAATAACTTCTTTTTATGATATTAACATACCTAGCCTTAAGGACTACAAAACGGAAAAAATGGCAATGAAGACCCGATGATAGCTTTTTAAGAAACTGATTTTAAAATGAAAAATCTAATGCGATGACATCCCTTAAAATATTCGTGTAATTTCTTCTTTTAACGATGTTTAAATACTCAGCCGTAAGGAATACAAAACGGAAAAAATGGCAATGAAGACTCAATGACAACTTTTTAAGGAACTGGTTTTAATATGAAAAATCACATGCAATGATTTCACTGAAATTATTCGTGTAATTTGTTCTTTGTGCTATGCTTAAATACCCAGCCGTAAGGTATATAAAACGGAAAAATGGCAATGAACACACAATGACAACTGTTGAAGGAACTGATTTTAATATGAAAAGTCACATGCGATGACATCACTGAAATTATTCGTGTGATGTCTTCTTTATACGATGTTTAAAATACCCAGCCTTAAGTAATACAAAAATGGAAAAATGGCAATGAAGACTCAATGACAACTTTTTAAGGAACTGGTTTTAATATGAAAAGTCACATGCAATGATTTCACTGAAATTATTCGTGTGATTTTTTTTCATTCCAGACTATTGTCAAGTTGGAAAATCCCGGGCAGCGCCAAGTAACACACGCTCGTATATATATATATATATATATATAATATATATATATATATATATATATATATATATATATATATATATATCTTCAGTGAGGATATGAAAAAAGTATTGAATCAGGGTTACCTTCACCTCTCAGAAGGTGAACTTGCGCCCTCAAGATTGAAAATTAACTTAATTCCTTTAATAAATCACATTAGGACATTATAATAATATTAAACAGAAACACGTTAGGTGAATGATTCGGCGTGTTCATTTCTCAATTTTGAGAAATCAGGTTTGCCTACCGAAAGGGGCAAACGTTTTTTTGATCAACGTCCTTGTAAAATGTTTACTGGAGTATTTTAATACTATAATGCAATTCAATTGTATCACCAAGACGAACAATTCAAACAGCATTGAAACTGAAACATATTGAAAAATGGGACAAGGCTATAAAATTAATATTAATCCAAATAATCTTACCTGTATTCCACGAAGTTTTATTATATTTTGAACATATATAATGGATTTTTTACTTCTTCCGAACTTAGAGTTGACAGTCAGCCAGGTATTCCAGCCTTGAGACCAAGCAAGCTTTAGGGATGGGAATTGTTTATGTAGGAGGTCCTTGGCTTTGTACCCCTCAGAAATGTCCGTAAAGCTTATACGTAGTTCTCTTTTCATTTTCTTGAAATTGAATTTGAACTCCTTGGTTGAGATGAACTCCTTGACATCTTTAGCTAGAGTTTCGAAAGACTTGTCCTTTACATCACACAAAACTTGAAGAGTTGCCAGAGAATCAAGATCAATGATTTCTAAAACTCGTCCACCACAGCCAAGTTTCAAGTAAAAAGATCTAGCAATTCGAGGGATAAAAATAGTTTCCGTAGTCTTAGCCTCTTCTTTGGTATTTTTTATAAGAGATTCAATGAGGGTTTTTGCAATATCTTGGTGTTTTGTATGACACCAAGAAGTCAATGATCCAAGTTCGAAGTTGATTCTAACTTCAAAGAAATTGCTTTCATCTGAGGCACCCACGTTTATTTTAAAATTTTCCTTCAGCAATTTTATCCTGGGGCATACGAAGTCTTTAAGTGAGTGACGGCCCAATCTAGAGTAAGAATCGTTAATAGTAACGGAGTTTCTTTGTACATGTTCGTTCATAATTTGTTTTATTTCTTCCTCATCAAGCCAGTCCTTTTTTACAAGGGAGGCCGTGAAGATAAAAGTCCGAGAAGTTTTCATTACTTTATCATAGCAGATTAGTTCCAAGGGTTGGATTTCAGTGCAAACAATGGAACAACTTGGATGGAGAGCCATCACTTCGCCGTTAGAGCAGTTGATATATCCATGCATGGGGTGTCCAGAGAAGACAGCCAAGGATCTCCGGAAGGAAGGGAAAATCCATTCAGTAATGTTGTCGCGGAAGTTACTCTCATTATTAAAGTTCAAACTTGATTGAATTCCTATGTTGAGCTTCATTTTAAAAAGTTTTTCAAGTTGCTTGGAAGTACGGAAAATAAACTTTGTGACTGAAGTCATGGTTTTCGAACTGATGAAATTTTCTCTGCACCATTTATTTCTTATCCTCTGGGTACATAGTACCAAGCTTTAAAAGCATTGACCATAGTTAAAAAATCACTCGTTTCATCACAAAACTTAAGATTCCTTATTTTGGCGATTAAGAAATCTGTACTCCGATAAAATATACTGTCTCCAGCGTAGAGGACACCAGCAACAATGAGTACTTCCAAAAGCAATTCCTTTTGAAGGAAAGAGTCCGTATCACCAATTGTGATAGTTTTGGAGTCAAATTCAATTTTGCCATCTGGAGTCCAAGTTCTGTTAGGACATAAGATTCTTCGTCTCCCTTGATGGCGCCTAAGAAGACAATGTTTGTAACCCTATCTCAAGGGCTCCTGGGGACGGCGGCTGAATGAAATCAAAGGAATGCGGGTATTGAACCCGAGGTAAAACAATGAAAGCAAGGCCTGATCTGAGGGAAGATTTAAAATCTCTGGAGTGCGTCCAGAGGGAAAGGACTCAAAATCTTCTTTCATGTAGAGCCTATAGCAAACCCCTGGACAGGTGCGTCCGGCTCTTCCCATGCGCTGTAGAGCAGAGCTTTTGGAAATTGAAGAAAGGGAAAGGCTTCCAACATTTCTTTCTAAGTCAAAAACAAATTCCTTTTGACGACCAGAGTCGACGACAAACCGTATGTCAGGCAGCGTCAGAGATGTCTCCGCAATGTTGGTCGAGAGAATGATGCGCTGCTGATTTTTGTTCCCGAGAAACAGCTTCTGCCGGTCTTTCATTTCAACGCCTCCATGCAGAGGAAGAATCTGGGGAGCTTTACCCTTCAAGGATGAAGTTAGTTTCTCTTTGAGAAACTCAGATGCCTCTTCTATTTCCATAGGCGTGGCTAAAAAGACAAGAATGTCACCTTGCCGGTTGTCTGTTACAATATGCATAACTTTGTCCACTGCCCGTCGAACGTAGTGACCAGGCTCTTGAGACAATGGGACGAGATCGTGTATGAGTTCCACGGGAAAAGTTTTGCCAGGAATGCTGATGCAAGAGGTGCTTATTCCGGAGCTTTGAAAATAATCAGAGAAAATGGAAGGATCGATGGTGGCAGACATGATGACAGTCTTAATGGGTCTCTTCCTGGATTGACAGTGAATCTGCTTCATGATGCCAAGCAAAAGGTCCGTTGATAGAGTGCGCTCATGTGTTTCGTCAATGATGACCACGTCAATGCCCTCAAGTTGCTTATCCGACCTCCATTTTGATAAGAGTCCAAAGTTGGTCGTGTAAACGATCTTTGACACTCCAGGAACGTAGGTAGTTTCCCATTCATTGAAATTGGTTGCTACAATGGCATTTTTAAGATCCAGACCTACACAAAGGTAATAATATATTTTTAATTGAATTAATAGTATCTTTAACATTGTAAGCAGTAGGGAGTCAGTCGACTTTGAAATCTACGCCTAGTTGACATTTTTTAAACTCCAACAATTACCAAAGTAATTGTGTAAAATGTATGGATGAATGCACATTGTAGTTTAAACTCAGCACTTTGGCCAGGGAACAGAAACAAAATTATTATAGACATTCAATCGTAAGAGTAACAATTTGGATTCTAGGGCAATTACCTCCCGGCATTTACCCCCGTTAGTAATATTTCTTATCTCTTTAAGTCCACTTATGAAGTGAACTATTTTTGCTAGCTATTAACACAGATGACGTCACTGGTTAGCACACATCCCCAGTTCTTTAGAATTGGAATCTCTATAAATTAAACGTGCATAAATTTGCAAATTTCGTGTCTTAGATCTTATATATGGGCTATCTACAGGGTTAGGCAGAATTAGTGAAACATCAGATTGTAAGTAATATCTTTCTAAATATGAGTTTGAGAGGTTTTTTTATGATAAAAAATTATGTTTCGTGTACATTTGTACATCTGCTATGTAGTTTTCACAACTTTTTGTTTAAAAACAACGACGAAATGGACAATGAAAGCAAGCGAACGATCATCGTCAAGTTGTTGGACTCTGGCCAGTCCCACAAGGCTATCATGATCATGCTTGGGGTAAGCTGAACCTTCATCTAGCGTTCCAAAAAGTTATCAAAGAGACAGGCTAAACCACAAGGAAGCCTGAACAAGGAAAGAAGCGATTAGTGAGTACACCAAGGCCGACCAAAGCCGTCGCCGGCAAGATTCTTCGTAACCCGCCCGCTCAATGAATAAAATGGATCAGGAGTACAACGTATCTGGGATGACCATCGGGAGGGTGGTCAAAGCTGACCTGGGCATGAAGCCGTTCATGTACAGGAAGATAAATCTACTAAACGAGGCCACAAAGGTCAAAGTTGGTTCTCAAATGGCACGCAAACAACCTTAGTGTCGTTGTGATATTCTCTGATGAGAAACTTTTCGAGACCACAAAGAAGTTCAATCCTCAAAATGATCGTATATTGTGCAAGGATGCTTCCAAGATAGTAGAAAATACCAGAAACGTCTACCAGATGCAGAAGCTGTCATCTGTGATGGTCTGGGGGCCGTGGCCTCCAATGGCAAGAAATCACCCTTGCTACGGATTTCAAACTGTGTTAAAATCAATAAAATTATGTTTTAGGACTTCCTGAATACCAAAGTATTCCCGTGGATCCAGATAGAGTTTGATGGAGTCCCTGTCTGCTCCAGCAAGACGGAGCTCCGATCAATACTGCAAAGATTATGCAGGACTGGTGTGCAGCCAATTTTTACCACTTTTAGAGCAAGGAGCTTTGGCCTCTCTCATCTCCTGATTGCAACCCCCTTGACCTTGCCATGTAGGGGATGGTGTAGAAGAAGGCCAATGCTAAACCAAGGGTCAATAAGGGCCAGCTGATGGCCACAGCTGAGGCTGCCTGGAACATGATTCCTGAGGAGATTGTGCGTAATAGATGCACTGGTGTGGTCAAGAGACTTAGGGCTGTGGTTCGAGCAAATGGTAGATACGTGGGATAACTTTGTAATAAATATTTGAAGCAGTTTGTTGTCAACAAAGTGTTCAAAGTAATATGTTTTCTAAATTAAGTATTTTGGGAGCTATTGCGTCATTTCGATGTTTCACTAATTCTGCCTAACCCTGTATGTAAAACTAGACAATCATACAGTTTCTAACCTATCAACTCAAGATATCTTATTTATCTCATATAGGTCCTAATCTATTTCTAAGATTTCATCAAGGAACCACTTGTCCTAAATCGAAGACTATGATCATTGGAGAAAGTGACTATTTGAAAATCAAAAACTCATCAACTCAAATAATTGACATATAATTTTTTTTCTCAACTTATTATATTCATTTCTTCACACCTGAAAACGTGTTCCTGTGGCTTTTTTAAGATAACTAAGTAACCATTAGTCTTTGCAAGCAGCGGAAAAGGAGATCAAGAAAGTGGTTCCAGTGAAGTCACTTTTGTTAACATAGTTAACTTCATAAGTGGACTTTAAGAGATAAGAAATGCTACTAACTGCCCGGGGGTGATTGTCGGGGGGTGGTTGTCCTGTTACGCCTTTTATGATAACATTTTTATATAAGATGTCGGTCACAAAACCTCAATCGACAATAAAGAATTAATGCATGCTCATTACGTAATTACTTAATCTTAGATTATTGTTGCAATAAATAAATTCATAACATATAACACAGTCAATATATTTTATTTAAGCTTTAAGCTAGATCTAACTTCAAATATTGTCTTATAACAATTGGCGTATGTTATAAGTTTTTCAATATATAAATAGCTCTTTAAAAATTATTTTAATTTTGCACTAAGGTAAAGCTAATAGTATGAAATACAAAACTAAACTTAGCAATTCAATAAATTTAATTATTTGACACAGATCTTATCAAAGTTTAGTGTGCTGCTATATTATTTTTATAAGAGGTCAAATTTCGATAAGAAAGTTAGACTTTATTCATGTCTAAGGCATCAGTGAAAATAAACTGAGAAAATATTCTTCAGTTAGTTGAGTTGAGTTCACGATCAATAAAGCAAGATGAATGTAAAAAATATTCAAACATATGTAAGTTTCTTTAAAGTAATACTAAATCTTAATATATTAAAGTATCGCAACAATAGATTTTTGGCTCTACAAACTTATTACTTTTCGTAGTATTTTTAAAAATCTTTCAATAAGGTCGTTAATAAAAATTGCTACGATAATTTCGATATTTTTTGTCCCTGTAACTAGATTTACTAGTTTTTATTAATGTTTTTCATTGTTAGACAATTTCTATGTTATTAAAGTTATTGTATGATCTTTAATATATAAGACAAATGGTATTCTTTTATTTTAATAATTGGCGTATTTAAATATCTTGGGTTTAAGGATAAATAATTGCTAAAATATATTAATATGATACTTGGATTCCTTGGGTATTATTTCATATTTCATTTGCTCAATCAAGTGAGTTCACCCAAAATTTGTCGATCAGTGATATTCGAGTTCCATATGATATCTCAATTCCATAAAAATGTAGCAATTTAGAATATCTATTTTACTTGTATACTCAGAACATTGTTTTGCTAGTAAAAGTTAGATTAAAAATAGAAAAAAAATATTATCATCTTATTCGACTTATAAATTCAGATAATATATATTTTAACGGTGTAATAGAGCTTCCATTCATTTTGTTAAGGTGAATACTCCAGGGATAAATATAATGAATGAGGCATATTAACTTTAAAGTTCATCTACCTTTTCAGAATATCGGCTTACAGTTTTTTAGGGTTTTCGAAAGTGGAAAATCAATCCCCCCATATTGGCGTCTTTTCGTTCGATTAAATGGATCTGAAAAGTAGTTTTTGACTATTTCTTATCAATTGATCAAGTATGTTGTCCAAATAAAAGAATTAAAGTTGCCATAATCCTTGGAATATGATTGTCCATTTTACCTTTTACACACCTCAATGTCTGTTGACACTCTTTTCACACAAATGATGTTGAAATAAGGGGCATTGGAGTCTTCAATGAGGTTTTTGATATGACCTCATCAAATGTTGGACTGTGCACAACTCATTTGAAGTCTGAAAAGATTTGTCATATTTTTGGAATCCTTCTGATACATCAATAAGTTTCATGATGTCTCTCATTTGATCAAATTCTTTAATAAAATCACCTTTTAGACAGAGGCCATTATCTGCTTGAGGGTTCTACCATTATAAAAAAGATTTTTAGGACTTGATAAAAATAAATCCTCAAGAATTAAAAATAGTTCATGAAATTATGGAAATTCATTAATATTGTCAGAGCAATCAAAACCAAAGAGTTTGTCTAGCGACTCGACTGTTGAACCATACGATAGCTTCTGTTATTAACTATATTTTTCTGGAAAAAATCTCAATCCGATTTAATCGCTACACTTAACTCAGGGATAAGATGTACTACAATAATAAATCTGAATGTCTCCAAGGCAGTTTTTAATAGAAGTTTGTGAGTATTTTTTAAATTTACTGTCGTTTATATTTAATTTGATGGATATTAGTATAACTTCAATTGATCAATCTTAGTTTTTATTTAAATTCATCAATATTTCTTATAATCATAACTTACACTCATTTTTTATTAAACTTGTTTATTAAGTTCAACAGTAATATTGAATACTCTGTCCAATTATTATATAAGAGCATAAAAATAGATGTCCAATGTTAAATACTGAAATCATATTATTCAACTTTTGTTCTTAAGTGAGAGTTAATTTTTTCTTTTGTCCATAAAAAGAATGTCCTTATTATAGTTGAAATATGTTTCTATATCATACATTACAAGACTTGCGAAGTAAAAAAAGAAGGTGATGTAAGCAAATATCCAATGTCAATTCGCTTCTTCACATTACTTTCTTTATTATTTACATTTACATTACTGGAGAGATTGTTAAATGTATTCCTTTCTTTTCTACCTTACTTGTTATATTCATCTTATTATAAGCGATAATTCTTACAAGAACAAAAAATCTTCGATTCTTTCAAATTATATAAATGACAATTGAAATATTCCTTTTAGAATATTAGTAATTTTAGTTTGTAAATCATCTCAATATTTAATTATAAGGATATTTTAAAAATACCCCCAGCTAGCACGGCAGATGAAGTCGTACCAATGACGACAGAGAGCACGCCGGGATTTATTAAGTTAAAATTATAATGCAACATACCTTGTATTCTATGCATATACCTAGATTATAACAAAATCACAACATAAACACTTTCAAACCACAAATATTTTGCAGTTAGAATAGAAGAATAAAAGCATCACTTAACTAATTATTGACAGTTTTGAAAAGTTGTATGGAAATCGATGGAAAATATTTTATTCGAAGGTCCTATTGTCTCAAAAAAAAATTAAAGCGCGAGTCAGAAAATCAGCATATCTTACAACTAAATGTGTACCGGCAGTAGAAGTCGTCCTCATGAGGAAGGCTTTCGATTACAATAGTCAATAATTGCAGAATTAGTTAAGTCATTAGGAGTTCAGTTAAAACCAAAAGTCTAATAAAGGAGTAGTTCTCTTTTTATCGCCGCCGAAGACGATAAGGAGTGCAAAAATGAAATGACAATCACTTACCTAGACATGTCTTGGTATAGTTAGCCAAGGAATTTGCCGCTATTTTCGTGGTTGACAACAATAAACGATGTTTTTTTCATTTTGAGAGTACAAGAACTGCGTCAGCATGGTCGATTTTCCGGAACCAGTATCTGCCACTAGAATGGTAACGTCCTTCTCTCGAATGGACTCTAGAATGGCTCTTCGAAAACGATAAACTGGGAGATGTTTATTTAGAATATTAATTTCTCGTTGCACCTGGAAGATAATAAAAATAAAGGTTGAATACTAAACTCAGACTTTTTTCTAGAACGTATATGATGATATATGAAAAGGACCAAGAATATATTTTTAAAGCAATGGGTATTAAGAATAAGGCATCAATTCTTTAGTGGCTGAGAATATCATACTTAAGATCACATTAAGACTCCTCCTGCTTATGGAAATAATGAATGCGTATTATGATTTATTATTTATATTTTGATAGATGCTCTAAATCCTTTGACTCATAAAATTAATTGAAATAAAATAATAAATATTAATAATAAACTCAAATTTCACCTCGGTCCTCCATTATAAAAACAATTATAACACACATTTGTCTTTACAGTTATATGTACTAACGTACGTAAACCGAAATGAAATGTAACTAGATGACTCAGAGAGTGCAAACCTCCGCCGATCCCCAACAAACAAGAGCCTGAACTCAATTATACCATTCTAACATTCTCACTTCACACACCCAAAATATCCCTCGATTTTCTATCTCTAATCATTGTTTACACTCTAGAGGTACATGGAAAGAAAAAAAACTGACTTCATCAAAGAGGAGAGCACAGCGCAGCGACATCTATTGGCAGAGTAGGCTAACTGAAATATTTATTAGTATTAAGCTCATTTTGCATCTTAAAGAAGTACTCAGAGATGCCAAAATTGTATCACTTGTTTCTTTTGGCATTTCCAACAACTCCACAAAGTTTCATCCGAATCCGTTCCGCACTTTTTGAGTTATCCTGCTGACAAACAAACAAACCAACCAAACAACGCCAGTGAAAACAATACCTCCTTCGGCGGAGGTAACAAAGAATTATACGCAAAAGCGTAGAACATGAAAATTAGTAGCTACGTTCCCCTTTTGGGAACATCATTTTAAAAGTAGATTTTTGTCTACTACAATATTTATATTATTAAAATATGTTCAATCTAATCTTTTTTTAATTTCACAGTTCATGGAATATATACAATAAACTAGAGGCATATATACACTCAGAGAGTGCAAACCTCCGCCGATCCCCACCTAATGAATCACTTAACAGAATTATAATCCAATCATATATGTCTACATAAGTAGGTGTGTTTGGTGAATAATGAGTGAGGAGAGAGCCATCCTAAAAATATCCATTGACGTCATACTATTATTAGTCAATTCAGAAATACGTCACTGGATGTTTAAACTCCTTTCTTTTCTCCATCATACTCTTAATACTAGCGTTATTACCTCCGCCGAAGGAGGCATTGTTTCACTGGTGTTGGTTGGTTTGTTTGTTTGTTGGTTTGTCAGCAGGATAACTCAAAAAGTACTGAGCGGATTCGGATGAAAATTGGTGGAGTTGTTGGAAATGTCAAAAGTAACAAGTGATTAAATTTTGGCATCTCTGAATGCAGAATTAAGATGCAAAACGAGCTAAATACTACTAAATATTTCAAGTTAGCCTACTCTGCCAATAGATGTCGCTATGCTGTAAAATCGGGTGACGGGAGCGTCTTCCTCTCGGAATTACCGTCATGGGGAACCCTCCCCGTCCCTCTACGCCGCCCCAGTCGTAAAAAATCCGCCTCGGAAGGTCATAAGGACCCCGTGACGGCGGAGGTTTGCACTCTCTGAGTGTATATATGCCTCTAGTATTTATTTAAAATTATATTAAGAGGAAGACGGGAAGAGAAAGAAGTTTAAGCACCCAGTGACGTAGTCCTTAGCTGTTAAATGAGCAATAATACGTCAATGAATATTTTTTAGCGTTTGTTCTTTCCTACTCCCTGAATAGAGACCCCATTTCATTATTATTAGTAGTAGTATTTTGCTCATTTTGCATATTAAAAAAGTACTTAGAGATGCCAAAATTTAATCACTTGTTTCTTTTGGCATTTCCAACAACTCCACAAAGTTTCATTTGAATCTGTTCAGTACTTTTTGAGTTATCCAGCTGACAAACCAACAAACGCCAGTGAAAACAATACCTCCTTCGGCGGAGGTAACAAAGTATAAGGATTTTAATAAGATGCTAATGCGTAAAAAAATACATTATTAAACATTATACCTAGCATTATAGTCTAAATTTTTAGGATATTTCCTAATCAAAATAGTTATGAAATAATTATAATAATACCAGTTTTAACCCTATTTTTCTTATTGTCTAAAGGTAAGTCAAAAAACTTAATAAAAATAATAAAAGTTTTTCAAAGCCCTAAAACAATTATTAAAATCGGTTTTTCGTTATTTACGAATAATTATTTTGTTTTCTAAGCTTTAAATAATGATATAAATATATTCAATTTTGTTTCTATTGAATATGACGCGATGCAGAACACTTGAAAAGTATGTACCCAAATGGGAACGTTGGCATGTAAAGGGTTAAACACCGCAATACTCATTATTCATGCGATTCCATCCAAACAAATAGGCAAAAAAAAGTTGTTAACTTAAAAAAATGTGTGTATTAGGGAATTGGAGAGAGAAAACCATAAAACTATCCTTAAGGCAGGGAATACTACTATAACACCTGGAATAGGAACTCCCTCCTTTTTATGTCAAAGTTCAACTAACTTCGTAAAAAAAGAAAAGGAAAAAGGAGGGAGATCCTATTAGGAAGAACTCCCTTCTTTTTCCTTTCTTTTTTACCAAGGTAGTTAAACTTAAACATAAAGAGTGTAGGAATTATTTTTAGCGTAGGAATATATTTGACATGTAATGAGAAATGATAAATAAATCATCGTTCCAAATCATGAAAATATTTTAAAATAGTTATTGTATTTCTTTGCAACTACATCTTTTAATTATTGTTTAGTTTTCTCCTTCTAAACGTTCCAATCAACTTTGACTATTTTTTCCTACACGATCATTTCTAAACGGACACCCAAATTGTGGAAACCATACGCTACTTCTCATATTATTTATTTTTAATCAAATAAATATTTTCACCTTTCCGCAGGCATCCGGCGAATCTATTATTTCCTTGATCCGAGCTTGAAACTCCTCCATTTCATCAACTTTGTTGAGTAGCTCCATTTGAAGAGACTTGATATCTCTCTCCAAACTCTGTTTTGAAGCAAAAGATTTAAAGGATCTCTTCTTTTTATTCCTACGACACTTCAAGGATTTCTTTAGCTTCTCAATTTGAGACTTCAAATCCCTTTGGTTTGCCTGAAATTCCAATGAGACATTGGAGAGCAAGTCTCCAGGATTCTTTGTGTTGGACATAGGGATGTCTCTGGAAGAGATAATAAGGAAAATTATGTATTTAAAAAATGAGATTAATAAGGAAACATATCCAACAGTAGTCCAAATGGACTATATGAACGGAATGCAACTTTTTTTAACGTTGAACGCAAAAAAGAGTTTTGCGTTCAGCGTTCAATTTTTCCAAGCATTTCAATGTAGTTTTGATAAAGTATTTTTTTCTGGGATATAAACAAGGGGATGAAATATTATAAAAAGAACTTATAAACTACTCTCTCAAGAACTCTCTATAGGATAGTAAAGCACTATTTTCAATATTTCCCCAAGTGACAAAAATTTACACACAATTGAATGACCTTTTATTTATTCATTCATATTACAAAATAAACAACCTATTTAGTATTTAGGTACGCAACTTTTGTTGAAATAAGTTGAGATTAAGTCTGAATACGGGATATTCATCTGGGCTGTGGACTCGGATTCGTGGACTTGATAACTTAAATATTAGGACTCGGATAGGAAGGCTCGAGAGTTAAAATCTTAGGAATCGGATACGAGGACTGGGAACAGTATTGATTTCGTCGGCTTTTTTCATTTCGTCATGGAGCACAAATGACAGTCTACGAGCAAACAAAAATATATTACAAGGTTAGTCCCTATACGCTTCCTAGTAACTAATTAGCATAGTTTGATAAACATTTTATACTCGCATATCACAATTGTATATGGATGTTTGATGACTATAGATGATAATTTATTATTTAGACTTCTCCTGGATAAAGCAAGAACTTTTTAAGGCGCCATGATGGTCACGAATATCTCAACCAAAGTACTTTGAGGAATGTAAGATTAATTCTTAACACATTCCCATAGGCCAAGCGACCTAGAAACTTGTTGTTGTTACTTTAAAAAAAGATAATTTGATGCCGCTGACCAGACAAAAAATTTACCCTTACTGCAGTTGCAGTTAATATTTTGTGTTTTGTTTTCTTCCTTGCATAAATTTAATGATAATAATTGATATTCAGTTATTTTCTAATAACAAAGACGATATTAACTTCAATTTAATGTAGAAAATGGTTGATTCCTGCTTATATAATATTAAATGTGTTTTATATTGTAACGATGATTAAAAATATATCCTGTAAAATAAGATGCATTCATAGAATGTTGTTTATAACATTAATTTGTATTATATAGCTTTGATCTCGTATTTGTCTTGATTTATTACACCTTAAATATGATAATAATTTAAAATGTAATGTATCCATTACGGAAGAAAGTAGGGATCCAGTTACTCATACATCTAAGGTTTAAAATAATATTTTTCAGATTCTTAGTATCGAACTTGGACCCCATTATTCGAAAATAAGCGAGTCTGGTCATCGCGACACCTTTTTCAAATATATTTGATCTTAAATTGTTTTTATTAAGATTTAAAATAGTTTTTTTTTCATGGTGACTGGCGTGTTTGTCTTTACTATATGGAAAACTACTAATATAATGATAATTTTGTTACGGGTCAGGAAAAATTATATACAAGTGGGATTTGATCAGAAAAACTTTTATGATGATATTATATAATTACGTCACTGCTTTATTGTTGTTGCAACATTTCACTTTATTTCCATAGGGACTGGTATTAAGACATAATAATGTTCAATAATAGTTCCTTCCTTTCAGTTGCTGACTACAAACATGCTCTTGACTCCTTTATTTCAGTATATTTCGCATTATATAATATAGTGGTGGCTATACAATACTCAAGTTTCATCAACGATGAAGGTATACTTTTTTAATCAATGACTGATATATTCATTAAGTTCGATTATAAAATAACAAGACTGCAATGGAGCAGATATTCCTAAGTTTAAGAGTAGTCCTTTAGAGTTGTAGTAAATAAAAAATAATATAAATAAAGGGTATTAAGAATCCTACATAATACTGAGATAAATAAATCGGGATCTATGGCATGTTCATCCACAAAACCTTTCATTGATGAGGGGAATTTTAAGTGTTTAAAGTCTCTTTAGTATGGGTCATTTCATGTAAAATCGATTAAAAGGGGGTCAATTTTTATTAAGCAGCCTCTCCATTCTTTTTTCAAATTTTTCTGGCAGTTTTATGTTAGTTAGAAACCCAAAATTAGATCTCCATGACGTTTAAAGAAAGAAGCCATCAAAGTTTGAAGAAAGTGGTCAGCACCCCCGATATTTTAAACTGCTGCAAACTTTCATATTATAACGATATATTCATTTGTAAACGACAAATGTTGATAATTGTGCTATAAATCCCAAAATGACAAATATTTTTCATTACAAAATCTCGAAGTTAGTTCCTTACCTATAATATTACCAACTTTGAAATGTCCTATTTAAAATAGCTTTGATATATTTTATCTTCATTATGGCATTGACAACGGTAAGATATAGAGAGCTTATTCCCTTCAATAGCAGGGAAACATCGTTCAGCTGTCGCCATTGCGTAATATAACCAGAGCCCTTATAATCCTTATAGGGCTCTGAAAGGAAATTTAACCAATATTGTGATGCAACAGAACAAGTTGTTTTAGAACAAAACAAAAAAATTAGAAGCGATTTTTTAAATAGGTCTCAGAGGACGATTATGCTTTTAACTAGGATTGAAGTCAGCGGGATGGGCGGGCCAGGCCCGCCCACCGAGTGACGTAGGCCCGATTTTTTTATGAATGTGCCAACTGTGCCCTCCCGTAACAAACTATAGGGGGGGGGGGAGGGCAACAGCCTGGGCTTGCTGCCGGGCCTGATTGAAGTATTTTGTGTGTGAGCAAGAGCCGATAGTGGAGGGGTGGGGAGGTTGGATAAGATTACAAGTTGACAAGGTATCAAAGTATGTATCAGCATTAACCGATATTTCAATAAAGAAAAATGAAAAATGACTTACGACAACTGATTTGCTTCCGAGACTTCCTAACAATCAAAAGTAACTAAAGTAAATGAAGGTGATATTCCTATATTTGGAGGACTCGTATTTCAGTTCAGCCCTCTCTAAGGAATATACATGCCCACACATAAATCCGTTGGAAGGAACATGCTAATCTTGGGAGGAGAGAAAGGATAAAATAGTAACCAGTGACGTATATCTATAAAAATATTACTTTTAAAATTTTCTTTAGATGACATCATTGGATATATATATAACATTATTCCTCTCCTCATCTTCATTTTTGACCAATAATTATGGTTGGTCTATAAAGCGTTAAAGTACGCTTTAGGTCTATATATTTTGGCGCTTATATCTCTATGGAGAGGGCAAGCAAGAATGACGTCATTATTCTTCATGAATAACACGACATATTAATAGGGGGGGGGGGGAGTGGGTATTTCCCATAGAGATAAAAAGATATAGAGAGCTTATTCCCTTTATCTGTATTTTTGTGTTCAAACCAGGCTTGTGAGCGTTCAGCTTTTTTGCGTTCAGCGTTCAGCGTTCAAAAAATAATAGCGTTCCGTTCAGCGTTCCGTTCAATGTTTTTGCGTTCAGCGTTCGTTAGCGTTCAGCGTTCAATATTTAAAAAAATAACAATGTGTAATTTTGAAAAATGGAAGTACTATTTAGGGGGTTTTAAAATAAAATGAGCCCGAACCGACTTTCAAATGATATAAATTTGTTGACTGGATCTAACCCAGGGGTTTTCAACCTGGGGTCCACAGAACGTCTATATTCACTACATAAGAGGGTCGCCAGACTGGAGATTTTTCTATAGGGGGGTCGCCAAAGAAAAAAGGTTGGAACCCCTGATCAACCCCAACTTGTATATTTTTTTCCTAACCCGTAACAAATAATCATTATATTAATAGTTTTCGATATAAAAGACAAACACGCCAGTCAGCATGAAATAAACTTAACTATTTTCAATCTTATTAAAAACAACTTCAGATAAATATATTTGAAAAAATGTCGCGATGACCAGACTCGCTTATTTTCGAATAATGGAGTCCGAGTTCGATATTAAGAATACAAAATAGTATTTTAAACCTTCGATGTATGAGTAACTGGATCCCTACTTTCTTCCGTAACGGATACATTACATTTTAAATTATAATCATATTTAAGGTGTAATAAATCAAGACAAATACGAGATCAAAGCTATATAATACAAATTAATATTATAAACAAATTATATGAATGCATCTTATTTTAGAGAGATGTATTTTTTAATCATCTTTACAATATAAATACATTTAATATTATATAAACACGAATCAACCATTTACTACATTAAATTGAAGTTAATGTCGACTTCGTCATTAGAAAATAACTTAATCTCAATATCATTATTAACATTAAATTTATGCAAGGAACAAACAAAACGCAAAATATTAACTGCAACTGTTGTAAGGGTAATTTTTTGTCTGATCAATGGCGTCAAATTTTTTTTTTTAGCAACAACAACAAGTTTCTAGGTCGCTTGGCCTATGGGAATGTACAAAGAATTGATCTTACATTCCTCAAAGTACTTTGGTTGAGACATTCGCGACCATCATGGCGCCTTAAAAATCTATATATCTGCTATTTCCAGGAGAAGCCAAATAATAAATTATCATCTATAGTGATCAAACATCCATATACAATTGTGACGTGCGAGCATAAAATGCTTACCAAACTATGCTAATTACTAGAAAGCGTACAGGGACTAACCTTGTAAATATATTTTTTGTTTGCTCGTAGACTGTCATTTATTCTCCATGACGAAATGAAAAAAGCTGACGAAATTAATACTGTCCTCGTATCCGATTCCTAAGATTTTAACTCTCGAGCCCTCCTATCCGAGTCCTAATATTTAAGTTATCGAGTCCACGAATCCGAGTCCATCAAAATGAGCAAATCCATGATTCCGAGTCCACAGCTCAGATGAATATCCCGTAGTCAGACTTAATCTCAACTTATTTCAACAATAGTGTCATACCTAAATACTAAATAAGTTGTTTATTTTGTAATAAGAATGAATGAATAAAAAGGTCATTCAATTGTGTGTAAGTTTTTGTCACTTGGGGTAAAATTTAAAAAAGTACTTTACTATTCTACAGAGAGTTCTTGGGAGAGTAGTTCATAAGTTCTTCTTATAATATTTCATCCTCTTGTTTATATCCCAGAAAAAATACTTAATCAAAACTACATTGAAATGTTTGGAAAAATTGAACGCTGAACGCTGAACGCAAAACTATTTTTTTTTGCGTTCAACGTTCAGCGTTCAAAAAAAAGTTGCGTTCCGTTCAGCGTTCCGTTCATTGAACGTGCGTTCAGCTGAACGCCGTTCAATTTTGCGTTCCGTTCACAACCCTGGTTCAAACTAAACTAAGTAATATGTTCCACGTCGTCGTAAGCTGATCATAGAGATAGATTCTATCTCTATGATCAGCTTACGATGACGTAGTACAAATTACTTTGTTTATTTTGAACACACGGAATACAGCTGAACGTTGTTTCTCTGCTACTGAAGGGAATCAGCTCTCTATATCTTTATATATCTATGGTATTTCCATAGAGATATAAAGATTTATTGGATTTTTAGAGAAAATGTGTCCAATGAAAACAAATATTTTTATATCTATGATGAATTTACGATGACGTAGTACAAATTACTTTGTTTATTTTGGACACAGAATGCAACTGAACGATGTTTCTGTGCTATTGAAGGGAATAAGCTCTCTATATCTTTTTATCTCTATGGGAAATACGACGACGTAGTACATATTACTTTGTTTATTTTGAACACACAGAAACAACAGAACGCTGTTTCTCTGCTATTGGAGGGAATCAGCTCTTTATATCTTTATATCTCTATAGACCCATATCACAAAAATATTAAGACACACAAAGGGGGATATTAATCCAGAAATATGGGAATAATGAGGGTGGTGATAACTGACGAGAGACAACAAAGACGTTTCTTTTTTTCATAATTTGCTACTTGCTCTGTATTAAATGGAATACTTGTTATCATAGGCGTAGGGAGGAGTTTGGGTTGTTCCCAGGTAATGTTGCGAGTTTTTTTGATCGGCGATCAATAGCGATTATAGCGATATTTGATCGCTGATCGGAGTATCGAAAAGGTCCTGATCTTTATATCTTTTGATCGTAAGAAAATCACTAAAAAATAGCGATCCGATCAATTTGTATTAAATAATTAAAAAGAAAAAAATGTTTTTTATAAGATTTTTGATACAACCCCTACAGTTCTTACACTTAACTAGCTGTCACATTGACCAAATCTATTCCAACAACTAATATTTGTTTAGAAAACACAAAATACAGAACTAATACTAATGTAAACCAGTGTGTGCTGTCCTGAATATTTTTTGTCTAAAATATACAGACTAATGTAGAAGTCATTGTTTTGGAGCTCATAGGCTATGTGAAACATTATATTCTGGCATCTCCTGTCTTAAAATATGCAGACATATTTCATTGTGGAGCCAGAGTGTTGGAGCTCATAGGCTATGAGAAACATTCATCTGGATTTTTGTCCTAAAATATACAGACACGCCTATGGAGAAGTCGTTATTTTGGAGCTCATAGGCTATGGGAAACATTCATTTCTTGCCATATATAGATGAATACTTATAAAGGTTTGACTGTATAAACATTGAAATTTTTACTTAATTTTGTTTGTTGATCGCAATTAATTGATCGGATCGCTGATCGGAAAAATCCTGATCGTTATAATCGCTATATCGCAAAGAATTTTCTGATCGCTATTTTGATCGTCGCTATTTTTTCCTGATCGCTCACAAGCCTGGTTGTTCCTCAGTAATTTGCGCGAATTGGTGAACTCACCCAATTATTATTATTTTTTTTTAGGGCGGGGGCAGTTGCCCCCCTGTCTCCTACGCCTATGCATACATCAACAAAACCTTTCGAAAAACATTATTCTTATTTGTTCCAGATTTCTTTATGTGACACTAAAAAATTTTTCCTTTTACGCTTATTAAAAAGAAAACGGTTTCCACGATTTCCTGTAGGGGTAGTGTTTACGTCACGTTTATGTATTTCAGCTGGTAAATATTATATCCGAGGATGACACAATTTATACCGTATACATACATACTTATCATATCAACGATATAAACTGATCATATTAGCACGTGTTTATTCGCATTAAGAATAGTCGATATATGGAGCCATTAATCCCGATACATCTTTAAAACAAAATGGCCCATTAAAAGTTGTTGACGTTTCATTTTGAAAGCTTGCAAGATTTTATTAATAAAGACAATGAAAAATAAAAGATTGCAAGATTCTCCCCCTGCGCACAATATAATTTTTGTTCTTTGTGATCAAGGGCTGCAGATATTAGGCCATATAAGAAAGAATAAAAGTCGTATTTTAAATATAAACCTCCCAATTCCATAACTTGTTCAAGACATTATTGTAACATTAATGTGTCCATTTCTTCTGGACACCCAACTAAACATGAAATAATACTTCCTAATCGGATAAAAATAAGAGTAAAACAAGAAGGGAAAAGACATCAAAATATGGTTTAATTGTCCAATAAGTACGAATAAGATGAATGCTTAAATATCTTGGACTGTGGAAATCTGGCTTCCTAACATATCCGAACTAAAGCGTTAAAGTAAAGTAGCGCATGCAAGGAAAAAGTAAACAAAAAAAAATTGGCCAAAATTTGTAATTTCCTTTAACGTTAGATGTCGTTGTACATGAAATTACGTCACAATCCTATTTAAAACCGGTTTAAAGGTATAAATTTGATGATTTGAAATATATCAAATAACTACCATAGAGATATAAAGATATAGAGAGCTGATTGGATCCTTCAGATAAATACGTCATTGCGACTGTAAAAACTTTTAAAAAGATATACAGTAAACCCTCGATATAACGAACTATATGGGGGGAGGGCAGGGTTGTTATATCCGGAAGTTCGTTAAAGGGGGGCTCTGGAGTGTAAGGTATATCCTGCAGGAGTGACGACGAACTGCCGCTGGACACATTTGGCAGATTAGTGGAGGAGGTCGAAGTCACAGACACACTTCTGGTCTCAGACTCTGTCCTAGACCTCTTCTCGGCTGGGGAGGGGCCAGCCTTGAAGAAGTCAGAGATCTTCGTCTGTGTCTTCCTCTGCTGCACCTCACGTATGGGTTTAAACTGCATGATCCGCAGCAGCTCATAATTCGGGTTTGGTAGCCTTAAATATAACGAACTTAGGTTGGTTATATTCGGGGCTTGTTCGGTCATGGACAAAAAAGGTTCGGTAGCCTCAGATATAACGAACTTAAGTTCGTTATATATGAGGCTTGTTCGGCCAGCTCCAGGAAGTTCGGTATCCTCAGATATAACGAACTTAAGTTCGTTATATCTGAGGCTTGTTCGGCTAGCTCCAGGAGGTTCGTTGTATCCGAAGTTTGTTATACAGAGGGGCGTTATATCGAGGGTTTACTGTAGAGAGTTTATTCTCTTCATCATTCATAGATTCTATCTCTAAGATCAGCCAAGGAGTACTAAAGAGATGGAGGGAACATTCCTAATGTAAACAATATATTTGTACCTATGTAGTCACACTTTACACAGTTTTATACATACTAAAAGAGATGAAATTAAGTTTCTCAACGACGATTCCAAAAGCTTATAGACTCCACGGACTGATTAGTCACCGGCACAAATCCTCAACTTCATCCTTAGGGGGTTGTAAGTAGACGTGGAGTCCTCTTCCTCTTTATTGGACTCGAATGTCGTCGTTGAGAAACTTAATTTCATCTCTTTTAGTAGTATAAAACTGTGTAAAGTGTGACTACATAGGTACAAATATTATTGTTTACATTAGGAGTGTTCCCTCCAAGAGAATATAAAGAAGGTGAGTGAACAAGGAAACTTTACGTTGTTTTTTTATTATTATTGGACTTAGGTTTTCAACATTGACGTCATATGTTTATTTATTATTATATTTACCAAGATACATAGAGATAAGGTATATCAGACAGAAGGAGTTCAGCCTGCTAGGACAGAATGGTGATTTTGACGTCACAGATATACTCTTATGTTATAAATTTTGATAAGAATTACTAAATAAACTCATATTTTTACTTAGTATTTATTTTGAAAAACACTAATATAAAACATAGATCGTAGAAAATTCATAGGATCTTATTTTAATGCAAACATATTTTATGTTTAGAATTACTTAATTACAGGCAGGAATTGACATAAATGCAACGCAACCTCGTTAAATCATATAAATCATGAAGAATATTTTGGGATAACATTGACTTTTCTTGTAATATTTGGGTCCCTTTCTAAAGATATTCTTGGAAATTTTAAAATAAAATATTAAATTTTATATCAATTTGGACAAATTCTTCAAAGTATGGTCTCAAGACTTTTTTGGAGACTCATTCAAGCCAGGGAGATAAATAATTCAAATTGATGAAATAATAGTATATTATAATACACATGAATTATAAATGGAATAAGTTTAATATATTCTAGACATTATATTTATCTAAAAATAATATATATTAATTAATATTTAAATGATTGAATATTTTTCTTTAAATTACGTGAGGAGGGCATATTTTAATTTTTGAAATCGAAAATTTGTTCTTCAGTTCCTTTATTATAATGAATGTCCTTAATCTGGCAAACTTCACTATAATATCCGAAGGGAGCTTCATATAAACGTCTTCGTAATTATATTTTTGAAGGACATCAATGAGCTTTTTTATCACATTTGCGTCACTTCTTATGCCATATTCTCCTTGAAATTGATTGAAGAGGGTATCCAGTTTCTTGATAGCTTGGACAAATTCTTCTGAGGGTTGTCTTAAGTCACATGCATGAATGTAGAATAAATATTGATTGCAATGTGAATTAATTATGAATTTCACGCCATATAGGACATTATATTTAATTTTTGAAATGACCAAGTGCGTTGGTCATCTCCTTTGATAATAAACAACACATTAAAATGAAAGAAAAATAAATATTTCATTCAACAGGGCTATTTTGTGTGATTGTTTGATGAAGGACTGAATGAATATAAGTTTATCCTATCCCGAAATATTCTTCATGATTTATATGATTTAACGAGGTTGCGTTGCATTTATGTCAATTCCTGCCTGTAATTAAGTAATTCTAAAGATAAAATATGTTTGCATTAAAATAAGATCCTATGAATTTTCTACGATCTATGTTTTATATTAGTGTTTTTCAAAATAAATACTAAGTAAAAATAAGAGTTTATTTAGTAATTCTTATCAAAATTTATAACATAAGAGTATATCTGTGACGTCAAAATCACCATTCTGTCCTAGCAGGCTGAACTCCTTCTATGATAGAGTTAGAGTTCTAATATGAAGAGTTATTTATGGCACCATACAATTTCAATTGTTTTCCAATTAATGTCATTAAAAAACAATACACGAGTATTTTAGTTTTTGAATTGAATTTTATTCTTAGATAACTTGTGACGGTACATGAAACTACATAAGCATTTCACTAAGAATATAAAAAAGATATATTTTCTTCGATATCGATTGAAGGATATTTCTTATGATAACCTCTCGTCGTATGGATGGTTTTTACGTAGACTGATGCAAGATGCTCAGTTTATACCCATATATGACTTGGATTTATTGTTCTCAGACTTGTATCCATAGGTTTTTATTGTTTTATGACTTATATTTTTAGCAAAAAAATTGTAAATTCAATTGAAGGTTGAATATTTCAAGAAACTCAATACTCCTTCTTGACATGATATAATTATATCTTGCGAAAGGATAATTCTGTGATGTAGATGTGTGCTAAACAGATCTGTAGATGAGTAAAGGCCCTAGATTAAAATTAAATGAGACATAAATAGGTTAGAGGTTCAAACTGGCTTTTCTATTTTGAACTTAAATAGCCATGAGAAAATAATATATGATATAACCACATTGTAAGTTTCTTTCATTTTTCATTATACAAAATACTCCCCTCTTACTTTTAAGTTTATAAAGAAAAATACTTTTTCTAGTAATACAAAGAATAAAAGCCTTAATAAGAACATACTAAATACACATTAAAATAGTGAGGCATATAATAACATGGAAATCTTAAAGGATCAGGATCAATCTTAAGAACTTCACCCTCCACATGTTTGATTAATTTTATTTCTCAATAGATATTATTTATGTTAAATTGAGGAGTAATAATATTTGGACGATTTTATGGGTGTCCAGTAATTTCATCGCGCGTAAATTTGTCGTGGACCTTTTTATAGCCGTTTTTTTTTTGTCGCGGGTAAACACATCGCTTGCTCTTTATAGTCAGTCAATTTTGTCGTAGGTATTTTTGTCGCAAAGCTTTTTGGTAGTGAAGTATTTTCGTCGTTCGTCTTTTTTTCGTCGGTATTTTGTCGCGTAGCTTTTTTTGTAGTGAAACGTTTTCCGCGCGATTTATTTTTTTATTTTGTAGACCTAATCTTGTTCGCTTAGTCGGAGGGAGATATCCTGGTCGACCTCGGAGAGGGCGGAAAAGTTGAACGCCTTTGAGGCGGGGGTAGCGGTCTGCGGGCGCGGGGCGTTGTATTGTAGAGCTGCGTCTCGAGCCCTCCTCCTGAGTCCTGCCAGCCGTGATGTGAAAGAGATTGTCTCGGTTCTCAGGCCGTTCACGTGATCGAAGGAGTCGTCTTCTGCGTCTTCTTCGTCATCCTCGAAGGCCTGGCACTCCAGGACTGCCTCCTCGAGCCGATCCAGTCTCTTCCCACTTGTTCCGAGAATGCGGTGGCTATGTCCACATCTTCCTCCGTGGGAGGGACGGCCGCCTCGAGCCTGATGATGGGGTCTTTAGCTCCTCCACTAGCCCATCGCACTGCCGACGGAGTTGCTCTCTACGTCGGGTGGCCAGCTTGGCCACTGTCTTGGAGGATTTCATCAGGAGTCTACTAGTTCGATACCGACTGCGCCATGTATGAAAGGATGATGATGATCCTTAATGATTTTCAGAACCAAGACCTAAATATTAATCTCTATATTTCACATGAGGCGAGGAGGAACTGTCCAATAATACATAATAATATATGACGTAGAGCGTCGACTACTTTATATAACGGAGTCACATATTGAGATGTCACAATATCACACAGTCGGCGTAGAGGTCGATAAGATGTTTTATTTTGTTCATTAAAACGCCGAAGCCTCCATATTTGCGATTTATTAATATGCTTAAAAGTTCCATAGAAACCACGAACTATAGAGGTGATATTGGGCATCCTTGCCTACAACTCCTTCCCAGGATTATAGGATCGCTTTGTTGACCACCCCCCAGACTAACGCACCCCGGAATATTACCCCCCGTGCCAAAGCATCTATACCGGAGTCAAGACCATCCCATTCGACCCGGGAAGATAGAAGGAGGGATGGAGGAAGGGATCGAGGGATCTCCAACAAGTTTGAAGACTAGGCCAGAATGCTTTCATGGCACCCAAAAAAATAGATTCCCAACTATTTTCAGTGGAAGCTCTATTATTTAACGATTGTTGGTGGTGACGTAATTTTTGACTCTCCCCCCCCCCCCATCATTTTATGCATGTATAATAAGGCGTGCGTAAAATTTGTTTCCTGTGAAAATAGCTCTTTTGCAGGCCATGGGCAGACTTGTATCATCAGTCATAGAATACTAGACATATGGAAAGGAAGAAAGAATTTTACGCGCACATGATGCGGGCATTTATTCTTCTTTTATAGACGTATATATGTTAATATTATAATAAATTGAACTGTTCTAATGCTTTGATGAAGGTTTAAATTTATATATAAATGAAATAAATGAGTCGGGAACAAATATGAATAATAGTTTATTAATACATTAGTACATACATATAAAAAGGACACCAAAAAAGAGTTCAATAAAATAATTAAGCTTTTGAAAGAAGCTTAGCAATCTTTCTTTCCTTAAGATTCAATTTTTTGGCTGCTCTTTTGCGACTTTGATCATGAATCTCGTTGTTTAATTGAGCAACCAATTTTTTACTGGAGACATTGAAAATTATTTGACATATTTTTTTAAGATGACCACCCCATTTATGCCCTTTTTCACATTGGCTGTTGAGCATGGTCTTGATGACCACTTCCGTGCTGTCAAACATTTTTTCAACGAATGTTCCTTCGTGGCCTGATTATTTTCGTTGCCCAGAAACTTTCCTCTGACGAATTCAATTCGTTGAGCAGAGTAAACTTCATCACTGATCAATGTGACGTTTTTTTCTCTTGTGCAAAGGTCTTGGATTCGTGATTGGAGGTATCGGATTGTCGATGATGATAGTCCTGCTTCCACAGTAACAGAGCATGCAATTGATCTCAGGTATCTTGGAGAGGGAAGCGACATTGCATTAGAGGAATGAAGTTGTTCATAGAGGCCGGAATTGATATTTTGCCAATCAAACAAGAAGAAAGGAGTCCAGGAGAATATCTTCTTCCACTTCGCGGTTTGAAAAGAAGATTCATTTGCTCAAAAATGAATGAGAGCTTTGAATAATGAACTTCTTCTAATTCAGCCGAGTTTATGTATCTCTCAAGCCGAGCACGAATATCCTCAAATTTCTTTGTCCGGAAGTTGATCCCTCGACCCCAAATAAGCAGCTATATTAAGAGCCTCAGTGATTGAACGGATCTTTTTAATCGACGTCATACAGTGGGATACTAAGCTCTTTTACAGAAGGGAGTGACGGTGATACATTTGAAAGGATAGATCTTCATCAACTTCCAAACTTAAAGAAATGTCCATTCCGTTCTCTGTTGAAACCATCTTCACAAGTGACACCTTTGGAAGTTGAAGTAGAGTGAATCCCGAAGGCAAAGTCTCTGATGCCAACTTATGATAAAGTTCCTGGGCAGTCTTGACGGATTCCTTCATGGAGAGCCTCTTGTCTCTCATTGATGAGGACACTTCTCTTGCTAGTGGTAGCTGCTTGCGTTGGCCTCGGGAGTTGCCTTTTCGAGGAGAGATAAGTGGGGAGATTAGGCCATTTTGAGGGAATGACACCATCCTTCAAACGTCTAGAAATTAACAAAAGTTCAATTAATAAAAAATATAAAAAGCAAGCCAAAATAAGTCCATACCTTTTTTGGAGGGTTCTCCCTATATTTCGAGTAGGATCCTCAGAAGCTGTTACGAAGTCCGAATGAAGGAAATGGAGACTACATATTCTTGAACTCGATGTTGGTGTCTAATTAGATGTATCCCTAGGAATGGCTTTGATCCACTCCGAAAGGATGGAGTCCTTCTTGGGGAACGTGTGAAAAGTCACCGAAGGATCTTTTGGGGTGCTCTTGTATCCCTGCTTGCATCCAGGGGCGCAACACATGTTCACCATGATTGTCTATTGGAGCAAGATCAAGCACGTATACACGATGTGATTACTAAGCAATACTAAATTGAAGCCCGCATGCTGTTGAAAATTAGGCGTGTGTTTTTTATCTTCCTTTCCTGGTACGTCTAGTATTCTATGCATCAGTCCAAATGTTATATTTGTAGACATGGAAAAGCGAGGGATATTTTGGGCGAGTGAAAGGGAGAATGTGTGAATGGTACAATTGAGTTCAGGCTCTTGTTATCACTATTCTCTTTCCTCTTTTGAGGAATATTTATTTCATTTATGAAGTAGGCCAAGTCGGAAGGTATTTATTTTATATTTGAATATCTGTTTTTGCTTCTGTTCTGAGGAAAAAGAATAGTGATAACAAGAGCCTGAACTCAATTGTACCATTCAAACAATCTCCCTTTCACACGCCCCAAATATCCCTCGCTTTTCCGTGTCTATATATTTGTTATCAGCTCATTGAAGATGTTACATTCTTCATATAAAGGATTTTTCCTTTTCATAGCATAAAGAGATGTTGACAATATGACGTAGGCTACGACGTAAAAAACACATTTTTCCTTTTCATAGCATTAAGAGATGTTGATAACATGACGTAGGCTAAGACGTAAAAAAAAACATTTTTCCTTTTCTAAGGACCGACAAAAGGACTGGACTAGACCGAATGGGACCGGACCGGACTGGACTGCAGTCCTCGGTCCTTGATAAGGACCGACACAACAGTAGTTATTAGGGACACAAAGTTACAACACCAAACAATTGTTACTAGGTTGTTCGAGAAACAGTTTTCGTCGTCCCCCCCCCCAAAAAAAAAAAAAAAATCACAACGGCATCTGTTTTTACACATGAAAATAGTTTACAACATATTAAAAAGTTTTATCGAGACAACAAAGCCCCTCGACAGGACGGCATCAGAGGCCAAATATTTACATATTGTACGAATGAAGTAACTCCCTATTTAGTGAAGCTAGGACATGACATGGCAACCAATGCTCCCTACTAATGCAACTCGTGGTAGAATTTCGCTCATTCCCAAAACGGAAGTGGAAATTTAATAGATCATTGGAGGCCTTTGACGATAATGAACGAGTCATATCGAATCTTAGCGGGCATTTTAGCACGGCAATAGAACCGATTCTTAACAAGAAACTTTGGCATGAACAGAAGGGATTTAAAAAAGAAAAATATTGCAGATATTTCGAGAAGCATCCAAACAGCCATGAATTCCACCTGCCAAAGATAGAAATATGGAGCAATAATTGCCATCGACTTTAGCAAGGCCTTCGACTCCATTAGTCATAATTTTATTTTAAAGCTGTAAAAAAGTTTCTCCCTTGAAAATATTTTAACCCCATACGCTCTCTTTACATAATGGTGCGTCCACAATTGTAATAAATGGTCAACAAAGCGATCTTATAATCCTGGGAAGGAGTTGTAGGCAAGGATGCCCAATATCACCTCTATTGTTCGTGGCTTCTATGGAACTTTTAAGCATATTAATAAATTGCAAATATGGAGGCTTCGCGTTTTAATGAGCAAAATAAAACATCTTATCGACCTCTACGCCGACGATATTACGTTAATGGTGCAATGAAATTCAGAGGAACAACTCAAAGAGAGTTGAAATTTTGAAAAATTATCACGGACTACTGGATTGAAAGTGAATATTAACAAGACGGCAATACTTCCAATAGATATTTGGCGTCTTGTACGATCCTTAACATCGGAGGGTGCAGAGTTGTTGAAACACTCAATATTTTGGGAATTAAGTGGGAATCGAATCGATCTTCGCCCAGCAATTTTGAAAGCCTGAATGGTCAGGCATACAGGTGGTGTCAAGCGTGGAGAGGTTTTAATCTACAAAAACGCATTGACCTCTATAACACAAAAAAATATCTGTCAAGTAATTTACACCTCCACTGAATTACCAACAGTCGGAGAAAAGCTTATAGAGGAGGAAAACAATGGTTATGCCTTTTGTTCGACAGGAAGTACATACTGACGTTAAAAAGAAAAAAAAATAACAGCTTGGAGGAGATTTAGTATTGCTACAAAAAGTTTCACCAATAATTTTTTTTAAAAGTTTTTAATGACCTCGTTTTAGAACCTGAAATGGAGTGGCGCGAATATTTTACAGACTTTTATTTTTATAAACTTATGTTTGGCACAGATTTGTCAAATAGTGAAATATCTAAGCATTCGGAGGAATGGGGAGCTATTCAGAGAATAATATAGAGCATTCAGCTCTTTTTGACTCTAATAGCACCACGGATATTATTCGGCAAAATAAAAAAGAAAACCACTCTTTAATTCGTTACAATCAACCAGAAGAATTGGAAAAGATTGCCCTGGAAAAAAACATTTTAACATACAGAGACCTGGACCTAACAACTATTTTTCAAACCGGAAGGTTTTATTTTCCCTTTATGAGGGGAGCCAAGAAACATATTCCTTTGCTCCCTGGCATTTGAAATTCTACACCAATGAACCTAAATCGGGAGACGCGGTGGAGATTGTCAAAAATCACTTAAACAATTTTAATTACCTAAGGAATGGGCGAAAATAATAATGCGGTCATTAATGGCATAAATGATGGGATAAGTTCACCGCACAGCTACAAACCTCCACCATCTTAATTAGTTTTTCATAGCATTGTAAGGACTGTGGAAGAATGTATGTGAACATCAGACCGCTTTCTGTGATTGCACATCATTGCCAATTATCATAAGGTTTTTTTTTTTTTTTTGTACACGCGTACAATAAGTTTATTCATTTTAAAGAAACACACAACAAATCATTCAACAATCAATATATCAAAAAAAAAATCCAAAACAGATTCCACTGACCTGAGGTCAACATTTGTTGGTAAGGAAATATCAGCAGATAATCCCTCCAAAAATGTCCTTGACAAATAATTGAAATTTTCTTGGAGGGGTGTTCGTGTACTTCGGAATTTGTATAAGATATTCTGTATCTTTGCTACAATGAAATTAACTTTTTCTTGGAAAGGTCCCACATAAATATAACTAAAATCTTTTACCCTTAAAACAATTCCAAACTTAAAAACAATTCCTCAATCAGAACAATCCAAATGCTCTTTAATTCTGGGCACTCTATTAGAAAATATATCGAAGTTTCCATTGAACCTTTGCAAAAAAACACACTCTCTCTACCTCAGTCCCCCCAAAAATGCTTCCCAACGAAAGAGTATTTGTTATAACGCGATATTTAAACCAAAATAATGTAAAATCAAAGTATTTATTTTTTAAGCACTTCAGAGCATCTTTCCATGAATATTTAAGTCCTAGTCTATCTATTTTCCTTTCAATTTGTTTTGTGTACAAAGACCTATCATTTTCTTTTACCAACAGTTCTCGTATGTTGGAATTTTTTATATTTTTTAAATAATTAAAAAAACAGTCCCTTGGGCCTACTAACCTCTTTTTAAAATCAATTTCTCGCACGACCTTTTCCCTTTCAAGGACTTCATTAGGAACGAAGTCATTGTTATCATTAAAGATTTCACCCAGAAATTCAATTTTTCTTTTAATCGAAGTCGATACCAAAAAAGTCAATCTTTTATTATCTTTTGTTGGTTCCTGCCATTTCATTTTAGCGAGAACTATGTTATAAATTTCAATGTTAGACTGGAAGCATTGACGCCAAAATTCACTTATAAATTTTGAGGATTCAATTACTTTGTGTGGTCCCCTACCTCTCACATCATCTCGAGACAATCCAAAGATTTCACCCATTTTTTGCTCTAGAATCCCTGACCACACTGTTCCAGAGTCAAGCGATCGTTTGAACCATGAGAATATGATTATATTCCAGAAGGTTCCACAATCGATCAATCCAAGTCCTCCATACTTTTTAGGGAGGATAAGTCTCTTCCAAGTAATCATTCTTGTTGGACCGTCCCTAAAAAGAAATCCAGTAACGATACCTCAGACTTCTGTGACTAGCATACGTGAGAAAGTGGTTGTTCTAAGTAAATGAGTTACCTGAGGAAGGATGAAGCTATTCCATACAAAAATTCGGGCAGGTAGGTTTCTGCTGATTATGCTGGAATACTTGGAAGTGGCATTGCGTATTTTAGTTTCAATTTTTTTAATATTTTCGATTTCCCCTGCTGAGTCCAGAGAATATAAGCTCACAAAATCTCCAACATTTTGACAGTTTTCAAATCACCTACCTTCAACCTATTTTTACAGTTTGACATGCACATAGACTTTTCATAATTTATTTCAAGTCCTGAGACTTCCGTGTATTTTCCCAAAATATTGAAAGCACTCTCAATAGACTTTTCAATCACTTCCTGTTCTCCGGAAATAGGATTGACAAGTCGTCCGCATTGCGTGTTGGGAGGTGAAGACCTCGTGTTTCACTTCTATTATTATTGTTTGTGTTTGATAAAAAAGGGCAGTGATCCTAAGTAATAAAGTTAAATATACATATATAAAGTCCACTATTCAATTGGTCCCTGCCATAAAAGGGAAAGAGATTCACGTGGATTATATACAGCCTCAATCTTATGTTCTTTTTTTTGTACTTTTATTCCTTTTATATCTTTCACAGCACCTATCTCAACCATTAGTGGATCCAGTTCACCGCACAGCTACAAACCTCCACCAACTTAATTAGTTTTTCATAACATTGTAAGGACTGTGGAAGAATGTATGTGAACATCAGAAACGCTTTCTGTGATTGCACATCATTACCAATTATCACAAGGTTCATTCATTTGAATTATGGCTATATTTCCGATTATGAAGAAGGATATGTAGAAGCGACATTCTTTTTGGCTTCCCGACCAAAGGACATAGCTATAAAAAAGAGGAAAAGCAATTATTTTATCAATTGCAAGACGTACATAGCTAAGACGATTACTTAAGGGAAAGTGATCGAAGACAATGAATTAGAGGAATATAATATCAGCCACCGCTCGATTAGCGGATTTTTCACTAAATATCCCAAAACTGCAAAGTTTGCTCTGGAACCACGCAGCCAAAGTCGTGAATTATTTTCCGTCCTTGTTACCACAGTATGCGAAATTGCTCAGAATAATCATAAAACAGTTTAAAAATTTCAAGAAGATATGATGAAAATTGATTATGTTTCTATTTCTTCATCATTTAAAAAGTATTTTTTTATCTTTGATATTTTAAACGTATGGGTTTTTACTTGTTTTAACAATTTGTGGTCTTTAAAAGGAAAATAATTTTATACTAGATGTTTATTTAAGTTTTTATGAAACACAATTTTCCTTTTTATTATCTATTATTTATATATACTTATGCATTGTATATATTTAAAAGAATAAAGACCTTGCTGATGAAAAAAAACTCCTTAACATTTTATGAAAAATAAAAGGATTAACAAAAGACATCTAAAGGACTGACGATCTAAGGACAAATCCCAAGGACTGACAGTACTAAGGAACGATCCCAAGGAACCGATAAGTCCGGTCCTAAGACTGGACCGGACCGAATAAATTGGGACCGACACAACACTAATGGCACCCGTTCACACATTGTATTTCTCACGCATTTAAATTATCACGATTCGTTTTTGTTGAAAAATATCTATTATTTTAATTTGTTTGTATATCCAAGTTTTAAAAAAATATCGTGGTAATAAAACCGTCGTCACTTTTATCCAGAATGACTCAATAACTTCAATTGCACTTCTGTTGTAAAACAGTCCTCTTTTTTTCTGGAACGATATAAAAACATGGATTGAACTTCTTTCATAAAAAACGTGCGCCAATTTTTGCATATAAAATATCGCTTTTAAAGTTTTCTTTTAAAAACAATATAATTGAACGGACGAACGTCAACCAAAAAATACGTTTGTCCGTACATTTATATTGTTTTTAAAAGAAACCTAAAGACTCAAAGCATGTCACAATAAAATAAATAATAAATAAAAAACACACAGTAAAATGCTCACAAAGTTTAACCAAAGAGCATATATATATAGAGGTCTAGCTTCAGGCAAGCGCTATTGGTTAATTATGTTAAACAACGACCACTTTAGGGCGCTCCTATTTACAGAAAGATAAATAAATAAAAGCAACTAAGAATTTGTTCATGACCCTGGAGGTTGGGAGATGTAAATGCCTAATTTTATTCCGTATTTAATTATATACATCTAATAATAAAAAATTCGCGATAAAAAAAAAAATCTTTGAATTAATTGGATATCAGTAATACTAAGCGTGGAATGAATCTTTTTGTTTAATATATATATAAACATATATATATATATATGATGAAATGATAATAATAAGTATCAATAAATATACAAAGGCTCTATTGTAATAGTAATCCTCGAGCGCATGATGGCGCCACCATCACCATTCGTCACAAAATCTTGTAGCTGGGTCTATAGTTATATATGTTCTTTGGTTTAACCTTGTAGTATATTTATGTGGATACCTAAGATACAGAAGGACAGAGTTACTGGTATCCCAGACTCGTCGCCAATCACAGTAGAGCAGGGAGCAGAAGAAGTAGACAGAAGAACATGTGTTCAGTAGTGTGACTTTATTAAGTGCCTAGATATATAAAAGGGTAGGTTTATGCACTAAGGGAGCCGGTGTGGGTAGCCCATGACGTCAGAGAGGTGCAGATCATCTCATGACGTCATACACAAACTACCCCCCAATCAACTCCTACGGGGGCGGAGTTGATTAACATGTCTCGTCCTAACATCCGCGCCGATTTTGACCCTCCAGAGTGCCTTGCCGATATGCTCACAAATTTTTCCGGGACCTACTTGGGCTGGAAGTTACGGCACCATACAAGAGTGTCCCCAGATAGGGGATTCTTAGGGAGAGAGTGGCAGTGAAGGAGTCCATCCAAACGCGGACGGAGCAGACGAGAGAGGAGAAGTTCCGCTGGATTTTTCTCTGATACCAAAGGAGTGGCCCGGTATGAGAAGAGTAGCTCGTCCAGCGAAAGATGAGGGTTTTTCTTAGCAAGTTCCTTAACAATTCTTACCGCCCGTTCAGCTTGCCCGTTAGACTGCGGGTGGTATGGGGGGAGAGAGAGAGAGAAGTGCCCCATTCGCTAAGCTTCGCCTTAAACTTGGGCGTTGGTGAATTGCGGGCCATTATCAGAGTGTAAAGAGAGAGGGAAGCCAAATCTACTGAACCAGTACAGCAGTTGGTTCAACGTTGCCTGGGTTGACGTGTTCTTCATGACGGCTGCCTCGATCCACTTAGACCCAGCGTCCATTATAATTAGAACGTCCTTTTTGTGATTTGGGCGTAGTCGACGTGGATGCGCTCCCAGACATCGACGGGAGAGTGAGGAGTAAACGCAGACGGAGGAGCAGCTGCATTTGTTTGACAGGTTACGCATGCACTGACGAAGTCTGAGATGTCGGAGTCAATTCGAGGCCACCAGACCTTATATCTCGCTATGGCTTTCATCTTAACCATCCCTCGGTGCGTTAAGTGGAGCTCCTCAAGGAACTTGCTCCGCAAGGGAGAAGGGACAACGAGGCGGATTCCCCAGAAGAGGAGGTTTTCCTTGATTGAGAAGCTATTACGCTTTGAGAGAAATTCTTTCTTGAGATCTCGCTCCAGTTCCCAGTACAAGCAGCTTCCATTACTTGTAGTAGCTCTTGATCCTCGTCCATGGCATGAATAAGACTCGAGGGAGGAGTGCAGGATGCCGCAATGACGTTGCACATCAGGGCAGAAGTCGGGTCATCATGTTTTGGAGGATCGTCAGTAGGACCACGGGAGAAGGTGTCTGCGTGGGAGAGAGAGGTTCCCTTCACATGGAGGATCTTGTACTGCAAGGAGGAGAGCTTCATCGCGAAACGAGTGAGCCTCGCCGATACGACAGCCAGAAGTTCCTTGTCCGGACTGAAGATGTACTGGAGCGGTCTATGGTCGGTCTTTGTGGCGAACGGTCGACCAAGAAGATAGCGTTCGAATTTAGAAAGGCCGTACATTATGCTAGTTGCCTCTCAGTCTACCTGTGAATAGTTTCGCTCGGCCTTCGATAGCTTTCTAGAGGCAAACGCTACCGGGCGTTCGTTAGACTTATCCACCTGGGACAACACTGCGCCGAGTCCCAGAGGAGAGGAGAGGATGAGCGGGAGAGAAGGGTCGTAATGAGTAAGACACGGAGCGTCCGTGACATTCTTCTTAATGGCGGGGAAACTTTTACACTCGTCGTCCTGCCATTTGAATTCGGCTCTATCCTTCGTGAGCTTAGTAAGGGGATAAGCAAGGCAGCGAGGTCCTTCACAAAGTGTCTGTAGAAATTCACGAGGCCAAGGAAGGACTTGACCTCGGAAGGCGAGGAGGGCGTAGGAAACTGAGTAGTGGACGAACGAGTTCCGGATCGAGAGAGCGGCCCTGTTCCGCAACCTTAAACTCGAGATAGGTAAGTTCAGGGGACGCGAACATACATTTGTCCTTATTGAGGCGAGCCCCAGCTTCGCGGATACGGCCGTAAACTTGCTTAAGCGTTGCCATGTGTTCTTCCATGGAGCTTGAGAACACCAGCAAGTCATCAATGTAGATTTTAACATTCGGGATGTCCCCGAAGAGCTTTTCTTGCGCCGCCTGGACTATTGCAGGAGCCGCGGCGAGCCCATAGGGAAGGACATTGTAGTGGAGAAAACCTATAGGAGTATTAATGGTCAGAAGGACTTTCGCTTGACCGTCCAGCCGGTACTGCTCATAGCAGTGACAAAAGTCCAGTTTGGTGAATATCCGAGAATCATTGAGGCCGGCAAAGAGCTCTTCAGGGTAAGGTAGAAGATACAGTTGTTTATTCACCACGGTGAGAGGGTTTGGGTGAAGTCCGTGCAGACTCGCACTTTGCCATTGGCTTAATCACCGTTACGATGGGAGAGGCCCATTCCGAAGATGAGACTTTCTTTAGTGTACCACGGTCGATCATATTGTTTAGCTCTTGTATAACTTGATCGCGCAGAGCGAGGGGTACAGGCCTGGATCTGATGTTACGCGGAGAAGCATCCTCTTTGACATGAACCGAAACCTCAGGCAGAGAGGAGATGTGGGAAGCGTCGTCACTAAAGATTTCCCCGAACTGCTTATTGATGGAGGTGAGGTCACCAATCTCCTTCGACGCGGAGTTGCAGAGATAGCTTGGGGAGTTGAGGGAGACGAGCCCCAGGTCAAGACAAGCTTGCGACCCGAGTATGGGGTGTTTTTCGTCCGTTACCAAACAGTCTAAGTCTATCCTTGAGAGAGACAGGGAAGGAGATCACACCGTGCAACTTTACCTTTTGCCACCAAAGGCAGTGATGTGCCCTTTGGGTCCATGGATAATCGCAGGGTCACAGAGGCTCTGGGGTACGAGGAGGAACGGGACAGATTTCCCGTTGCAGAGGAGAGGGACAAATGGTCTTTTTCTAGGGGAGACACCCGGATACACCGATGAGTCACAGGTGACTAAGTTGATGCTCCCCTCTTTGCAGCATGACGCAAAGTGGTTCATCCGAGAGCACTTTGAGCAGGTCTTGCCCACAGCCGGACAAAATTTATTCCTCAGAATGTGGTATGTCGCGCAGAACTTACAGAGTAAAGAAGGCTTGAGTGACGATGGCTTGGATTACGCAGGCTTGGGAGAAAGCTTCCTCTGGGATCGTCGCGTGCCCTTCGGCCCCTTGTACTCAGAGGTCATGGCCATTCTATCGGAAGTGAACTCCCGTGAGTGAGCCTCAGCGGACTTCAAGGCACGTCCTAATTGAACGACCTCGTCCAATTTCAGGATCTTCTTCTCGAAGACAGCTTGCCGCAGTTTAGGGCTATAGGTGTTTTTAACTATAGTGCCCAGGACTACGTGGTTTTCGTAGGAGGCCTTGCAGCCAGAGTAGAGGAATTTGCAGAATTTTGCCTGCCCCCGGAGTCGAGTGAGTAGTCGTCCATAGGCTCACCGATCGCTTGTTTCGTCTCGGAAAGACAGAAGCGCTCATACAGGACGGACTCCGTGAGAGTGAAGGCGTCGGACATGGCTCGTAGAAGCGCGGAGTAGGAGTCCTCATCCTCTCTTGGCACGATGGAGAGGGTTTTGTGCCATCGTTGAACATCAGCTCCCGCACAATAGAGTAGTAGGGACCTCTTACGGTCGGGGGAAAGTTCTCCTTGGAGCGAGAGGTACGTCTGAAACTCGTCGCTCCTGGAGATCCAACAATGTCCTCTTCGTGGAGCAGCCATATCGAAGGAAGGAGGTTGGGCGATTCCAAGTAGGTTTGCTCCCTGTGTGGAGTCGGTAGAAGGAGCGTGGGTGGTCCCGAAGTCCTAGGTTTTGGGGGTCACAACCACAGCTCACGAGCTACTCGCGGAGAAGAGTAGTGAGTTCGGGATTCCGAAGTCGTCGGAGAGCTTCCTCAGATTCTCCAAGCTCCATGAGGGCACATTCAGCCCGTATCTCGTCAGCAGTGAGCTTGGGGAGAAGCTTCACCATCCTGGTGAGCCAGATGTAGTATATTTATGTGGATACCTAAGATACAGAAGGACAGAGTTACTGGTATCCCAGACTCGTCGTCAAATGTAGTATATTTATGTGGATACCTAAGATACAGACTGACAGAGTTACTGGTATCCCAGACTCGTCGCCAATCACAGTAGAGCAGGGAGCAGAAGAAGTAGACAGAAGAACATGTGTTCAGTAGTGTGACTATATTAAGTGCCTAGATATATAAAAGCGTAGGCTTATGCATTAAGGGAGCCGGTGTGGGTACCCATGACGTCAGAGGGGTGTAGATCATCTCATGACGTCCACACCACAAACCTGAACTCAATATATATTTTTGTTTGAATGAATTTATACGTCATTGTCAGACATCCATCCTCGTAGGTGTCCAGTAATTTCATTGCCCGTAAATTCGTCGCAGACCTTTTTATATCCGTTTTTTTTGTCGTAGGTATTTACCTCGCTTGCTCTTTTATAGTCAGTCAATTTCCTCGTTCCCCTTTCTTTCGCGTTTTTTTTGTCGCAAAGCTTTTTGTAGTGTAGTATTTCCTCGTTCGTCTTTTTATCGTGTGCATTTTAGTCGCTTAGTTTTTTGTAGTGTAGCGTTTTCCACGCGATTTATTTTTTACTTTGTAGGCCTAATGCCTACTTCATCTAGTGCCTTGTTTGATTGTGTGTTATATGCAGGGCTGTAGGAATCTGGTAAATACACTTCTGGGCATAAACGACGTTTTAAACGCATATAACTCATATTTGGCCTTTTTCTGCATATTTATCGCATATTTTGAACAAATTTTGAGGATATATATATATATATAAATAAGAACAACCCTAATATATATATATATATATATATATATTCAGTATTTACGGTTCTCAACTTCCCCACAATGGCACAATGAGAAGAAGAAGAGTGTTTACACGTGGCTACAACCAGAAAAATAATGAATTTCCGCCCGATTGCCTCACAAAGGGGGGAATCCTTACTAGGCATCAGGAAATTACTGCATCTCTGATTGGTGCCTTCACAATCCAACTAGCTCCTATATAAATGGACTCTGTACTCAGTCTGAGTCCGTTGTATATTGCAATCAATCAGGAAATTTACCTAACCTATCCATTAGGGTGGCTCTTATTTTTTAAATGTTTGAAATGTTAGCAACATTGTGGATTTTCTGTTTCTTGGTGATAAAAGAAGACGACATACAAAGTTTGAACAAAATCGGTCAACATTACGGGGTCGCGCAACGAGGTCAAAGTTTTAAAAATTTAGTAAAAATATAGTTTTCCGCAAATTTCTTGAAAATGGTGGACGTTACAGACTTCAATAATAATTATTAATTTAAAGGAAATCTAATTTACTACCAGACGTATGTTTGATGTTTTTTAATAAAACAAAGTTTTCAGTAAAAACAAAGAAAAAATGGAGTGTGTAATGTTAGCATATTTCATAGCTTTTTTGTATCAATTAACTTCACTCGCCTGTAGAAGATGACTTGTTCGCTTCAGAGTAAAATAGTATTTTTAAGTTTAGTAAACTTTAGATGATAAATCCAAAAATGACCTTGGTTGCATTCTATCAATTCAGAATTCAGTACAATCTGAGTTTACATCATATGATTCAGAGCCTGTATTGACCTATAAGAAATCGATTATGAAAAAAATTAATAATAATGTGTTTCTTAGATTTGCGTCAAGGTATCCTCTCAAAATTTTACTTTGTCTCTGACGCATTTATAATCCATTATATGCGTCATTTTGTACGCGAGATATGCTTTTTTAATGTACATATAACTCTCTACTTATTAAATTGACATGATTTAGTATACCAAAATATTAAAGCTGGTTTACCAAGCTTTCATTTGATATGTTTGGTGTTCTAAAAATCGCTATACTTTAAGAGTATAAGCAAATACATTTTTGCACGTACTCTCCCCAAAAAATTGATCTTTTGATATGATAATATACAACTATCGCTTGGTAACCAATGTTACCTGGGTAGAAAAGGAAAGAAAAAAGAGAAGTGAAGCAAAATACTTCCTCGCTTCTCTTTTTAGAGAAAATAGTCAAACTACTTTTCAGATCCATTTAATCTAACAAAAAGACGTAAATATAGGTGGATTGATTTTCCACTTTCGAAAACCCTAAAAAATAGTAAGCCGATATTCTGATAAGGTAGATGAACTTTAAAGTTAATATGCCTCATTAATTATATTTATCCCTGGAGTATTCACTTTAACAAAATGAATGGAAGCTCTATTACACCGTTAAAATATATATTATCTGAATTTATAATTCTGAAGAGAGAGACATTGGAGCTCAAAGATGATCGTAATTTGCCGTTCCTCTTCTCAAATTCAAATTCAAAAATGATAAAGTTTTATGTGTACCTTTACTAGATATGAGGAAGATTAGATTATTGTCAGAGTGTGCCATTAATAAATTAATAATCAGTACATATACAAGTTGATATACGCAAAACTATGACCAGTTAGTGATAGGCTGGTCAGAGTGACTTTTTATCCCTGAAATCGATTTGCCAGGTTAAAAAAAATATTTAGCTACCTCATACACCCTTATCTATAAACTAATTAATTTTTCGCTTTTTGGGTCCCTGAGAGCCACTTTGGTCCGGTCAGAGTGACCTGAGGTCTTTTTACCCTGGAAATCGATTTACAAGGTCAAAAAACCTATTTAAACACCTTATACAACCTTGTCTGTAAATTAATTAGTTTTTTTGCTTTTTTTGATCCTTGTGAGCCACTGTGCGACTGTTTGCCGTGTGTATTGAAGGCTTTCACAAAGTTTCTGGCGTTGTTAGTCACCATTTCGACTGTCTTCTATGGATCCCCCAGTCAATTAAGACATCTTGAATTGATTTGGTTATAGCTTCAGAAGTATGGCTACCCAACAACTTTTTTCATGATATAGCAAAGTTTATAAGGCCAAATTTTAACGACAGAGAGTGGGCCGTACGCCTATGTAGGTTCTATGGCCACACGTCCAAAAATCAGTCGTAGAAGAGATATGGCCTGCTTTCTCCATCTCTGCACAAATATTTACTCTAATTGTTTTAAAGTTTAAAATTAGTTTTCCTTCAAGTTTATGTCGAGACATAACCTCTTTATGTGGTTGGAGAGTCTTTATAAGGCTGATAAAGCTAGAGTCTTTGACCACTTGGTAGGCCTGCCCAGTCTCAATAATGAACTCTAGGATGGCTTTATCAACACTCACTTGACTCACCAACGAGTTCTTTATGACACTACTTCTTGTCATGAAAGTAAAAATGGACGGTTGATCCTCCTGATCAATAAGAAAGGTGGAGGGACATTTTCCTTACTTCGTATTATGTTGTGCTAAGAGTTTATCAAAGGATTCTTTTTGTGAGGGATGGTATTTGCTGATATGTCGACTGAGGTTGCCTCTGGAGGATGAGTGGGTCTTGACAATGGTCACTTTGTTCTTGGCATTCCCCGAATAGCTGGGACCGGCCTGACACTTCACTGGCACTTGACTTTGTAACGGGGTTGACCTCCAAATCACGTTCGTCCATTGACGTATCTTCAAAGTCGCTCATCTTTCTACAAGTCCTAATTCTTACGTGTTAGGTATACAATTGATCAGAATACTAATTTGCAGACATTATTAGGCGCCAGAACAAAAATGAATTTAAGTAGAAAAAACCCCACAATTATCATGTATTTTGAACTAGTTTGCAGACATTACTGGCTTCAGATTATATATATTAGGGATGCAAGTTATCGATTAATAGATTAATCGTTAGTTGTTCATTTAGTCGACTTTTAATCGATTAATCGTTAACAGCGCCACGATTAAGGAACCAGTTTATCTTGTGGATTTTGGGTGGGTAAGTGCATCGTTATTTTTTATGGGGAAAAATCTTCATTTCAAAGTTTCATTAACTTCAAATAGAGGGAGCAATCTGTCGATTAATTGCAACTAATAAACTTTATAGTTTATTAACTTCAAATAGAGGACGCAATCTGTCGATTAATTGTAACTAATAAACTTTAATCGTTTAAAAATTAGTCGATTATTAATCGTTAGTCGATTATAATCGTTAGTCGATTATTAATCGTTAGTCGATTAACTTTTTGCATCCCTAATATATATATATATATATACAGGCTTGTTGATCGGAGTTTTTTTCTGATCGGCGATCAATAGCGATATGGCGATATTTGATCGCTGATCGGAGTATCGCAAAGGTCCTGATCTTTATATCTTTTGATCGTAAGAAAATCACGAAAAAATAGTGATCCGATCAATTTGTATAAAATAACTAAAAAAGAAAAAATGTTTGTAATAAGGATTTTTGAGACAAGCCCTACATTTCTTAAAACTTAACCCTTCTATTGTGTTAGGGTCAAATTGACCCGTTTTCTAGTTTGAATGTGTAAAAATTACCATTTGCTTTTTTGCTCTGGAATGAGGTTTCATCTAATCCTCAGACACACCCGATTGAATGCAGAAATATCATTTTTCACCATTTTAGTAAATTATAAAGGTCTCCAAAAAAAAAGTTACATCTGTGGTGTTACGGGTCAAAAATGACCCGGCAGAGAATACTGGCTGTTTAATGCATCACCTAAAAGCTATGGGTTGCTCTGAGGATCAATTGTGGCCCAATATGCCCAGTTATGGCCCACACACACGCCCCCCCCCCCACATACACGCCCCGCCCCCCCCCCCCCCCCCACACACACAACAGGCTTCTTTCACATGCACAGACAGACACATATAGAAAGCGCATTCAGGCACACACACACATTTTACACGAGTGGTACATTTTAAAACACTGTGTCTGTGGAGCCAACTAAAGAAATTTCCCACACTGGTTCCATTTATATGAATGTATACTAAGCCAACAATGACTTGAAAAACAATATTGGAAGAAAACTGGTGATTTAAAGCATTTTAAAGCATTTTCAAATCACGGGTCAAAATTGACCCGCGAACACCACAGGTGTAAACAGCTTTCTAACACAATATAAGGGTTAACTAGCTGTCACATTGACCGAAATCCATTCCAACGTCTAATATTTGTTTAGAAAACACAAAATACAGACTAATACTAATGGAAAAAGCCAGTGTGTGCCATCCTGATATATTTTTGTCCTAAAATATACAGACAGGCGAATATGTAGAAGTCATTATTTTGGAGCGCATAGACTACACAGGCCAACAAAAATCAACAAAAAAAAAAGGTCGGACTAATTTACCATAATTCATATAGAGTTTTATTCACTGATTCCAATATGGTATTCATTTTTCAAAGTTAGTGATAAATTCAGAGCTAAATGGATTTCAATTTTTTTAGCATTTTTTAGATTCAGAGCCATTTTTGGCATACAAGGACTGAAGTATAGAAAAATAAAAAGCAATGATTTGATAGAGCTTAGATCAAAGTACTCATTTCAATTTTTACTTCGTCTCTGGCACATTTAAACTTTAAAATATATGTCATTTTGTACGAAAAATGAAGGGTTTTTCTTAGAGACTCACTGTTCCTCACTGCTCCTCACTCAAAGGTCTTACATCATTAAAAATTGATATGAATATGAAGAAAAAATATCAAGCTTTAATTTGATATGCTTAATATTCCATAAAATGCCTTATTTTAATCAAAATTAGCAAATGAATATTTTTTAAATCCTCTCTATTTTGCCCTTTTTTAGAGAAATTCATAACTCACCCAGTGAGATAGAAACAGAGAGAGAGAAACTGACGTCACAACGTATGTAAACAATAAAGAGTAATTTTCCTTCTTTCATTGGAATTTGAGTGTTTTTTCCCGGAAATCTTCCGAGGATCCAGGATTCCTAATGAGTGGCCTGCCGGCTGTGCCGTCGTAGACAACATTTGTGAGAAGAATTCATCGTGACACAGCCTCGGATCAAGCATGGAGCAAGGAGTGGAAGCTTAGGAGGACATGACTCCCCAGAGGGTGCTTAGCCTATTCTCTTTGCATCAAAGAGGATGATGAGTCGGAGACAGACAGACCCTCAAGGACATTACCCCCCTCCTCCTCTCTCTTCCTTAAGGCTGGTTGGCTGGCTCATTCCGTCTGCTCAAAGAAGATGACGTGTCGGGCACCCCGGAGGGAGGGAGGAGAGAGAGAGAGAGAGTCATTGCCTTTGTCCTGTCTACCTACTAGCCTATTCTATCGGGGAGTCTCCTTTTCAAGTGAGACACAGAGAGAGAGAGATAATTAACTTATTATCATCCTGAAGAGTCTCGGGATCGAGAAATAGTGACTTTACACATAGAAGTGGAATCTTTGGGCACCTGGATCGTGAAAAGAGGAAGTTCCTCATGACCTATTCCTACTCATTCGTCTTCAAATATCTACCCTCCCTCCATCCCCCTCTTCCGGATCTGTCTCGGATGACTACAGAGACTCCACTCATGAAGCCTCCTCCTACACGTCTCTTGGACTCGAACGTCTAGAAGAGGAAGTCTCTCAGGCATTGCTCTTCCTCCCTCCGGGTCTCGGATGACTACGGAGACTCCACTCATGAAGCCTCCTCCTACACGTCTCTTGGATTCGTAATTCTAGAAGAGGAAGTCTCTCAGGCATTGCTCTTCCTCAACAAACAAATGAAGGAGTCCTCCTCACCCTCCGAGTCTCATAATTTGGAAATCAATGGTTATTCTCCTGATGAACCCAGCATATTCGTCTCCTTTGGAACCGTGGATCTTGAAGGAGGACTCCATTATGGCTTCACCCCTTTCTCTTGCAAATATGTAGATTGCTTCATGGTTCATGTATTTATAAGGAACATCATTATTCTTCAATGGATACTATACACTTCTACCTTGGGACCTTATATTTTGTAATGAAGCCCTCTGAACAGACTCTTTTTTTTATTTTATAAGATTTTCCTCTTCTTTGACATTTATATAAAGTGAAACATATTTTTCCGTTTTCGTCGTGTTTGAAGGAAGAACCCCAAACGACCACTTTATATTTACATATTTCATAATTCAAGGGTGATCTGACTTATTTCACATTTATAGGTTTTATATTCTTGTATTGAAATAAAAACACCTTCACAACTTTTGTTGATTTTTCTAACGATATCAGCTCGTATTTCTTGTAATTATGGTAAAAGTATTTTGTAATATAAATATAAAGAATTATTCTAAAAGAATACACAACAGAGTATTGATCTTCACAATTCTTAAGTGAAGGTAAGGTGTTCGTTAATATATTTTATGATATAATCTGTATTTCTGCCCCCTAAAGAAAGAAATGCTTATTACTACTATAGTTAAAATTTACAAATAAAATATAGCCCATTAATAAAAATCTGAAATGAAAATAGTTATCATTGACCTTATCATGAGTATACTTGATGCTAATTTATCACTTAAGGTCCTACCTAATCTTGTCTAGCCTAGGAATTGCAGAAAAGTATTAATTACCTACTTAATTATATTATTAAACGTTTTGATTTTTATATAAAACATAATTTGTCTTACATCACTTATAGGAACTAGAATGGAGTCCTTAGACAAGATACTGCTCTGTAATAATTTTTTAAACACAAATCTGACTCTGGCCACTTCCGTTTCCAAGTTAATTACGCGAAGTAAAAGGGAAAAATTTCCTTTTAGTGTTTATTACTCTCATTTCCCTGAATAAACCTCTTCAACGCAGCACACAGTGACTCGATATTTAACAAAAAAAAAATACATGAAAAAGCAAGGCACTGAGTTTTGCACTAATAATAACAAATATTAAAAGTATAGATATAAGTATAAAAATAGATGTCAAATGAGTGATCAAGTGTATATTTCGGGTGTATCAATCAGAGTATCTGTACGAATATATGCGGTAAATATAAAATAAGGATAAAATAAATATCCCAAGTGGAAAGAGACTCCGTTGAAATTATTTGTAGAATCTTTGAAATAATATAAGGAATTTATTTCACTCTCATGGATTCAAATGTGAAAAGCTTGGTGTAATTGAAGATTCTATGGTCGAAACGCGACGTAAAGAATGGTAATAAGTCACCAAATTCTAAGATGATCGAATTTGTCAAAATTATGGCTCCAATCTAGGAAGGCAAATTAAAAGGGGAAGCAAGAAGCCTTGAAGTATCCATCCTTTTTAAATCAAGAGGTCCAAAATTTCCCTTTCCATGCATGAAGTCCATTGTTTTCGACTCCGAGACTAATATGGTGGGTTGATCCGGAGAATATTATATCATGGACATTGATTTCCAAATTGCAAGCCTTTAGAGATGAGACTCGAAGGGTGAGGAGGACTCCTTCATTTGCTTGTTGAGGAAGAGCAATGCCTGAGAGACTTCCTCTTCTAAACGTTCGAGTCCAAGAGACGTGTAGGAGGAGGCTTCATGAGTGGAGTCTCCGTAGTCATCCGAGACCCGGAGGGAGGAAGAGCAATGCCTGAAAGACTTCCTCTTCTAGACGTACGAATCCAAGAGACGTGTAGGAGGAGGCTTCATGAGTGGAGTCTCCGTAGTCATCCGAGACCGGAGGGAGGAAGAGCAATGCCTGAGAGACTTCCTCTTCTAGACGTTCGAGTCCAAGAGACGTGTAGGAGGAGGCTTCATGAGTGGAGTCTCTGTAGTCATCCGAGACAGATCCGGAAGAGGGGGATGGAGGGAGGGTAGATATTTGAAGACGAATGAGTAGGAATAGGTCATGAGGAACTTCCTCTTTTCACGATCCAGGTGCCCAAAGATTCCACTTCTATGTGTAAAGTCACTATTTCTCGATCCCGAGACTCTTCAGGATGATAATAAGTTAATTATCTCTCTCTCTCTGTGTCTCACTTGAAAAGGAGACTCCCCGATAGAATAGGCTAGTAGGTAGACAGGACAAAGGCAATGACTCTCTCTCTCTCCCTCCCTCCGGGGTGCCCGACACGTCATCTTCTTTGAGCAGACGGAATGAGCCAGCCAACCAGCCTTAAGGAAGAGAGAGGAGGAGGGGGTTAATGTCCTTGAGGGTCTGTCTGTCTCCGACTCATCATCCTCTTTGATGCAAAGAGAATAGGCTAAGCACCCTCTGGGGAGTCATGTCCTCCTAAGCTTCCACTCTTTGCTCCATGCTTGATCCGAGGCTGTGTCACGATGAATTCTTCTCACAAATGTTGTGTTCGACGGCACAGCCGGCAGGCCACTCATTAGGAATCCTGGATCCTCAGAAGATTTCCGGGAAAAAACACTCAAATTCCAATGAAAGAAGGAAAATTACTCTTTATTGTTTACATACATTGTGACGTCAGTTTCTCTCTGTTTCTATCTCACTGGGTGAGTTATGAATTTCTCTAAAAAAGGGCAAAATGGAGAGGATTTAAAAAATATTCATTTGCTAATTTTGATTAAAATAAGGCATTTTATAGAACATTAAGCATATCAAATTAAAGCTTGATATTTTTTCTTCATATCATATGAATTTTTAATCATGTAAGACCTTTGAGTGAGGAACAGTGAGGATCAGTGAGTCTCTAAGAAAAACCCTTCATTTTTCGTACAAAATGACATATATTTTAAAGTTTAAATGTGCCAGAGACGAAGTAAAAATTGAAATGAGTACTTTGATCTAAGCTCTATCAAATCATTGCTTTTTATTTTTCTATACTTCAGTCCTTGTATGCCAAAAATGGCTCTGAATCTAAAAAATGCTAAAAAAATTGAAATCCATTTAGCTCTGAATTTATCACTAACTTTGAAAAATGAATACCATATTTGGAATCAGTGAATAAAACTCTATATGAATTATGGTAAATTAGTCCGACCTTTTTTGGCTGTTGGCCAGTGCTATGGGAAACATTTATTCTGGCATCTCCTGTCTTAAAATATGCAGACATATGTCAATTGTGGAGCCAGAGTGTTGGAGCTCATAGGCCATGAGAAACAATCATTCTGATATTTTTGTCCTAAAATATACAGACAGCGCCTATGGAGAAGTCGTTATTTTGAGCTCATAGGCTATGGGAAACAATCATTCCATTGCATATAAAGATGAATACTTATAAAGGTTTGACTGTATATACATTTAAATTTTTACTTAGAATTGGTATTACATGGTAATTTTTTAGTTGATCGCAATTAAATTGATCGGATCGCTTATCGAAAAATCCCTGATCGTTAAATCGCTATATCGCAAAGCATTTCTGATCGCTATTTTCTTCCTGATCGCTCACAAGCCTGTATATATATATATATATATATATATATATATATATATATATTTGTGATAGCCAGACTCGCTTATTTTCGCATAATTAGTTCGTCTGTGTTTCGATATTAGGCCTCATAAACAAAACACAAAATTGTTATGTATAGGTGCGACCCTTGTGACGTCACCATTCCCTCATTATTTATTATTAATATCATTTCCGTGTCCTTTGTGTTATGTAGTACTATTGGAGGCACAGTGCGGTGTGCATATGCTTTAATAAAGAACATTATATGTATCTCCCGGGTTGGTTCATTATAATGACTGCGTGATCGAGGATGGGATTATAACTATATATAAATCATCTTTAAGGTATATCATAAGGGATATTACAAAAATATGAACTGCAACTTTAGTAAGGGTAAATTTTTTGTCTGATTAGCGGCGTCAAATTATCTTTTTTTAAAGCAACAACAACCAGCTTCTAGGTTGCTTGGCCTATGGGAATGTGTAAAATATTGATCTTAAATTCCTCAGAGTACTTTGTTGAGACATTCGCGACCATCATGGCGCCTTAAAAAGTTTCTTGCTATATCCAGGAGAAGCCAACATAATAAATTATCATCTATAGTCATCAAACATCCATATACAATTGTGACATGCAAGTATAAAATGTTTAACAAACTATGTTAATTAGTTACTAGAAGCGTATAGGGACTAGCCTTGTAATTATATTTTTGTTTGTTTGTAGGGTGTCATTTGTGCATCTTGACGAAATGAAAAAAGCTGTCGAAATTAATATTGTTCCCAGTCCTCGTATCCGATTTCTAAGATTTTAACTCTCGAGCCCTCCTATCCGAGTCCTAATATTTAAATTATCGAGTCCATCAAAATGAGCAAATCCATGATTCCGAGTCCACAGCCCAGATGAATATCCTGTAGTCAAATTTAACCTCAACTTATTTCAACAATAGTTTCATACCTTAATACTAAATAAGTTGTTTATTTTGTAATAAGAATGAATGAATAAAAAGGTCATTCAATTATGTGAAATTTTTTGTCACTTGGGGCAAAATAAAAAAAGTGCTTTATTATTCTATAGAAAGTTTTTAGGGAAGTAGTTTATAAGTTTTTCTCATTATATTTCATCCCAGAAAAAATACTTAATCGAAACTACATAGAAATTTTTGAAAAAATTGAACACTTTTCTTTTGCGTTCAACGTTCAGCGTTAAAAAAAAGTTGCGTTCCGTTCAGCGTTTCGTTCATTGATCGTGCATTCAACTGAACGCCGTTCAATTTTGCGTTCCGTTCACAGCCAAATATATATATATATATATATATATATTCTCATGGGTAACATACACAAAAAATGGTCCATTTGTTTATGCAAATATAACGTATATTATAGATTAACACATAAAAACACTATATATATATATATATTATATATATATATATATAGGAAGACTTATTGTCGACACTCAATGACTACATGTTTATCTAATATATTTAAAAGTACATAAACAACAAAATGGTAGGAAAATATATCAAAAACGCAATAAATGTCTATAAGTATTTAAAATAATTCCAAATGACTGTTTTATCACTTGAATCCCAGCTCTGACTTCAGCTCCAAATACTGATTGAGGCGAGTGTTTGCGTAATGCTGAAAATAGAATAATAAATATTTAGATAGTATAAAAAACTGAGGGCTTTTCATTATATTCTTTGGAATGTAGAGTGATTTTTAGAGCATCAAAACTATTGTAGGCTTTTATTTTGTATAAATAATCTATAAAAAAACAATAAAACACACATATCTATCTATCTACTATCTATCTATCTATCTATCTATCTATATCTATCTATCTATCTACTATCTATCTATCCTATCTATCTATCTATCTCTCTATCTATCTATCTATCTATCTATCTATCTATCTATCTACTATCTATCTATCTATCTATTATCTATCTATCTATCTATCTATCTATCTATCTATCTATCTATCTATCTATCTATCTATCTATCTATCTATCTATCTATCTATCTATCTATCTATCTATCTATCTATCTATCTATCTATCTATCTATCTATCTATCTATCTATCTATCTATTATCTCTATCTATCTATCTATCTATCTATCTATCTATCTATCTATCTATCTATCTATCTATCTATCTATCTATCTATATCTATCTATCTATCTATCTATCTATCTATCTATCTCTATCTATCTATCTATCTATCTATCTATCTATCTATCTATCTCTATCTATCTATCTATCTATCTCTATCTATCTATATCATCTATCTATCTATCTATCTATCTATCTATCTATCTATCTATCTATCTATCTATCTATCTATCTATCTATCTATCTATCTATCTATCTATCTATCTATCTATCTATCTATCTATCTATCTATCTATCTATCTATCTATCTATCTATCTGTCTATCTATCTATCTAAAAAAAAGAAAGAACATACACACATTTTGTTCTCAGAGTCCATTGCAGTTTATTTCACACATCGTAATTAATACTAACCTCAACTTTTTTTAGTTTTTGTCCATTTTCTAACAGTGTTATTTAGTCTACGGTATTTATATTTTCATTCATTCGTTTTCCCACGCCCCCCCCCCCCTGCAATTGCTCTACGCCCCCCACATTGGGAACCACTGCTGTAACCTATGCATACTATAATATATGCGTTAAATATTGGAACATTTAAGTTTTTGCATTTATAAAGACTCATATGGTCCTAATCAACGTTTATTAATAAATATCTTTTGAAATAGTAAATATTACGTGAAAAAAGATATCTTATATAATGCCAAAAAAACAAATTAAAATTGAAAAAGCTGAAGTATTATCGTGGAAACAAAAATATTAAAGTGTTGAAGTCAGAATAAACAACTCAAAATTCATTACAACGATAAAACTGAAATTATTATTCTTATTAGAGAATAATAAATAAAAAGTTGAGTACTTAAGGTACAACGAAATTATAATATTGCTATCAAATCTATATTGAGTTAACTTTAGTTTGTCTATTTTCTACCATCTTTCCCCATAATATTTTTCTGATATCTATTACGTTGACAAGGAAGACATCATTTAATTACCATTCGAAATTCAAAATTTGTCGGTTTGTTGACGTTTGAATACATGACGTCATAAAAATATATCTTCTCATCTTTAATTTTCATAACATACTCGGTTATGACCCCAATATTGTATGTGTTTATTTCCCTGATTTTAAATTATTTACCATATATCCAAATTTATATCCTTGTCCGTGGAATGAATAATTCCCCAAAGAGTCCAAAGCAGGTGTGGGCCAAGAAGGAAATGCCGGACTTCATGAAAGAGAGACTCCGTTCGATACTCCAAGAGCTGTGATGATGATGTTTTATCCTCATTCCTCTTGCTGGGCTCTTTCTTGTGGCTGCTTTTAATCTCATCTTGGTGTGATAGGTACTCCTGAAGAACCTGCTCTGAGCCTCGGGCTTGCAAATTTGTCCGGAAGGACAAGTAGTGTGGATACTCCTTGTTCGTGTAGTCATACATCCACTCACAGAAATGGTTAGCCAAGTCAAAGCCTCGGTGTCCGTAGGCTGCATACTCGTAGTCAATGAGAACGATTTGATCGTCGCGGGAACCCACCTTTTCATCCCGAACGAGAATATTCCCGCCCGTTAGATCATTATGACAAAACACGATGGGGGAGTTAAATTGCGTAATCATACTCCTGGAATATAAAAAGAGCGGGAATAAAGTAGTATTTAAAAAGAGAGTGGGAAAATTGACAGATAAGGTGATTGATTATATAGAGTTGTAACTTCATAAATTGAGCACTGGGGGGCTGTTGTTATTTTTGAGAAATCAAAGATGCGGATAAAAATCTGCTCCTACTGAAATGGTTTTTTTAAATATTATGTTTCTTAATGCAATTCTACAACATTATATTAAGCATATGAATAATTTGTTTTTTTACATACGAAGAGATTTAAAAAATCTACTTCTACTGATTGAGATAAAAAATACATTCAGACGCGGCACTCAGTAGTTTTTGTAAATTAAAAAATAGTAATATAATTGGAATAAAACTATCGTAGGGAGTATCAATCTACAAAAAAACCGAATATCCAAGGGTAGTTTATAATGCTCTGTTCATAATATGTGTGACTTTGTAAATATAATAGGATTAAATACTCACCAAAACCATTCGACTTCAGCAGTAAAGTTATGGGACACGACCTTACAGGCAACTTCTCTCTCATATGGATCCACAATTTCCTCAAGGCTGAAATCCTCCAATTGTTCCAGATAACTTGAATAAAACAAAAATAAATCATGTTACTTGCATATCATTTTGATTGAGCTGACCCCGAATTAACTCCAAATTGTATTCATACCTTGAATTTACTTGCTAATCCTATATATATATATATATATAGCATTATAGTTTTTAATAAAAGTCTAAACAACCATTATTGATACAATTATGGAGCAAAACAATCCTGTTTCCATTTGTAGACTCGTTTGTTTGATATAAAAATACGTTTCAGGTAGGCAAATTTAACTCTGAATTGACGTTGTTGACACCTCAACGGTCCCGAGTGAAGGGATGCCTTATTTCATAATTCCCAACTATCTTTTTAAAATTATTCCAGCTCCTTTTCTCAATCTATCACATTCTTTAAAAAAAGCCTCAACGAGGCATCCTCATGTGTTGGTTTAATGCAAAGTAAACAAATAACATTGTTGTGACGTCACCAACTGTCCCAGAAAGCCTTAAAATGGAAGGCCTGGCACAATGTATGGTATAAATAGTTTGATATGCCATTTACTCGGCAACTGACCATTATTGGTGTGTGAGCTTCTACAACAGACAATTACTGGATATTCAGAACAGAAGAATAATTCAGTCCACTCAAAGAGTTCTTTAATAACTAAGATGGCTGCCCTATTTGGTGAAACAATTGAGTCGTCTGGGATATATGTAAAAAAAGGAAATCCTAAAATAAATCCCCCTATATTATGTTTCAACAAAGAGCAGTCCCTATAAGTGACGTCACTGGTTTTTTTGTCATTTCTCCCTTTTTTATTACTTAGTATTTCGACCATACAGATAAAAAGATATAGAGAGCTTACTCCCTTCATCTGTATTTTTGTGTCCAATATTATTGACCTTACGTAGTCAAAGTGGTCGAAAACATAGAGATATAAAGATATCTCAAGAAAGCTGTATTCTGTGTGTCCAAATAAACAAAGTAATTTGTACTTCGTCATCGTAAGCTGATCATAGAGAAAGATTCTATCGCTATGATCAGCTTACGATGACGTAGTACAAATTACTTTGTTTAGATTGGGCAATGGCGCCAGCTGAACGATGTTTCTCTTCTATTGAAGGGAATAAGCTCTCTATATCTTTATATTTCTATGATTTCGATCACTTTGACTACCTAAGGATCAATAATAATAATCCCTTCCTTGCTCTCGTTGTTTATGTTCCGAGAAGAAAGGTCACATTCATTTGCAAGCCTCATATTTTATTAAACTCTGACTTGACTAAAAACAGATTTACTTCACCAATTTACAAATCCTTCGTGACCGCCCAATTACTTACCTCTGCATCAATTGTCGTATTTTTGTACCGTCCTTCTTCACCGGCATTTCCATCATATGAATCCTTGATACCTTACGAGCAATTGCGAGACTATAAACAGGGTCCCTTACTTGATTTTGACACATGGATTGGGCCTAAATATGGACGGGAGGGAATATATTATTTAAAGAAGGATATATGAATATGACCCCGATTTTTGAGATGTACATATTTAATTCTTGTTTTTGCATAACAGGTTCCACATATTTCAAAGAAATATGTAAGAATGACTAATTATAAAATAGTTTTGTAAAAATGGCATTTCTTTAATTTATTCGAAAAGTCATAAAGAAATGAATTTAAATATTCAGTTAAAAATTTATCCTTCTGAATACTGCTACCCAGATTACAGGATCTATTCAATTGATATCGGTAGATTTCTCTACAACGAATTGCACCATGTGTAGATATTCCATAAATAATCTCCATTTCTTTGAAAAATTATTACATCATAAGTAAGCATTTGTTTTAGATATTCGATTTCTTCGAAAATGAATTATACCCTTCCATGTTGGACGATTTTTCGTGGCAATCCACCGAATACTGATACCGACTTGGCTCGATAGATTTGCGTAAAAACATCCTATAAACGCTCATTGGCTACAACCTGTCAACAACGACTGCTCATTGTGGTGGTTGAAATCCCAGCTCTGATACTCTCATAATAACGACGATCAGATAACCAAAGTCATTTATACAAATCTTTTTATAACCAAATTAATGAAATAACAATTTGGGTAACAAACATTAAAAACTATATATAGGTCTATGTGTGGTCAAGACTCTTAGAGACTTTGGCTACACATTCCTTAGGATCTAGAAGATAACCGAATCACATTGATCTCCTCTCCCAAGTCCTTTGTGTATGTATAATGACGTGAGCTGAGGCTCTGACGTCATCACTGTATGTGCTGTATTATGATCAAGTTAATCTGAGTTATAACGACATTGCCACGCTTTCTATAGCCTCACTGCACGTCCGTGGTATAATGTATGATGAATAAATCAGTCATTCTCAAAAACTTATGAACCGCAAATCTTCACAACTTATAGGAGAGGGTAGTTTTACAACTCACGGGAATGTATTCTCCAAGCGTCCTCCGGCAAAGACTCCATAGAGATGTGGCCCCAGTTCTCGCTCGGAGAGTAGGGAAAATACAACGTTGTCCACGGTTAGGTTTGACTTTAAATTTCTGCCGTATATTCGCAGAAGGACCTCAAAGGGTTCCTGTCTTTCTGGCTCCATGCCTTCAGGTAGAGAGCAGTAGTAAATAAGATTTGAAAGACCACCACTTAAAAGTAAAAAAGATAAAAATCATTAATATATATATATAAATTAATATATATATTTATATATATATATATATATATATATATTCGTCGTTCGTCATTCTGAAAAAAGTGATGACGTTGTTTTGAAGCGAAATTTTTCCAATTAAAAAGAAAAATCTTTGTTTTTTGGCACCAAAAACGAACAACGAACAATATTTTTTTGTTGTTGTTTGTCTAACTTTTGTCGTTCATCGTTCGCGAACGACGAAAGATTACAATGAACGACAAATCAACAAGTCTGATATATATATATATATATATACATTATTTTGATCGTGTCTATTGATGTGTGAACATTAGCTCAAAGCAAATAATTTTATCCTTTAGAACAACAAGTGTTTTCCAACTGTCTCAATCGATGACATTTACTTATGTTCCGTTGATTAGACTCCATCAGTATCACATATCATTATCAATTAATTAAAGCAACAACTTTCACTCTCTGATGATAAGACGAACACACAAAAAAATAGCTACGATGTACTAAAAAACATTTGCTTTATAATGACTATTTAATATTAATGTTATTTTTTAGAAATAGTGACGTCACTTCGAGCTTAATTTCTTGTTTATGTACAAAAAAAACGTGGGGTCCTTATATTTTATATATGAACGGCAGTTCAATCAAATTGGCGAGGATAGGAAGAAGGTGGTGTTTTTTAAAACGTGATTGGTTGGAAGAAAGGAGATGAAAAAATAAAATGAGCAGTTGTTTTGATGCTATCAAGTATCATTTCACTCGCTGCTGTAGATGAGTGAACATCAGTTCAGGAATAGCCTCCTTAAAAATACTTCTTCATGGGCCTACATCCATGACGTCATTGTCGAATCCTTTTCTCCTCCTATTCATCTATTAATAAGTATTGAATAAAGCCATTTCACAAACTCAAGAAAATAATAATTTTTATTTGTAGATAAATGACTCTGACCAGGAACGGAGTGGGAAGAATTTATCTTCCGGGACAATTATGCCCTCGCCGGCCTTATACAGGCCCAAAATGCCATTGGGAGGCTGTCAACGGCCGCTTATGTTTCTTGAGGCCAGCGGCCCACCGGGAATAGTCCCGGTACTCCCGCTGGCCTCTCCGCCCTGACTTTGACTATCGGACGTGAAACAAAAAAGAGTTACAAAATTACTGATTGAAGGAAATTTACTTAAGATCTCAGCAGATCGTATTCAATTCTTTAAGCATTGAAAAGACTGCAGACCTCACTATAATAATTTTTTATATGCTTTTGCTGATTGGCGAGCACTGAAAAAAAGTGCTGAACCTTAGAGGATTAAAAGAAAAATCAACGGGTAAATTACATTAAAACAATGAACTCTTGGCTTAAACAGTGGTAGCCGCTCTTTGAGTGCAAAGCATAGAAATATAAATATATAGAGAGCTGATTCTCTTATATAGTAGAGAAATATCGTTCAGCTGATTCTGTTGTCCACTATAAACAAAGTAATTAATACTACGTCATGGTAAGCTGATCATAGAGATAGATTCTATCTCTATGATCAGCTTATGATGACGTATATCAAATTACTTTGTTTATATTGGACACACAAATACAAATGAAGGGAATAAGCTCTCTATATCTTTATATCTCTATGGAGCAAAGGGTATCAACTTTGGAGTTATTCATGCAAAGGCCCTCATTGCAAAAACATTACAACGCATGAGCCCCCCCCTTCCCCAATAATTGAAGGCAACTTTACTAACGGCTCTGGCAAGCTATGCCGCTTTGGACCTCAAAATACCTTTCCTCCTCGACAATTCGTGGACAGTGGCGTCAGAAGAAGCCCCCCCCCCCCCCTCAAAAGCAAAGATCACTATTTATTTCATAAGTTATATAAAACTCGCATATTTGGCCCATATGTTCGCCCTTCGGGTATGGGTAGGTTTTGGAGCTAGTTTGTGAGTGAAACAGACCTTAAAGAATAAAAGAGAGGAGAGAGAAAATAATTTTCTGTTTGTACAAACATTCCTCATAAAAAGTTTGACTTTGTACAAAGAATATGTTTTAGTCACAAGAGATGCTTTTTTCTTTTTCTATTTCTCTAACTCCTCCTCCTCCTTTTCTTTTTTCCTCTCTTTACCTTGAAAAGTAGGTGGTTCAAATCAGACAAGGTCTGAATTTTTCTTCTTCATTTCGGTCCCATCACTTTGCAAATAGTTTTATTAGGTCCGTCTTGACCCAAGGATTCCATAGGTACCTTCAAAGTTCAAATCTGACCATAAATGTGGGAGGAGATAGCGTGCGGACATACAGACGGACAGAGATTGGTGAATTATTATATAGATTGTTAAAAATTAAATGCCCTATTTACTCCATTAAAAGGAACAACGATAAACACAAATAGAATTGCGACAACGGGTGGGATACCCGTTTTTTATTTATTTTATGAGTTCAACATTTTAAGTTTCAGGGGAAAAATAAAATCTTTAAACTTGTTTTGCTCAATAATGGTAAAAAAATACATAAATTAATCTTTCTATTAAGTGTCATTAATTTTTTTACTCTTGTACTTAAATGCATGAAGGTTGTAAAGTATAAAAAAATCATATATCAAGTATTTTAAAATCAACGAATAAGCTTATCATGTCACCATGGACTATACAGGAAAGCAACGATTTAATAGGAAAAAAGACACAACATAATAAACATGTTAATGAGTTTTTTGGGGCAAGTTTTTCATACTGTTGTAATATAAAGTTCAATTTTTAAAATGTCGCAACGCACTCGAAGGAAAAAAAAATCATAAGGGAGAAGTTAAATACTTCCTATCGGTTGCGTTAAGTTATAAAAAAATTATTCTAAGAATTTGAAAAGCTATTGATTGTTTTCTTTATTTAACTGCGCCATAATTATTTATTTTATTATCAGTTATGCTTAATAAGAATGTTTTCTATTAAAGTAAAATGAAACGATAATGTTTGTTTATGTATTTTGTACCTATTTACATCAATTTTAATACACATAATATTCATTGTATGTGTTTCAGAACCGTGAATACATTTTTTTAAATATAAAAGAATCATGTTCTTCGGGAAAAGGCGAAAACCACCTTTTCCCTATCCCTACAAATGGACTCAAAACAATAACATGGCACCAAGTGTTTGTCGGTCCCAATTTATTCGGTCCGGTCCAGTCTTAGGACCGGTCCTATCGATCCATAGAATTGTCGGTCCTTAGGACCGTCAGTCCTTGGGTTTGGTCCTTGAGATAGTCTTTTGTGAGTCCTTTAATTTTTCCATAAAATGCTGAATGAGTGTTTATTTAATACGTCCCAACTTTTGATATTAAATGTATATATTCTATTATAACTTGGCGTTTATTCAATAGCAGCGAAAGGGTTTTGTTATTTTAATAGACAATTTGAAACGTTTTTATCTCACAATATAGGCTTTTCAGTATACGATCCTCGGTCATTACTCATTATTGTTTCTGTAACAATAATTCATTCATAACCCTTTCATTTCAACTGCTATAGGCTCAATTAAAGTATTGTCATTAAACATCGACGATTTGTTGTTGTAATAATAATCAGTATTATGTACTTATTAATATATAAATAAACTAGAGGCATATATACACTCAGAGAGTGCAAACCTCCGCCGTCATGGGGTCCTTATGAGCCTTCCGAGGTGGATTTTTCACGACTGGGCGGCGTAGAGGGACGGGGGAGGGTTCCCCTCGACGGAAATTCCGAGAGGAAGACGCTCCCGGCACCGATTTCACAGCACAGCGACATCTATTGGCAGAGTAGGCTAACTTGAAATATTTATTAGTATTTAGGTCATTTTGCATCTTAAAGAAGCACTCAGAGATGCCGAAATTTAATCACTATTTCCAACAACTCCACAAAGTTTCATCCGAATCCGTTCCGTACTTTTGAGTTATCCTGCTGACAAACAAACCAACCAACAAACTAACAAACCAACGCCAGTGAAAACAATACCTCCTTCGGCGGAGGTAAAAATGATATATTTGTCATCAGCTCATTGAAGATATTACTTTCCTCAAATAAGGGATTTTTCCTTTTCATAGCATTGAGAGATGTTGACAACATGACGTGGGCTATGACGTCATAAAGGACCAAGTTTTCCTTTCCTAAGGACTGACAAAAAGGACCGGACAGGACAACACTAATGGCCACCCTTTAAAATATTATTTTCTAATAGCAATTTGCTTAGGTCTTATCTTTATTATTTGTATGATGAACTATAGACGCGGAATGGAGCAAGGAAGGAAGGAAGAGAAGAAGAAAAATGATTTATAGGCAATGCACAAAGGAATCATATTTTAAGACATTTGATCCATCTCGGATACGTAGAAACATGTGCATGCAGGGTCAGACGTCACATCTGGGACCGCATACATACTTATAAAATACAGACGGATCTAATAGAATGCTGGTGGTAGCAGAGATAATAGAAGAAAAAGGACAAAAGGAGAAAAAGAAGAAGAACTTATTCTGTCAGACAACACTTAAAGCTATGTTAGGTTTTGGTGGAAGAGGCTGGAGACATTATGACATCTAATAAAGGACTATATTTCCTTTTTTCTCTGATTTACTTATAATGAAAGCATCATGAGCAGCAAAAGGATATCTTATTACCATGGCTGGAGGAATCGGATACATAAGCTTTCTGGGCTTAAACGACTTTTGAACTCATATATGGCCTTTTTATGCATATTTATCGTATATATTTACAAATTTGGAGGGTTTTCAATTTCTTTTCTAAGAAAAATGTCGCCAAAAAAGCAAAATACCCCTAAAATGACTATTTCAAAACGTTAATATCTCGTTTTATTTTAGACATATGGTATAAAAACAAAAACTAATTTAGAAACCTCATTAGATAACAACCTGTCATGCATGTCATGCTTTTTTTCTTCATTTCCACAGCCACAACAGAGTATCCGAATAAATAAGCTCCTCAGTTTTTATTATTTGACAAATTCATCGAAATGATTCCATTTACAACCATCTTCGATAATTTAGATAATTTCAAATAAAGTCGTTGTAAGTGAATATTAAGTTTTCTATACGCCCCACCTGCTACTCATCCCAAAACTTGGGATGAGTAGCAATAAAAGTCTATCTAACCACAGCAGAGAGGACATTCGGAGTTGTCAAAGCGAGGAAAAGGAACTCTCTTCAACTTTATTCGTTGTTTGAACATATTATATATTCTTAAATAAATAAAGTTTATTTTATGTCACGTCCTCTCTTATCTCTGATTGCTAGATTTAGTGAAAATGCAGGGATGTATCAAAGGAAGGTTCTCATCATGACGTCACCATGCAACTTTATTGAAGGAGATGTCAAACATTTAAATAATTATCCTTGATTTTAATACTGATTTTATTACTTTCAGTTTTCATTTTTATCTCAAATTAGAGCGCTTAAAGAATTTGCTTGTTTTTTTTTAAGTTAAGGTTCTATTCTTCTTAGTGTGTGTGTACGTCTTCTTTACTTGAGTTTGTATTATAGCTCAAGTGAGATAATATTAATGGAGCCGAACCCGATGATTGAGGAATGCAAAAACGGATGTCATTTATAATATTTTCGTATTCCTTTTTTTAATGTATCTTGAAAGTAATAATATTTCAAAAGTATGACTAATAATTATAAAGCAAATGAAGATATCTTATTTTCCTGGAATGCCATGCAAAACAAATAATCAACAACCAGAGCTGGGATTCGCTAGAAAAATCTACCGCCGGTTCGGTATTCGATATATACCTTCTACCGATCGATATCGGTTTTCGGTAGATTTTATTATATATCTACAGTATCGATCGATATTCGGTACCGTAGATGAGAATGAGAGAGAAATTTATTTATGTTTCTGCTCTGTGGCTTCTTCATATGCATTTAGTATCGGACAATTTATAACAAGGGACAATTAAGTACATAATTTGTTATAATTTATTAGAGAATATTTGAAATTTAATCCATTCTAATCTTATATAAATTATATATGTACTTGGATTTTGTAGGAAATGAAAGGCTATAGATTTTTTTATTTACTTCTCTTATTGTCCGATATTAAATATACTTTCAGGTACTCTAGTATTCAATGCATAGCATTTGCTTATATTGAATGTATATTTATGTATCTGCTCTATAATACTATAAGTTGTAGTTGTTTATTATTTTGCGAAGTTCAAGTTCTTCACACAAGGGAGCGCTTGGGCAAAGCGACAGTTGAACGATGTTTCTCTCCTATTGAAGGGAATCTTTATCTGTATGTCTTTACGTGAATGTCATTAAAGTCATACTTTCAAATATACCGTACCGATTGACAATCGGTACGGTACTTGGTAGTACCGAATATCGTATAATCAGTTCGGTATTTGAAATCTACCGTCGGTAGTATTTAATACCGATTTACATTCGGTAATCGCAGCTCTGATCACAATAATTTCTTTAAAATGTATCTGTAAAAAAATACAATTTTATTTGTTTTCAAATGTATAAGTATCTCATGTTATTTAGCGTCTTGTTGCTTTAATTAACAATTGCAATAAAGGAGTTTAAGGATTCATAACAGTGGAGCACTTGAAAATATCATTTTTAAGTGAAATAAACAAAAAAATGAATGCGTACCCAATGAATTCCTTCTAAACAAATCTAAAAAACAACAACTCTATAACTACTTTGGCTTAATATATGTAGGTGTCACGTGTTTTGCATTCTTAAGCCTTGCTGTTTTTATAATATTTTATTATAGTATTTCTTAGGTATATATACAAAAAATAAACAATGACTTCTAAGCATATTTTAAAAATATAGATGCGGCTTATCTATACATTAAAATAAAAATTCCCTTTGTCTCTATTTGTTCGTTTTCTTGACTCCCTCAAACTACTCATTAAATCATGACGAACTTTTCAGTCTATAATTTTGAGGGAATGTTTTTGTGATAGCGGGTAATCCCGGACATATTGCCTTATTAATTTTATTCGCCTAAACGTTGTTTTTGTAATTTCTTGAAATAGAAAAGTTAGATTTGGACCAAATTTTCTGTGGGTGACTTTGGGGTACTATGGAGCTTTGGTTCTTCCCGGAAAATTCATTTCCATATTATTACTTTTTTTAGCAGGAAAAACGTTTTCTACGATTTCTTGATAATGGCGTGTTAGAATTTGATATAACTTTATGTGAAGGATTTTAAGTAGCTAAGCAGTATGGTGAATGTTCATGGAAAAATATGTATGAATAAAAAATCGTTTTCTTGTTGTTCGATCCTCTGATTCTCCTAAAGATTTAGTTATATACTGATCAACCATGCATAGTTTTTTAAATGCCTATATGGTCGGTAGAATTGCAATATCAGACTGGATACAAAACAGCATTATAGCATTAAAATTAGTCTATCGAACCTAGAATCTTATCAATGAGCTAGACCTAAAATGACCATCTCCTCTCGGGTGTATTCGAACCTGCGCCCCCAACATTGAGAGTTGAACACGCCGTAATGCACACGGCTATCACACTCCCATTTTTACAATATGGTTCGACATAATTGCAGTGTCCGACAGGATATAAATAAGCATTATAGCATTACATTTAGTCTATCGAACTTAGGATTGATAGGTTTGAAGTGTCTAGGAAATATTAGGTCAGAGTGAACATTCCCGGATATCCCGGGCAACGCCGGGACGCATCTCCTTGTAATGTATAACTGTCTTACTTTTAATTTAAAAACGCTTTATGCTTTAATTATAATTAAAGTGATAATAATAATAATAATAAATAAGTTGATAATTATCAACTTATATAAACGCGACTGCAAAAATGCCTTCCGAAGATATATATGTAAATAAAAAAATATACATACCTTATTTGGCTTATAATGATTTGTTCTGGTGATATTTTGGTCCATATTCCTTGTAGATAGTCCCGACAGAGCTCCCAAGTACGAACTCTAAAATCTGCTTGATTGCTATTCATCACTGTTTAAAATTAAAATATTAAGTTCAAGGCTGTATTTTTAAAAGTACTTTGTCTTCTCTTGATTTCTTACTAAAGACTGGAGTAAAAGAGGGAGAAGGGTCTTGGTGAGATGTTGTCTTGTTGAGTTTTTGTCGCCTTGACCGATGCTCAAAACTACAGGTTTGACAACTACTTCATTGAGTCCAATGCGCAGCTGAGAGAGCGCGACTCGCAAGGACCAAAAATCGTTTGTTCCTCATTATATTGCCCCTAAAAAAACAAAAAATATATAGAGAGGCGCAAATTGATGAGTAATATTAATTAATGTGTTCATATCACATTTGACAATCTATGAGACACACACAAAAAAAACTCGTCAATGGAAATATAATGTCAATTAAAATGAATCAAATTCGATCATTTCAAATATTATTTCAAAGAAGAGTGTTTGACTCTTTCATTTCCTGCATTTATTCAGAGTGACCCAGTGTCTTCAGGGAACCCTTTAATTTGACAGTATTCATTTTTTAAGATAATTTTAATTAAATAATAGGGATAACCTACACTAGGATGACAGTCTTTTCTGTGACTTTTCGATCTTTTAGTCTCAGTCGTTTAAAATATATTGAAACATTTATATTGTTTATTTTGAAGTTTTTGTTGCAATGGAATGACATGCTGCTACGTTCATTGAAACCGATCCAACAGAGCACTCACTCATCAAGCACTGTATCTTAACGCTTAAAGAAGTTGAGCTGATCGAGGCCACTGCCACTTATGAAGAGTCCTTAATTTATGAACTAACGTATCTTGGGACTTATTATTTACAACTCTAAATTGTTATTCTAATAAATAAAAAAGTATGTCGCCGTAATTATTCATAAATGAGGTATTGAGACGTGTAATTCGTATCTTATTTCATAGGTCAGCATAGAGGATTGCCAGACAAAAGGCTTCAGCTATTTTTTAATAAGAGACCTTCATATAAATATAATGTGAACTTCAGCCTTCAATTCCATTGACAAAAAAAAGCAATTTGGATGATTAAGAATATAAATAAGTATTTAGTGATATATTTTTATTCTATATCACTTTATGAACTTCAACTTTCCCTACGTTGTATTTTAAAGTGACTCAACCTTTACAGGAATAAACATTTCAACTGCTAAATATTTCGATGTAATTCAATTAAAAATTTGTTAGAAATATGTGAAACATCACTTATTGTCTTCATTGTTATTCATATGGATGAATAAGGGATTTATAACGTTTTAGATCAATTTATGGGATTATTTCTTGAATGCCCATAGTGAAACAATAAATAATTTGAATTGTGTTACATCAATAAATCATCATTTATTATATTCAGCCACTCATCGCGTATTTCCCCACTGACGCCATTTGTAATATTGAATATTTAAATTAGAAATAATTAAAAAAATATGGTGAATTTGTCGTGTAACTTATTTATATACGTAGTTCATTCCATCCATTATAAGTTTGTAGAAGAGGATGAAACGAAGGGTTAACCCTTGGCCAATGTCTATGCCCCGAATATGCGTAGAAAACCCTTTAGAGGCACTTTTTCTATCAAACTGCTGTATTTTATTGCTTTTTTTTCTATTTAATACAAAATTTTATCCTCAGTCATAAGCTAAGCCCAAACAATATTATTGCATACAATTTTAGGAAATACCAAATAAATAAAGGGTGCGCTCATGTTCACTCCTTTTAGAGGCTTAAAAACGTAGGTCATTGCTCAAACAACTCAAAGCACCGGCCTATGGTATAACTGCTAGACTTGAAGAGCTCTCGATTAGGTAAAATCCACTTAATTGACTGTCAGAGGAATATTATGATATAATAAGATAATGAGTCAGAATCCCTTATTTTCATTAGATAGTGTCTTTTTAGCTCTGGTATGATTTTGGCTCAAATACAACTAAGCATGCGGTCTCTGTATTCACATTTCCTAGAAAGAACAGAATTTATAACGTCACTTGGCTAAACATAATACTGTTTAAAATCTGCACCTTGTACACTATTAACATTGAAGTATATGTTTAACGTATTTTTATGTATACTTTAACAGAGTCAGAACTTTTATAGGATATTTTCTAAGAATTCTTCTCTGATCGGAACTATTCCATTAAACACATATTAATATTGTATAAACCAATGAAAACGCCTTGTTAGTAAATGAGAATGTGTTTCTAAGATGGCGGATTCGACTTTATGAAAATAGTTCGGAGAGCCTATGCGACCGCACAAATCTCACTTCGAATTAAATTAAATAATTAAGGGCGAATCATCAATGTCGGCAGGAAAAAGAATAGGCCTGACATCGATTTTTCACACTAGAGCAGGAAACAGGCCCAAAGGCATGGGGCATACTAAAATACTTTGTTAAGAATGGTCCATATTTTAACATGGAAACAATATTACGATTTGATTTATCACTCTTTGGGACAAAACATTTTAACTAAATGTCTAATATATTAAGTTATTAATTTTAGTGCATAGCCCTATTTTATTCTCATTCATACATGAATCCTATACAAACTAAAATTACGGATTTTTTCAAGACGACGTTACTCCTGAGATCCTCTTAAATATGGAATTAAAATAATAATCTCTCTTAATACTAGAGGCGGATTAGACAGAAGATTAGACACGGGTTGATGAACCGTCTATGGAAATGAAGCCTGACTTGATTTGCTTACAAGTTATTAAAGTGCAAGTTGCATCTTCGTGCAATTAAACTATAGTTTATGTAAGCCAGGAAGTTTTCGATGCTTTTTCACTGGATCGCACTCTAAAAGAGG
>CP045903.1:6315225-6330192 GCA_013387185.1 Caligus rogercresseyi
TTGTGACGTGAGAACACTATTTGAATACAGGATTTTTTTTGGTGAAAATGAGATGGACCAATAATAGTATTCTTCATTTACTCTTCTCCATTTTGTATTAGTATTTTTTTGCAATTAGGCCTCTGATTGAGGCGATATTTAAGGATTAATTATCGATGAAGAAGCTAATCAAATGAAAAATTGGCTAGGAATATTGGTATCTTCTTGCGGGTTCTTGTGTTTTTAACCAATCATATTACGTTGTTCATAGTTAATGTACGTTTTCTTATATTAAAATAGAGTAGGCAGTAGTCTCCCTTTTTACAGCTGATTCGCTTCAAGAGCAGAGAAACAGCGGGACTCATGATCAACAATCAGAAATAATAGAGCCTCCACTGATCATAGTGGGAATCTATTTTTTGGGTGCCATAAAAGCATTCTGACTAGACTTCAATCTTGTTGGAGATTCCTCGATCCCTTCCTCCAACCCTCTTTCTATCTTCCCGGGGCGAATGAGACGGTCTTGACTCCGGGATAAATGCCTTGGACACCAAGAAACGAGTCTCCTCCCTCCCAGTAAGAGACACATTCCCCTCACCTCGACTTCGTGAATGAATGGAGTCCTACCCCTCCCTCGTCTTCGTCAGTCAAAGGAGTTCCTTCCCTCATCTTCGTTAGATAGCTCCCCGTCTCTAGTCTCCGTTAATGGAGCCCTACCCCTCGTCGGACTTCGTTAGAGAGCTCCCCGTCCCTCCTCTTCGTGAATGGAGTCCTGCCCCTCGTCTTCATGAATGAAGCCCAATTATATTCATTAATCCTATCAATTTTATTCCTTAAAAAATTTATGATAAGAAAGAATTTATATACCAAATTTGTAATAAAAAAATTCTGAAACAATATGAAAAAGAGTATATGATTTAGCAGAGAAAGTTTTTTTGACTCTTACTTGATGAGGAATGGGTTTGTTTGTATTTGATTAAGAGAAAACCATTGGAGGTCATGATTAATCTGGTGCATCATCTTCTTCCACCCTAAACTTTCTAAGAGAACACAATTTCAAACGCTTCTCCGAACTTCGTTCTGCTCTTTGCCAATCCGCATTCGATGCTCGAAATGTACTTGACTCCCAAGCAGGAACGGAGTGGGAAGAATTTATCCACCGGGACAATTATGCCCTCACCGGCCTTATACAGGCCCCAATATGCCATTGGGAGACTGTCGTATGGTTGATTTCTTATTGGAAAAGCATGGTTTATCGAAGGAACGGAAGGAATACCTCATGAAGAATGTTGTTCCCCTAATATCTTCTGGAACCAAGAAACAGCTTTTCATCAATTCTATTGCCAGTGTAGATGAGTCGATCAGTCAAGAACATCAGACCAACAGTAAAACAAAAGAAAATGATAGTTTGATTGAAGGTAAATTCATAACTAACATAGCAATAAATTATTCCAATAAATTTTTTTTTTAGTTGTAGATACTTCTGTGGAAGCTGACAAATCTTATGGTTCTTCTGAATCATTTAATGTGGCACTAGAATCAATATCCAACGAAGATTATAGTATGATTGAAGGTAAATTCATAACTAGCATAACAATAGTGTATTAAAATAAACTATTTTTCTTTAGTTGTAGATCATTTTGTAAGTGCTGTGGAGGCTGACATATCTTTTGGTCCTTCTAACTCATCTAATGTGACACTTGAATCAATAAACAATGAAGGCGATAGTTTGATCGAAGGTAAATTCATAACGGACATAGCATAAGTATTATAATCAATGCTTTTTTTGTAGATACTTCTGTAAGTCCTGTGGAAGCAGACGGAGCTTCTGGCCTTTCTGATTCGTTCAATGCGGACAAAGATGATTTTTTTTAGATGTTTTGAATGTAAAGGTTGCACTTTATACAAGCAACGTTTAATTAAGAAAGTAAGTAAATGTTATAAGTGCAAACATTGTCGTAATAAACATTTTAAAAAGCAATGCAAGAAATTCATTTGTTCTAAAGGTTCGACAATTCAGACAAAAAATTATTTATGAAAAATTATAAAATAACGTAAATTTATTAACATTGGACAAAAAATGTGTTACAATAAATGAATAGTTAAATCAAATGTTTTTTGGATTATGTTTGATCAAATGAAATAAACAAATATAACAAAATACGCACATATAGCTTATTATTAGGTTAAACCATGTATAGTCTGGCCCAGTAAAACTCATTATTTTCATCAAATTAATTTTAAAAAAACACTTTAAAATTAGAAAATATCCCCTCCGGCTGCAATGACGTCGCAGCAGTGCTTGCAGAGCTTCTTGAGTTGGTCGAATAGCTCGTCTTCGCTAACCCTATTCATCGTCCGCTGCACAGCAGTAGTGGCTTCCTCATGCCCCTCAAAATCGTCATTACGGAGCAGATGCTTCAACTTCCGGAACAGGAATCGGTCAAAGAGGTTCAGATCTGGGCTGTAGGGGTTCTATTTGACCGGTTTCACGTCCCTTTGGGTAGAACCTCCCTTGTTTAAGCGGCAGCGTGAGGACGGGCGTTGTCCCATATCAGGAGACAATCCTTTTGGTGAATCCTGCGTTGAGGTTGATGAAGTGTTTCCCGGTCGTCTTCAGGTTCTCTCTAATGGTCTTCCAGTCGGCTGTGGTCCCTCTCGAGAGATAGTGCCTCAATGGAGACTCGCTTCAATTTGCAGCTGAACCCCATCAGAATAATCGTCTTCCTCGTCGTCAGCTTCACACGGGGGGGTTGAGATCCGAGCCCCATGGGATCCATCCAGACATGCCTCCGCTCCGCCGAGTCCAAGTGGAACCAGGACTCGTGGATTCGGAGGCATTTCCGTTGTGCCGGAGGACGACGAGGATGGGATCACCGGGAAGTATGAATCCTGGAGGGGGAAGAAGTCCTCGTCTCCGAGCGCCAAGCCCTCCATCGCGAGCGGCACGTCCTTTTTTGCGAGCGCAAACTCTTCCTTTGTGAGCGGCACGTCCACGTCCACGAGGATGAAGGATTCGACTGGATGGAATCTCTGCATAGCAACACACAATCAATTCGACAAAATACAATCCACGATTGGATTCCGAATTGTCTATCCAAGTTGATTTGAAGTACATGAGAATAACTAATTAATAATGATGTATTAATAAGAGATCCATTTATTGTTTTGAATTTAGATCACCCCTTTTTTCTCTTCTCTCTCTCTCTCTTCAAAGCATAATTGTAGCCATTGTTTTGTTGGAGCATGTGATTGGTGGAGCATATCGATGCGCAGGGACACCAACATAAATATTTTGTAATGATTTCACGAAAAAATTACGGCCGTCCATCTTTGGAAGGATATTGCGCCTTGAAAAACCTTTGATTGTAATAAACAATCGACTTACAACAAACTACAAACATCCATTAATATGATCGAAAGCAATATTTTTTTTTTTTCTATATAGAACGTATAATTTCAAATCATAAAAAATGGAAGCATCATCGTATGAAGTAAATATAGCCAAAAATACGTATAATAGTTTTTCTCCTTTTCTTATATTTCGTTCTGTATTCAAATAGTGTTCTCACCTCACATATATACATGTCATCGTAAGTTGATCATTCATATAGGAAAGCCTTGTTGATATTTGGCACAACGACGTATTTCTTGAAAAAATCCATAGATATAAAGATATGAGAGCTTATTGGACTCGTCAGAGAAATACGCTGTGTCAAGAATATAGCTCAACGATGTTTCTTTGCTATTGGAGGAAGAGAATAATCATTGTGTTATGTTTATATCTCTAGTATTATATCTCTATGATCAGTTTACGATGACGTAGTACAATTACTTTGTTTATAGTGGGCACACAGAAACCATAGAACGCTGTTTCAATACTATGAAGGGAATCAGCTTTCTATATCTTATATTTCTATGAAAAAATCAATAAGTCTTATATATATATATATATATAATATATATATATATATATATATATATATATAATATATAAATATATATATATAGATATATATATATATATATATATTATAGATATATATATATATATAATATATATATCGAATATATATAAGAGATAAAGCAAATACGTACTCTCCCCCAAAAATGGATCTTGTGATATGAGAATATACGATTACATTTGGTTAACGGCAGTTAGGGTACCTGGATAGGAAGAAAAAAGAGGGAGAGAAGTGAGTCAAAATACTCCATCCCTTCTCTTTCTCTTTCTATCCAGGTAACACTAACATGATTACCAGATGGTAATCGTATATTCTCATATCAAAAGATCATTTTTGGGGAGAGTACGTATTTGCTTATATCTCTTAAAGTATAGCGATTTTTAGAACACAAAATATATAATGAAAGCTTGGTTAACCAGCTTTAATATTTTGTATACTGAATCATGTCAATTTAATAAGTAGAGAGTTATATGTACATTAAAAAAGCCTATCTCGCGTACAAATGACGCATATAATGGATTATGTATGCGTCAGAGACAAAGTAAAATTTTGAGAGGATACCTTAAACGCATATCTAAGAAACACCATAATTATTTTTTTTTAATAATCGATTTCTTATAGGTCAATACAGGCTCTGAATCATATGATGTATACTCAGATAGTACTGAATTCTGAATTGATAAAATGCAACTAAGGTCATTTTTGGATTTATTATCTAAAGTTTTACTAAACTTAAAAGTACTATTTTACTCTGAAGCGAACAAGTCATCTTCTACAGGCCAGTGAAGTTAATTGATACAAAAAAGCTATGAAAAGCTAACAATACTCACTCCTTTCTTGCTTGTTTTTACTGAAAACTTTTGTTTATAAAAAACATCAATTATATCTGGTAGTAAATTAGATTTCCTTTAAATTATAATTATTATTGAAGTCTGTAACGTCCACCATTTTGAAGAAATTTGCGGAAAACTATATTTTTACTAAATTTTGAAAACTTTGACCTCGTTGCGCGACCTCGTAATGTTGACCGATTTTGTTCAAATTTGTATGTCGTCTTTTTTTATCACCAAGAAACAGAAAATGCTCAAGTTGCTAACATTTCAAACATTTGAAAAATAAGAACAAACCTAATATATATATATATATATATATATATCAGCAATGAAATGCTTTCCCACTTCGTTATTGTGTAAAAATCAAAAGAAAATTATGACTTTTTACCGGTTTATGACTTACCTTTTTCGACATAATTTTTTCAAAAATATTTACAGACGTTTTCAATTTTTTTAACTTTATTAGTACAGTTGGTTTTAATTGCACAAAATGAATGTATGTATTTTTATTTTAATGAAGTAAAGACACTCAGGTTTTAATTTGCAGCCTACTTATAATCTAATCGATTTTTTGTATGAGACTTGAAGAAAAACGTACTTTGGTTCCACGCATATTTGTCTCTAGGCTTCATCCTCTAAAAGTGTTACATTGTGAAATGTTACAGTTTGTGTTATTTGGGGAAAATTGTATTGCCATTTCCTGGCGTTCATTGTTTTAATATATTCCAATATAGTAGTTCATTCAACTTCGACTTTGTTTTGACTCTAAAACATAGTCCCAAATAAAACGGAGCATTACTTCCGAGACTGCAAAAACGTTGAAGAGCTAGTGCGTTTATTTCAAACCAAGCTGAAAAATACCTTGGACGAGCGTTGTCCTCTAAATAGAAATTATATGGCCCGAGTGGAGGATCGATAAGGGAGAGGATTGTCTCAAGGGGCCTCGTCAAGCTTCAGTCGATGGTGGATGCTCTGAGAAGACGGAAGGACGACTTGGTTATTGGACTCGTGGGGTTCGCAACGAGGGAATACAGCTCCTCAGAGGAAAAACTACAAACACTTCTCACTCATGATGCCTAAAGTCTTAACACAACAAGCAATACGGACGGATAAGAAGTATATAAAGAAAACCTGTTTCATTATTGATGGCTTATATTGTTTTTATATTTGATCTTTTAACGACGTGTCTGTAAGGTGTTTTTACATGACATTCTAAACATAATTGTACTATTTTATACATATTTTCTATTATGTTTTTATTGTAATAATTTTAACGTGAGAGAATAAAACGTATATTTTTATTAGAAAAAAAAACATATTCCTATAATGTAGCCAAAATAAGTCATTAAAAATTAATTTAGAGTAATGTTGGGTTCTATGAAGTGCCAATTATATTTTATATTTATGAAATCAAATGTTGGAAAATGTTATACAAAAAAGTATTTAAAAAATATAATATAATAGGGAACTTGACTCTATTAACTGAGTTCCCAAAATAAATCATTTTTATTTAACTTCGTTTTTTAGCAAATTATAATATTCGGCTCTTTCTCTAAGAGTTCCCAACGCAGGATCTTCTTCGTGGGAGTGGGCTGGATACCTAATTCGTTATGTGCCATCAATGGTAGCAGAACACTTGAATGCTTTAAAGAGGATTTTAAAAAGTCATCGTCGCTTGTTACGGACAAAATAATTTTGTGCATTTTATTAAAGGTATAATTTTTAGATAGTAATTTTGTTCTATAATGTTCAATTATGTTTTTATCTAAAGCACAACTGTCTATAATATTTTTTATTTATTTTATTGTTATCTGTTGTTGTATCTTATTTACTCGTTTTTTAGATAACATAAAAGATTTTAGAACCGAAAAAAAAATAATATTCTTTGTATCTATTTTGTCTTGCGTAAAAACAATTTTCTCTATTAATATTATTCCATATCTAATCAATAATTGTATATGTAGGTATATCCATTTCCCATTGCGCATCCTTCTCAGGGGTTATTTATATCCTACTTCAAATCCTAAGCCCATACACATACGACATAAAATGTGTTTACATAAATCCAAGTTAAATGAGAAATCCATGTCAGTCACTGAGACGTCCCACCATATGCATGCCTTTATTAGTGTTGTGCCAAAGAGGCCCCATTTATCTCCTCAGATGGTCCTCGTCTCTTCTTCATTCATATTGTACATATACAAATGAGACCTGAAAAGATAATATCACAATGCAGATGTCTAACATTCAATTATAAGAATATATATATATATACCAACATAGGCGTGAGTTTGGGGGGGGGGGGGGGGGAGGCAGCTTTCAATCTACCCGAATTTAACAAGAACTGTTAAATCTGTGAAAAATATTGGAATGAAGAAAGCTTTGTAGAATAATATTTTCTTTATTGTAATTACCCACTAGTCATTATATATATTTATTTCAGTAGAATCTACAAAATCATGCTGTTTATTCCTTCTTGTCTCCCAAATTCATTTATTGTAGTATCGATCCACTTTATTTACAAAACGCCTTTCGATGAAAAAAAAAAGTCTTAGGGCATGGAACCTTTACTGGTCATGGTGGACCTGAGGTAGGTCTTGAGTATTCTCGAACAAGAAAATATATCTCTGCTGAACATGATGTTACTGGTATTGTAGCTAAAATCTTTCAAATATCTGTGAAGTTTGGCAAAGTTTCAAAGAGGGAGTTTGAGCAGAGTACTTCAGAATCACATTTGTTGCTTTGAAATTGGCATCTTCCAATTATGGAATATTGCAACTTCAGCCATCTGGAGGTCCTCATCTACATTATAAAAGTTTGACACCAGCTTGAAGCTCTCCTCACCTCCTTCTCACAGCACAATCTCAGCAAGTGATATCAAGATGTAATTGTTCACTTGCAAATCTCTCTTTCGATTAAAAAAATAACCTGACATAGAATACTTAAATTCTGCCTCTCTGAACATTGGTATAAGAGAAAGAGATGGCTTATTCTTTTGAAATCTCTCCTACCAGGGCTTGTATTTTTTGATGGTTTTTCTTCTTTCTGAAGTTTTAGTCTGCTACCAGGGTTTGTATCTTTTTATACTATTTTCTATTATTTCTACAATGGTTGCAAATGAATAGATAATCAGTTTTTTTAAATCAAAATTACAATTTTATATTACTTAAAACAAGTAAAATTTGCACTTTTACAAAATTTTATTTAAATATTACAGAACTTGAATGCGGTAGTCGTTTGGAAGCGAGCTTCAGTAGATTTTATTTACAAATCAACAGATTTAAGGGGGAGTAACCGGATTTCTATATTCTGAATATTCGGAACCTTGAATCCACCATAATACTGGCAGAACTGAGGACAATTTTCATCGCGACAACGGCACGATACACTACGTTGGATCTGAAAATTCCCAGTCTACATGACGATTCATGGACTCTGGCCTCAAATGGATTGAAGAATTTCCAATGACACTCTACAATATACGCAAAAAGAATGAAAAAATTGATTTTTTTAAGAACAGCTAAACTACAAACTTATAATAACTTTTTGCATTGTACATGTTTTTGTGTTTTATTTTTCACATTGATCTATGCTATCTCAAATTATTTATTGTTGTTTAGTTGATTATGATATGGTTTTAAAGTGATATTACTGTATTCTATATTTATATTATATTTTATTGGATAGGGTCAACCCAAGAGCAAAAAAAATTAACTACAATGTTTATCTATGTGTGTACTTTTGCTCTGGATTTTAATTATATATATTTTGTTTTTAGATTAAAATAAATGAGCTGATATAAAGTATAAAAATATTATTAATTTTAGACTACAATGTCTATTTATGTTTTTTAACGCAATTGCTTTGGAATTTTAAGCACTTAAAAAATAGGAAAAACCGTAAATTGATGTGATTCTTATTAAAATAATTACGCTCATTTTTCAATCTAGAATTATCCATTGGCACACTCATCATGTAGTAAGTCGAGGAATTCCATAGCAACAAAATGCCCATTATCTGACTTTAAAACCTTTTTGACAATATGACCGATATACTTAAAATCTAAATAATATATATAGTATTATGAGATCAATGGACATAACGCCCGCGAATAATAACGTTTTACCCTGATGGCACGCAATGTAGCCTGAAATCTCTTAATTTATAGACTAATCCGCCCAAAATAAAGCTACAAATATTTTTTTTAAGTATGAGCCAATGTTATTTCTATATTCTTTTTTTTAATTTCTTTTGTTACTGTGTTTCCTTTAATATGTTGTAGTGTCAATGTGTTTTTTACATAGAGATAAAATATATAGAGAGGTATTCCTTGCAGATGTATCGTGCGTCCAATATAAACCAGTAATATGTACTAAGTCATCGTAAGCTGATCATGTAGAAAGAATTTATCTCTATGATCAGCTTACATGACGTAGTACAAATTTCTTTGTTTATTTTGGACACCCAGAATACAGCTGAACGGGTTTCTCTCTGCGTTGAAGGGAATACGGAATATAAGCTCTCTATATCTTTATATCTCTATGGTTTTTCATTCTAATGAATGTTTACTGTTGTTTGACTTATGTTTAGAGTGTTTTATTATAACTATAAGGTTATTTATGTATTTATATATATATATACTACAGCAAATAATGCCTTATAAAAAATAATAAATGATGGACTTTATGAATTCTCCATTAAAAAATACTTATAAACAAACTTTTTAGATGTTGCCAGAATATATTAAATATGTTTTTTTGTTGAAGGGACACAAGTATAAAGAAGAGTTCACGCCATTATTATATAGTATTTTGTCATATATTTTTTTTGCTTGCACATGCATAAAAATAAAGACAACCCATCCTCCTTACATGATTATCCTTGTGCGGTTACTATTTCATACTGCCTTCCAGATGCAGCGTCATATTTTTATCTTATATCTTTGTTGTTGTCTTGGAATCTGGAAGCATATTATGTACATATGTTAAAAGTAAGATATTTATTACCTGCCTTTAACTCTTTCCTTTATATGCCTATAATACCACCTCCCCAACCATACTTACATACAGTGGCAAATACCCATTGTTGTGGTTGTTGTTGATGCCTATTTTTCCCTTACCCAAAAGTCCTAATACGTGGAGATCGTCCTTAATTTATGAGCTAATATTCTTTAATGGTTCTTGCATTTTTAAAGAAGCCTTTATAAGCTTATTAGCAGGTGGATGCATGAATACGGATGTCAAAGGGAGACTTATTTATCTCATACGTGATTGGTTAATACACAAAGTACGGATTTCTATTAAAATAATAGTCCTTCATTACATTTTGGTATCATTGTACAGTCGGCTCTCGCTACGTCGCCCTCGACATCTTGCAGTTCTTTTACTACGCTACGACGGCTTGGCTCCCGTTTTTTCACGGTAAAACGTCCCCATATGAACTCAATGGCATAATTTTTTAGGTTGAAAACTGGTAAATCTTCGAAAAAGCAAGATGGCGGCCCAAAAAAGGTCTGGCCGCGACCATGTATTCATACGCACGTATGACAACAAGGCAAAATGGCGGTAGGTTACAACGCCGGGGGATGTCAAATTTCTCTCAATTTCAATATATATCAACATCGCGACCCTCAAATATATCGCGGTGGTCATGTAGTGGATCTGGGCCGTCTTGACTTTGTGAGGGACGATTTTCTTTTCTATACTTAAAATGAGATACCTCAAAAACGTACTCGCGTCATTTTATATTGATTTTACGTCATAAGAAACAAGTATTGAGTTCATGTATTTTTCTTCTATGTAGAGCATTTATATGTAAAGGTCAATGTTCGATATCGTATGATATCGTTTCGGTGTGATGCAAGGAATATAAATAAGGTGAGGCAATGGGAATCGACGTAGGCAATTGCAGGGCGACAGCTGACTATTTTGTTGTGATATCACAAGTGCTACGCTTGAATGCTAGTTCAGTTTGTATTGTAAAGCGAAAATGTGATATCCTCGAGGAAGTAATGGTGTTAGTGCCATCCCCTCTTGCTATAATCCTCGAGATGCATAATATTTTGCACTTCCGACGAGGGATCCCAATCTCCAACATCTGTGGATTGCACGATGCAGAAGATCCGACAGGATTAGCTTAAAGAATGCGAAGATCTGCGATCGTCATTTTACTCCAGATGACTTCCAAAGGAATATTCAGGCTGGAAGAATAGGAAGAAGCTTTAGTCTCAAGTTGTTCCTACACTCTTCATCCCTGGATCGCCCTCCTCAAGTGTGTCCAAGTCCTTCAGACAGGTTCGTCAAGAAGCCCGTGAACGAAAAAAATTGTGAGTTGACTAGTGAGAAGGAATAAGGAACTCTCAGTCACGAAAATGAAGCTGTCCTGCTACAAAGCTAAGTGCCTCAAACTTGGCTCATAACACTTTAGGAAACTTTAATTAGAACCTCATTCGAAAAGGATTACACAGCGATTCAAACAAGAAGCTTAGTTAATCCTTTGACAAAGTTCATTCGTGGCTACTCAAAAGAAGATGTAACTACCGCCCTCATTCTACGGAGCATATGTACCCGGGCCTTTGAGTACTTGCGCTCACGGAAACTCCTTCCTCTGCCTAGTCGGCAAACACAGGAAAAATTCCAATGACTGTTCCAACGAGGGTCTCTCCTATATTGCTGGATACTCAGGAAGTTTAAAGAACTCCACCCACATTTGGTGAAACAGAGGAGTAACATTGAAGGATTTGAAGAAAAACAAAGTCCTTGGATTGAGTTATTACCGCCCCTTCTCCCGATTTTTGAAGTTCTGCCACCTCTTAGAAAATCATTTCCATTTTTTCATAATAGCCATCAAGACGCAATCGATAAAGACCCCATGTTTTTCTAAGAATTTTAAGCCACTTATCAATTTATATCCAAATTGGTCAAAATAAATTATTATTGCTTTTGTAATAAATAAAAAGAACACGGATTCGAGTCAATTTTCTTAATAAGCTACTTAAACTGAAAAATGCTAGTGAAAACTTAAACACATAGGTCAGGTTACTAATGAGCGTAATTCTATTCATATTCTATGTTCCCCTTTTTATATGTATATATGTAGAATTCTATTATTGTGATTTATAAATTTCTTGAAATAAATGAAAATCTTGAATTTAAAAATTATTTTTATTGTTTGAAACTATTATTGGCTAATTACTTAAAATAATGAATACTAATGATAAATCATTTACTTAACAAATTTTTCATGCAACATGGTTTCTGTACACTAGCACAGAACAATATTGTAAGGAAATATTTTCAATTTGAAGATAAAGTTGAGAAATAATTACTAAATCATTGCAATAAAAAATAATGTTTTTTCATTGTATCATTCGTGACGTCACAAAATGCTTCCTTTTGATCAAGAGCATAAGTCAAAGATTTCCTCTTTGACTCACCTTATTTATATTCTCCTTGGGTGTGATGGGGTTTATAAGTGCACTAAACGAAGAAACAAATGCGTATCCAAGTTTACTTAATATATATAACATTAAAAATAAAATACAGAATGTCTTTAGTACGGAATGTCGGCCTTTCGATCATTATTATTTAAGAGCGATCAGAAAAGGCAAAGAATTACAATCACAATTTCGGGAGTTGTACTTTGCCGTGTTAAATTTAAGAAATGGAAAATCCCGAGGAAAATATGGAGTGGATATTCGTAGAAAATAATTTTTGATCCACGAAGGCGCAATTGAGAAACTAATAGTAAATCGCCCTTATCACCAATGTTCAGTAAATACTATATGCGAAGAGATCGGTATGATAACTTGGACGTCGCATGAATTGTACCAAGAATAAATTTACACATCAAAGTTTTATATAATTTTCATTTCTCTACGCTTAGATTCCTTTAAAAAGTTCTTCTATTTCATTTTAAAATTAGTTTTTTTTGCTGGAATCACAGAATTTAATCATCTAGACTAAATTATAAGATTGAAAAGGATAAGAATAGTGGACTGTATCTATTATTATTTATTTTTTTGGGGGGGGAGACATAAATAGAAATAAAGACATAGAGGGCTTTTTGAATTCTTCAGAGGCAAGCGTCATATTTCCCAATATAACCAAATCTTTCTATCTCAATGATCAACTTACGATGACGTAGTATAAATTACTTTTTTATATTGGACACAAAAATACAACTGAACGATGTTTCTCTGCAATTGAAGGGAATAAGCTCTCTATATCTTTATATCTCTATGGGAAGACATCAGTTCCCCTTCTATATTCCAAGATTTTCCTAAGTGAATAATAAAAAACAATACGGAAGGAAAAAACACGATTGAATTGAACATAATGATATAAATATGAGACGATATGATATAAACAAACAAAAAAGTAATAACACAACGGTGTCGCTGATGAATACAATAAACAAAAAATATAATTATATTGTCCACGACAAATAAAACATCCGTCTCCTATTGATTACATTTTTAAAGAAATAAAACAATTTTATGATAGAAGTTTTTATTAATTCAGTGAGACATTATTTTCCTCACTCACTCGGAGCAATGGGTGGTGCAATGCAACGTTTGGTCTTGAGTGAGTTTTGTTATGATTATTTTTTATTAAAAAATTCTACTGCATGCATAAATACATATATGTGTGGGTGTATGAATATATATATTATTCAAAAATTGTAATTCCCAGGGTTACAAATTGAAATCCATGCGTACATAGAGACAGTAAGAAATGCAAAAAAAACTAATAAATCTACACAAAGGGTGAAAAAAGAAGGAGAGATAAGGAACTTGATAAAAAATTCAATATATCACTTTTTATATTAGCTGTCTTTTATGAATTATGCTTTTATTCCTTTTTCTTCCTCGTATTCTGACTTACAAAGCACATATTTTTTGATGTTGTTGTGTGTAATACTCATATCAATACTCTCTATATTCAGCAGCAACTACTCTACATTTTCCATATCACAGATATTGATGTTTTATTGAAAAAGAAGGGGAATTATTTATTTATTGAAAATGTTGTCAAGATTTGTTCATATCTTTTTTGTATATGTTGATTATGTATATACGAAAACGGAACGTCATAATTATAAACTCATATTATTATGGGTTTGATTATATAATGCATATTTATTTATTTTGGCTCAAAATATAAACAATGTTGAGTACATAGTATATTTTGTTAATTCTTCCGTCTTCTTGTGGTTATCTATATAATAATTCACCAATCTCTGTCCGTCCGTCCGTCTGTATGTCTGCATGCTATCTCCTCCCACATTTATGGTCAGATTTGAACTTTGAAGGTACCTATGGAATCTTTGGGGCAAGGCGGACCTAATATAACTATTTGCAAAGTGATGGGACCAGAAAAAAATGTCATCTTTTTCTGATTTTACTACCTACCTAGCATTTTATCTTCTTCAAAATACTGAACTTTTGCCTCCTCTCCTATATTCTTTAAGGTCTGTTTCACTCACAAACTAGCTCCAAAACCTACCCATACCCGAAGGGCGAACATATGGGCGGCGTAGGCGCCCAAATATGCGAGTAAACCTTTATGTATCTTCTACAGTAAAAGGGTAATGAAATAAATACAGAACAAAATAATAAAAAACTCAGCAAATCTTCATTAAATATATATATATATATAAATAAGTCTTTTTTTTGCTTATTTGGTTCGATAGAATTGCATCCTCCTACTGGATATAAATAAGCATTATAGCATTAAAATTAGTCTATTGAACCTAGGATTTTATCAATGAAGTAGATCCAAATTGACCATCCCCTCTCGGAGGATTCGAACCTGTGCCACCAACATTGAGAGTTAAACACGCCTAAACGCACTCGGCTATCGCACTTCCTTAAATAAAATAAATTAAATTTAAACTATGCCTTGTAATTGATTACAGCATTGACATCTGTTAATGGATCTCACTTCATGACGTCATAAGGCAAACCGGCTATTTTTTGTGCCTATATGGTTCGATAGAATTGCATCCTCCTACTGGTTATAAATAAGCATTATAGCATGTAAATTAGTCTATTGAACCTAGGATCTTATCAAATCTTATCAGGTAGATCAAAAATTACCATTCCTTCTCGGGATTCGAACCTGCCCACCAACATTGAGAGTTGAACACGCATAAACGCACTCGGCTATCGCACTCCTTAAATATGTATA
>CP045903.1:6330292-6361139 GCA_013387185.1 Caligus rogercresseyi
CGAACGAAGATTTTAAATATAGAACCGATTTTACGATATTCGGTAGATTCTACCGAATACCGTACCAATTGTCAATCGGTACGGTATATTTGAAAGTATGACTTTTGTAGCATTAACATAGAGAATAATGATTTAGAGAGCTTATTCCTTCAATAGCAGAAAACATCGTTCAACTGTCGCTTTGCCAAGCGCTCCCTGTGTGAAGAACTTGAACATCGAAAATAAATAACAACTATAACTTATAGTATTATAGAGCAGATACATGAATAGACATTCAATATAAACTTATGCTATGCATGAATACTAGAGTACCTGAAAGTGCATTTAATATCGGACAATGAGAGACAGTAAATGAAAAAATCTATAGCCTTCCATTTCCTACAAAATCCAAGTACATATATAATGTATATAAGATTAGTAAGTATTCAATCTCAAATAATCTATAATAAATTATAAAAATTATGTACTTAATTATCCTTTGTTATAAATTGTCCGATATTAAATGCATATTAAGAAGTCACAGAGCTGATACATAAATAAATTATATCCTTTTTCTAATCTACCGTACCGAATATCGTTGATAATTTAGATATATAATAAAATCTACGAATACCGATATCGATCAGTAGAAGGTATATACCGGAATACGAACCGGCGGTAGATTTTTCTACCGAATCCAGCTCTCTCTATTCATATATATTATATATACATATAATATATATATGTACCAATATATATATTCATTTTGTTTGTATATTTTAAATTTGGTTACTTAGCTTGTCAATATTATAATATTATTTATTATTATTTTGTACATATAATGCTTGATACCGAATAGTTATTTTTAATATTAAATAAACTATGAGACAACTAGCGAATGTTACCCGGCGCTGCCCGGATTTTCCAATTTGATAAAAGTCTGGAACGAAAAAAAAATCACACAAATAATTTAGTGATGTCATCGCATTTGACTTTTCATATTAAAATAAGTTCCTTAAAAAGTCGTCATTGGGTCTTCATTGCCATTTTTTCTGTTTTGTATTCCTTAAGGCTGGAAATTCAAACATCATAAAAAATAAATCACACGAACAATTTCAGTGAAATCATTGCATGTGACATTTCATATTAAAATCAGTTCCTTCAACAGTTGTCATTGGGTTTCATTGCCGTTTATTCCGTTTTGTATTCCTTACGGCTGGGTATTTAAACATCATAAAAAGAAGAAATCACACGAATAATTTCAGTGATGTCATCACATTTTATTTTCATATTAAAATCAGTTCCTTAAAAAATTGTCCTTGGGTCTTCATTGCCATTTTTCCATTTTGTATTCTTTACGGCTGAGTATTTAAACATCGTAAAAGAAGAAATTACACGAATATTTTCAGTGATGTCATCACATGTTATTTTTCATATTAAAATCAGTTCCTTAAAAAATTGTCCTTGGGTCTTCATTGCAATTTATCCGTTTTTTTTGTTCCTTAAGGCTGGGAATTTAAACATCGTAAAAAGAAGTTATTTTTAAGTCGTTTCATAGAGTGCCTATGTTATTTTCTTATGAAAAGTAATTCCTTAAAAAGTCGCCATTGCATCGTCATTGCCATTTTTCCGTTTTGTATTCCTTAAGGCTGGATATTGACATCACTCTCCATCTCTAGGCATAATAAAATTTGATTAGCACGATGTTGCAATATAAAAAATGCTGTTATTTCTCACAAAACTTAAATTTGGGGAGACATACAGGGACAGAAAGAAAATTATTTTTAAGTAATCATGTAGAAAACGAATTTTCCAGGAAATACTCAATAAAACAAAAACACGTCTTAGTACCTCAGTCTTATCCACAGAAAATTTGGTCAAAATCTAACTTGGCAATTTTAAAAAATTGGCAAAAAACTTTTTGGCGAATAAAATAAGCATGTCGATGACGAATTTTCCGGGAGTTGACAACCCCACTAAAACACTCCCTGAGCTCTCAAAACTATTCACTGAAAATTTTGTCAGGATCTAATGAACCGTTCGGGAGATACAGGGAAACGAACGAACGAACGGAATTCTTTTTTTATTAGTATAGATAACGGTAGAGCTTTGGTCAACAAGGCTTTCTCTCCGTTAAATATCAATCTTTATTGCATCCTCTTCAGAACATTCCACATTTTTATTGGTGTATTCCGCTAAGAGTGTAGGATATATATTAAATATTCTCCCGAATGTTCCATGTTTCATTTTTTATATGAAAATCTCCATTCCACTCACCCGATTCCATGAAACTACACAAATCTATGTCTATAATAGGTTTTTTACCTCTGCCAAGATATCACTTGAGAGTTAATAAATATCTCTCTTAAGAAATGAGTTATGAAACTCATTATAAATGTATCTTTCTCACAGTTACGCACCATTAATTTTTTATTATGCAGTATTCTAATTTATTTTTTATGCAAATTAATACTTTGTGAATACTTACTATAGTCCGTGTTGTTGTTGTTTTTATTATTATTAAATGGAGGCTTTTCCTCATTTACATTTTGCTACAATTCATCATTAGGTTGATAGGGGAAAAAGTTTTTAAATGGGAAATATGGCATTCTCAACCCGACATATGAATGTCATTTCAAATATATAAGTAGGAGAGTTAGATTAGTGATGAGGAGGAAATGTTTTATAAAACTGTTTGAAACATAATTCAAGAATTTTTTGAAATTAAGGGAAAGCATATTTATCTAGTTAAAAGATAGTGACTCCTTCAAAAGATATAGTGTTCCTCGTAAACACGAATAAAGATAACACTTACATCACAGGGATTTTTTTAATTGATTGGTTGTTGGAAGAAATTAACTTTAAACTAAAATTTAATTATGTTTTACGCATTAACAACATTTTATAAACATTCTCTTTTTGTGCTTGTAACATAGGTATATATATATATATATATATATATAGATATATATATATATATATATTGTATATATTTTTAAGAACTGTGGAATTTAAAAAAAGTCTGTTGGTGTTACGATATAAGAATCACTCAACTTTAGGTCACTGTTGACGCGTGAACTTCAGCAGCTCAGAACTTAGAATTTATATTCATAAGAACTCTTCCTTCTAACGTGCCTCGATCCTTTTCCAAATCCTTTGAATTAAATTACCTTTTAATATTAACTAAATAAAGTATTATCACGCTCAGTGAGTGAAATAATGTTCATCAAATATGACGATACACGGATCATCTCCCCAAGACATAGAAAGAGAAAGAAAATTGAGATATCAACTGCAAAAATATGTTTATCAGTGAGTTTGGGAACAGTACTGTAATGTTTTTAATGCCCCCCCCCCCCAAAAAAAAAAAAAAAAAGAACGAGGAAAACACTTCGTGAGTTAAAGCGTTGTGACAAAATGTCCACGAGAAAAAGGAGAACGAGGAACATACTAAATGAGAAAATAGCTGTTCGACAAAAATGTCCATGAGAAAAAGAAGAACGGTGAAATTGACCTACTATAAAGATCAATCGAGGTAAATACAGCTATAAAAAGGTCCACGATGAGTTTGTGCGTGATGAAATTACTGGACACCATATTTAAAGGTACAACTGTAACAAACAAAATTAGTCTTTACATATTTAATGAAATATTGTACCCAATTATATATTGCAAAGTCTATCTTTCTTTATGTAATGTTTTGGTGCTTCTATATTACTAGAAGTAATCTAATATAACTATAGTTTTCCCAATAACTATAGTTATTCCTAATTCCTTATCTCAATTGTTCCTTGACAAAACTCATATCGATAAAATTAAAAGAAAGTAATACTAGTCTAGATTATACACAATCGATGGTTACAAAAAAAAGTATATATATATATTGCTCTAATGCAGCAGTTCCATTTACAACAGCAATAAAAGTAAAATTTGAATATGCAATACAGTGCATTTTTTCTCTGAACGTCTTTTTATTAATTGTTGTTTAAATAGGTAATTTATTATTGCTTTTGCTTAACTTGCATTCTATTCTCAAATAACTCTTCCTTTCAATTTTTATGGCTATCTATGAAACAAAAAAATGTACTAATAAAAGGATTTGCATAAACATAATTGCAGCAATGTGTTGTTAAACTTTATCTCTTTAAACATTTGAAATTAAAATCCAATCCAATAGATAATAATAAATTAATCGAACTTAGAAAATATTAATAATATAATTGGATAGGTATAATTAATATAAGTATTAAAAATACAATCTATTTCTTAAATTAACTAAGTTTTTTTTTATTTAATCATATTAACGATTTATTATGTAATTAAATTGATTATTTATATAAATGTTTTTACGTAATTTGCTTTATCAATGTTGTGGTTCTACTAAAAATATTGTATTGCAATATCTATATTTTGATATAGTAGTGATAGGTGTCGATATAGGGACCATTAGGGATGTATATGTAACAACAACAATATGCCTACATTGTGACTTGTTGAACTTTTAGGGCCCATTGATCTTTGGTTCAAACTCAATATGACAGAATTGGGGGTCAATGGGATCTGAGCATGGTTGCTGCGTGCGATTAAATGAGCGATAAACGATAATTATCGCTGAGGTCAAACCTTTTTATCTTTTATCGCAAAGTTTTCTAAAACTACCGCTCATTCATTTACCGTTAGTCCCAAAAAATGAGGAACGATAAACGATAAATTCAAAGACGACTTTTGTAAAAATAAAAAAAAGTGCACGGCGGCAATAGTCACAACAACCCACCTGACGTTTCAGACCAGTTCAAGCTGAGAGTATATGTAGGGAGTATATAAAGATGAGGACCTCCCAGGCTTGTGAACGGAACGCAAAATTGAACGGCGTTCAGCTGAACGCACGTTCAATGAACGGAACGGAATGATTGGAAAAAAAAATTGAAAGGAATTTTTGAAATACTCTTCTAAAAAAAACGTCATCACTTTTTTTGGAAATTATATTCTAAAAAAAGTCGTCACTTTTGTTGGAGATTCTTTTCTATATAAAAAACGTTGTCACTCTTTTTGGAATTTCTTTTCTAAAAAAACGTCCAACCCACCCCAACCATGGCCCCTTCATGTCGAAGCATGTGGCCCCTGCCCTTGAAGAAGATATCAAGAAGAGGCTCATCAGGGATATCGTCATCTCATCATACCTGACACTCTCCCCTCCAGCAAGAGCAAGGACATGGTGACAGAAAAAACCTATAGAAGCCAGCGACGACCCATTTGCCTTCCTGGAGAGCTATCGCTATCGTTTTATCGTTTATTGCTTACTGCAGGTTGGGTTTGAATTTTTTTTTTATTGTTTATCCCAGGTGAGAAAAAAATTATCGTTTTATCGTTATCGCAAGTTGAAAAAAAAGTTATCGCAGAAACCACTGGATCTGAGGTCTACCATTTTAAATGTATCAATTATAAATGGCCCCCTTATGTTTATTGACATTAGTTCAGAGTAAGAAGGAACCTCTGTTGTTATTTTTTAATATATTCAATTAGATTGACGTATTCGGAAAATTACGTCATTTATTACATCATAAATCTGCAATGTTATTATTGATATATTATTTAAGTCTATTACCTTTTATATTATTTTCTTGCTATTCATTTCCAAGATCTCGAAGTTTGAGCTGCGTAAGTTACAAATATGACCAACACCATTCGTTAGCATACAAATTACAATTCTTACAACAAATGATGGCGTTTTTCTCTGTGTAAAACAAGAACCCTTTGATATTTTTTGCCCTTATGCTGCGATAGAATTGCATCCTACTGGATATAATATACATACTAGCGTATAAATTGGTCTATCAAACATATGATCTTATCAATAAGGTTGACCCAATACACTTTCCCCTCTCGAGAGTATGCGCCCTCAACATTGAGAGCTGAACACGCCTTACGCACTGAGCTAAGTAACTCCTTTTGATAATGAGTTTGTTCACGTGATTTCATGGATTTATTACACATTAAATAGATTATACACTTATACAACTGGCCATTCTTAATATTGGAATTTAATTACTCTAACTGGATGGATAGGATTTCTTAACAAGAGATTCATTTTTGAATTATATCAGTCATTTACTTATTATTGAGAATAAATAAGTATGTAGAATCAGTATTTCTCATAAGGCCTCGATTTGTTTTTACTATATCATCATTCGAAAATTTAAATAAAAGAATTAAAAAACGGAACTTTACATGCATAGCTTTCCCTCTCAACCTATCCCCCAAAAGTATAATACAATATTTCTTTACTCATCGAATCGCTTTCCTCATCCGTTTCTAGGCTCCAAACAAATATTAAGCAACTTACTTTGATTATTACTCAGCAGTTGTAATATATGTATACCTATATACTATCATACTGGCAATATATAAAACAATTAAAAGTACTAAAACATTATTTTCATATTCATTGATATCAGAAAAACTGAAATATTAGAGGAGAAGAAAGAAGAAAAAAATTAGTTGTGTATCCAGTTATTACTTTGATCGATGGTTTCCTTCTCTATATTTATTATTTACATAAGCCATCATCTGGCAACAAATGTTTATTCATTTCTCAAAGCTTGGTCGTATTTAAAAATGATAATATATAAATAAAAGGGCACAAAATATAACAACAAAAAAATCGATTCATTGTACATTTTGACTGAAATTTATGGATTTGATGCCAATGTTGCACAGCGTGAAGGAATGTATTGTATGCATTGGGACTTGCTTATGCCATACTACTATTATAATAATCTGCGTCTTTTTCTTTCGTTTCTCTTACACCAGCACAAGAAAATTCAATCCTTAGTAAGCGCAATTGAAAAAAATGCCAGTATGAAGGAGAAAAAGAAGTGATTTATTCATGCATCATTTGTTTTATTATTTTATTGATTGAATGAGTTGTTGTGCCTTTAAAAATGGATTTGACTACGTTGTCAGAATTGGAGTTGTATTTATATATATACAGAGTGTACCAGCAAAATTTAGAAAATTTTAAATCAATATTTGCTTTACTTCAAGAAACTTTATTTTATATTTTATAAAGAAGCATAAGAAACAAAAGTCAAAAAGACAGATCTTGACAATATTTCTTATTCAATGTAGCCTCCTTTAGCTTCAATGACTGCATCAACACGGTGGCAGAAAGCAGCACAGCTCTTCTTGATGAAGTCGGTAGACATGTTGGCCCAGGCAGCAGGGATTGAGGCCTTGAGAGAATCCACATTGGGATGGGGAGTGCTGTTGGTCTCCCTCTCTAAAAAGCCCCACAAAGCAAAGTCCAGGGGATTGAGATCTGGGCTTGAGGGTGGCCAGTAGTTTGCTGGCCAGAAATCGGTAAAATTCCTTGAGCAGAAGTCCAGAGCCAACTTTGATGTATGGGAGGGAGCTCCATCCTGAGTCCACACATAGGGGCCACTAGGGTAATTTGCCTTCAACCAGGGCAAAACATGGTATCTCAGGACTTTCACGTAGACATGGCGGTCAATTTTCTCTCCGGCCCGAAAATAGTACGGAGGCATGGTCTTCCCGTCAGATACCACTACTCCTAAAACCATCACATGGGCTGGATGTTTGGTTCTGTAGACTCCCGTGACCTTTTCTACTGACTCTGCAAGGTACCGATCGTTTCTCCGATTGTAGACCTGGTCCACTGTAAAAATCTTCTTGTCTGAGAAAATTATCACAGTGGACTTCTTCTTGTGAAAGGTTGAACGAATTTTGGTGCACCTTTCGAGCCTCTTGACCTTCATTGCCTCGGTTAAAAGATGCCTGGGCCACCTGATATAAGATGTCAGGTTCAGGTCATCTTTTAAAGCCCTTGACATGGTAGAAGTACTGACATCCATGGTCTGAGCCAGTCTGCGAATTGACTTTGTGGGATCCTCCTTCACCGCCTCCTTGACCTTTCCCAGAAAGTCCTCAGTCCTCTTCTTATTTACTCCTCCACTGCCTGGAGTCCTGCCAGTACCTTTTCCATCTTTTAGAGCCTTTGAAACATTGCAAACTGTAGCCAGAGAGCAGCCAACAATCTCCACTATCTCTTTTTTGTCAACTTTGGCCTTAAGGAGGTCAGCGATCCTCCCACGATTCTTCTTCTCATGACTCATGGTGAAGAGTGAGTGAAAACAATGTTTACTAACAAACACTTTACATGGCTGGTACAACAGGAAGTTTTAATGTAAAAATTCATTAAAGCTCGCCCCAAGGTAGCCAGAGATAATAAAACTAATTTCTAAATTTTGCTGGTACACTCTGTACACACACACACACATATATATATATATATATATATATATATATATATATATATATATATATATATATATATATATATATATATATATATATATATATATATATAGTATATACCGATGTGGGAAAGAAATTGCAATACTTACCTAGTATATTGTTTACGCCCCTCTGTGTCAGTTAAAAGGATTCGATCAGAAAATTATAAGAAATAAAAAACGTTAATACAACCTTTTTTTATATATATATATCCACCCTTAACAGCAACAACAGCCTCAAAACGGGACCTGAAGGCCTGAAAAACAGACCGTATGTAATGAGCGTCCATTCCATCCCAGTGTTCATCAACGGAGGTCTTCATTGCTTCAATATTGGGGTGAAGGATTCTGCAGGCCCTGGCCTGCACATGCGGCCAAAAAGAAAAGTCCAAAGGGTTTACATCAGGGCTGCATGGAGGCCACTTTTCCCTATCCCAAAATGGGATGTTCTCTGATAAAAAATTCTGGGTGGATTTTGCTGTATGAGCTGGTGCTCCATCCTGTTGGAGCACCATTTCTTGGTTTGGAAATGTTGCCTCAACCCAGGGCAAAAGTTTGGTGTGCAGCTCTTCAATATACATGGCAGCATTCAAGCGATACCCTCGGGGAAACCAAATCAATAGCATTGTATCCCCTAATGATGCCACAAAGCCCAGAGACATGGCTGAGGCTGGATGCTTGGTAGTGGTAATTGTTCTAAGGTCTTCATTAACATCTTCAAATGCCACAAACCGGTCATTTCTTTTATTTCTGACCGGATCCACAGTCTAGGTCTTTTCATCACTGAAGATGATGATCCTTCCAGCTGGTGCAGATTTCAGGTCATTGATCAGACCCTTGCAACGTTGGAGATGAGTCACTTTGATTTTAGGTGTCATTATTGGTCTCTCCAACATCACTAGGGACTTGCCCCCACACTCCTTGACAGCCTTCCTGACCGTACTCTCATCAACACCAAGGTCCTTGGCATGAGCTCTCATGCTGGTGGTTGGAGCCCTTTGGATCACATCACAAATTAATTGTGGTTTCAATTTGTACTTGCCAACACTCCTAGATTTCCTCTCGATCCCTTGGTTCATGTCCAGCTTCTTCTTGAGGCGGTAATGGTCGATCTTGCTCGTTCAGTTGCTTCGCGATCTCAGTTGGAGTCTTACCCGCTCCAGAAGCGTCAACACTTGAACTCTACGGTCTCGTTCCATCTCTCTGCTTATTCTCAGAGGAAAATTATAACAACATAAAAGCATAATCATAAACACTGCTACTGAAGCTATTTAGCGGGACCTTTTGTTTGAAACCTCTCGTAATCTCAAATTGGATTTTTGTAAGTGTTGCAATTTCTGTCCCGCACCCGGTATATATATATATATATATATATTATCAAAAAAAAAATTACTTCAATGAAATTTTGGGTTCATGGATTCAAATGAAATTTACACCATAGAATGATTAAGTCTTTTTCATATATGACTTAAGTTTCAGTTCGAAATTTGTTGTCTGAGCAAAGTTACATGCCTCTTAAATTTGGGCTTTTTCCCGGCCAAAATCCCGGCCTTATTTTTTATTGGAATTTTCGAGTTCCTTATGGAGTTTTTGAAAAAACTAATAAATTGAACATATTTTAGTGTTTATATCTTATACTTGAATTGCCCATTTTGAGCATTTGAAAGCTCTATGGTAATGAAATTAAACTTTTTTTGTTTGCCTTGATGCCACTTTTTTATAGCCAATCGGCTCTCCTGATTTCCTCTTTTTTTTGGACCAAAAAATGAGGCCTTAAGTGATAGAAGAGACTTTTTTCTTCAAAATATCAAAAATTCAAAGATGTGTTTTTGTTTGAGCCGAGAAATTAAGGATTCATTTTGGAAATTAGTCGATCTTTTAGATTGCCTTATCATCATCATTATATTTGTGTATTATGATGACGTAAATGGAATATTAATTCCTCCTTATATAGAGTATATTGATATAGACACACAGATATAGAAAGACACACACAGAGAGAGATATATAATAACTTACTCCCATCCTGAAGAGTCTCGGGATCGAGAAATAGTGACTTTACTATTTTTAGAATTGGAATCTTTGGGCACCTGGATCGTGATAAGAGAAGGTTCTTAAGACCTATTCCTACTCATTCGTCTTCAAATATCTACCCTCCCTCCCTCCATCCCCCCTCTTCCGGATCTGTCTCGGATGACTGACTACGGAGACTCCACTCATGAAGCCTCCTCCTACACTTCTCTTGGACTCGTCAATCACGAAATACCAAGAAGTCTCTCAGGCATGTCTCTTCAAGCTCAAAAGCAAATGAAGGAGTCCTCCTCAGCCTCATCTTCGAGTCTCATCTCTAAAGGCTTGCAATTTGAAATGATATCAATGTCCATGATATAATATTCTCCGGATCAACCCACCATATTAGTCTCGGAGAGAAATTTTTGGACCTCTTGATTGAAAAGGATGGATACTTCAAGGCTTCTTCCTTCCCCTTTTCATTTGCCTTCCTGGATTGGAGCCATAATTTTGACAAATTCGATCATCTTAGAATTTGGTGATATTACCATTCTTTACGTCGCGTTTCGACCCTAGAATCTTCAATTACACCAAGTTTTTCACATTTGAATCCATGAGAGTGATAAAACTCCTTATTTTACTTCAAAGATTCTACAAATAATTTCAACGGAGCCTTTCACTTGGGATATTTGGTTCATCCTATTTTTATTTACCGCATATATTCGTACAAATACTCTGATTGATACACCCGAAATATACACTTGATCACTCATTCGACATCTATTTTTATACTTATATCTATACTTTTAATATTTGTTATTATTTATTTTTTTTTTTTTTTTTTTTTGATTTAAAATTTTATTATGTCTAAAATATATCTCGAACAGATCAAATGACGTATAAGGATGAATAAATAAATGAAAAGTTGATAAAGCTACGTTAAAAACAAATAAACATAAAAAAAAACACATGATTTATAACTTGTCGGAAGAAAAATAAAAGAACTCCCAACCTATCATCCTTCTTTTATGAGATATCTTGAATAAATAGTGATTTAGAAAACCAGTTTGAGAGATACAATCGTCATTTGATTCAGTCACTTGCACGAAGGGAGAGGGACGTTGGTTTTGAAAAATCCCTGGGATGGAGAGCTAGAATTTCCAGGCTTCTTTGAATAGATATTGGAGACCCACAGGAAGCCCACCTCCGCACTAATATTTGTTATTATTAGTACAAAACTCAGTGCCTTGCTTTTTCATGTATTTCTTTGTTAAATATCGAGTCACTGTGGGTGACAGAATTTAGACAGTCCGGATTACTATTGAATGGTGTCCGTGCTTAGCTGCGTGAGATGCATGCAGCAACATCCGACTGTCAGCTTCTTCATGGTTGCATGGGTCGAGTGAAGTTAGATCTGGTAGAAGTGGCTTGCTGAGCACTGCCTCTCCATCAGTAAAATCAATTGTTATTTTAAACAGTGGTCTTCATTGAGTCGAGCCAATCTCATTACTTGGAGGCTTACCAAAAAGGCATTATAGAAATGTTTGCTTAAAAATTGATTCTTTTGCAACCCATTCTTTTATTGCCAAAAACCAGCAATCTTTTTAAATCAAATGAAAAAATATGTCTGAAGATGCGGTAATGTAATTATGGACTTCGCCAAAAATTTAACTTTATAGTTCAAGATGCAGTTCAAGGGTTTCACTGGAATAAAGATCAATGTACTGTCCATCCACAAATAATATATTACAAAGAAGCAGGAGAAACCAAATCTTCATATACATGTTTATTTCAAAAGATCTTAAACATGATGTGGCTTTTGTATATGAAATTATAAGCAATACAATTCGAAATTTTCAGAAAAACAATAAAAATGTAAAAAAATCATTATTTTTCAGATGGGTGCACTGGACAATACAAAATAAAAATAACTTAATTAATTTAATTTGTCACGAAAAAGATTTTATAATTTCAAGCTCCTGGAATTTTTTTGCAACCAGCCATGGAAAGTCTCCTTGTGATGAGGTTGGCGGAACTCTGAAAAGACTACTGACAAAGGCTAGTCTTCAAAGACCTTTTGACAATCAAATTTAACTACAAAAGACATAATTGATTTTTCAAAAAATAATATAAAAGGAATAAGTGTTTTAGAATTGCAAACAAAAGACTTAGAAAAAACAAGAAGCAGTTTGAGTAAAAGATTTGAAAATTCTAAAACCATACCTGGGACAAGGAATTATCACCAGTTTACACCACTTGACGATAAAAAAATTGGTTGTAAACGAGTATCATGTATTCAAGATAGCTACGATTATATATTTGAAATTATGACCAAAAATAAATAAATTCGTACAAACATTTGACATTTGTTCATTTTAATTTATTAAGTATCTTTTATAAAGTGAGCTATCTCTATTGGGGTTGAAGTTTTAACAGGCTAGAAGAATTACTTTTACTCCAGGTAGTAGTCACAGGGGTTGAGATCTGGCGAATTGGAGGGCCAGGTCTGGAGGTACCAGAAGTGTGGCACGTTGCTCTTAAGCCAGGCCTGCACGATCTTGGCCTTGTACAGTTGAGGTACTCAAGGTCAATGGAGTGACGAAGCCACCGCGATTGAGCAGCTGAAAGAACTCTTCTTTCTTGCTGCTTCCCTCTTCTTCGTCGTCTTCAAGCAGCTCCAGGTTTTCAACTTGATTGACGGAGTACCTGCAGCAGAGACTCTTCACCATGAAGCAGAGTAAAGTATTTGTGACCTCCGCATTTTCCATGCCGTAAAGTGCCCGTTTATATGTTTGCCCCGTGGACTCCGATGGCTAGGCCCATGAGCTCACTGGGCACGTGGAACTCCTCTGTGTAGTAGTAGGTACTCTGAATCCTTGTGGCCTCCAGGTGCCGCTCGACTTCCTCCGTCTTGCTCTTGAAGAGGACCTTCTGTGTGAAGCTTCGAAAGTGCATGCCTTGAAGAAGAGAAGGGAGAGAAGTGAGGGAAAATACTCTCTCCCATCTCTTTCTCTTTCTATCCAGGTAACACTAACAGCAGCTACCAAATGGTAATCGTATATTCTCATATCAAAAGATCAATTTATGGGGGAGAGTACGTATTTGCTTATATCTCTTAAAGTATAGCGATTTTTAGAACACCAAACATATCGAATGAAAACTTGGTTAACCAGCTTTAATATTTTGGTATACTAAATCATGTCAATTTAATAAGTAGAGAGTTATATGTACATTAAAAAAGCCTATCTCGCGTACAAAATGACGCATATAATGGATTATGTATGCGTCAGAGACAAAGTAAAATTTTGAGAGGATACCTTGACGCAAATCTAAGAAACAATTATTATTTATTTTTTTCATAATCGATTTCTTATAGGTCAATACAGGCTCTGAATCATATGATGTAAACTCAGATTGTACTGAATTCTGAATTGATAGAATGCAACCAAGGTCATTTTTGGATTTATCATCTAAAGTTTACTAAGCTTAAAAGTACTATTTTACTCTGAAGCGAACAAGTCATCTTCTACAGGCGAGTGAAGTTAATTGATACAAAAAAGCTATGAAATAAGCTAACAATACACACTCCCTTTCTTGCTTTGTTTTTACTAAAACTTTGTTTATATTAAAAAACATCAAACATACTTCTGGTAGTAAATTAGATTTCCTTTAAATTAATAATTATTATTGAAGTCTGTAACGTCCACCATTTTGAAGAAATTTGCGGAAAACTATATTTTTACAAAAATTTTAAAACTTTGACCTCGTTGCACGACCTCGTAATGTTGACCGATTTTGTTCAAACTTTGTATGTCGTCTCTTTTATCACCAAGAAACAGAAAATCCACAATGTTGCTAACATTTCAAACATTTGAAAAATAAGAACAACCCTATATATATATATATATATATATATATATATATATATATATATACTCGCATATTTGGCCGCCTACGGCGCCCATATGTTCATATTACATAAGCTTCTTCAAATTTGTATCGTTAATTTTGGGAGATAAAAAAGGTTTCTAAATGTGAAATGAGTTACAATAATTTTCTGTTTTGTACAACCATTCCTCATAAAAAGTTTGACTTTGTACAAAAAATATGTTTTAAGTCACATGAGATGCTTTTTTTTCTTTTTCTTTTTTTCCTCTCTTTACCTTGAAAAGTAGGTAGTAAAATCAGAAAGGTGTTCCAATGACATTTTTTTTCATTCTGATCCCATCTCTTTGCAAATAGTTTTATTAGGTCTGCCTTGACCCAAGGATTTCATAAGTACCTTCAAAGTTCAAATTGACCTTAAATGTGGGAGGAGATAGCGTGCGGACATACAGACGGACGGACACAGCTTGGTGAATTATTTTATAGATATAATATATCTAAAAGTAAGTAAAGCTAGGAAGTCTTTTTTAGAGCACTTTTTTAACTTTTATATTTGAATGCAGTATCAAATTAACCTTTAGATGCATAAGTGGGTCAAAAATGACCCGGTGAGGTTGTTTTCTTGAAATATCTTCGTAAGGAAAATTGTTATTATTTCATATACCAGGCATTCCTCAAAAACCTGTTTTAAATAATACCATTTACATTTTTAACTTACCTTTTATACATTTTAAGAAATTGTAGTTTTTGTATTACAGGTAGTTTGTCTGAACTGAATACAGTGATGAGACAAGACAAATTTTTTATTGCTTTTCTGGGTAATTTTCTTTTTGAAAAATGTTAAAAAATGAAAAAATAAGATATTTCAAACATGAAATCATTCTTGTGTGGTCCTAAATATAATACTAAATATTATACAAGTGACTATTCTTAACCAAAATGACAAAAAGGGCAATAAAAACACATTGATTCTAACATGGGTCATTTTTGACCCACTTATGGAGGTGTGTAGGTCCAGTCATTCATGCATCTAAGGGTTAAAAGGTTATGCCTTGGAATATGTTTTTAAAATACATTAGGAGTGTTTTTAAATTGTCACCGAAATATAAAATACGACTCAAATCAACTAACCTCTTTCCGTACCTTTTTGAGTATGGGTTTTACTTAATTCGTGTGAAAAATATCAAATTATTACATTTTCTCGGTTCCATGTCCGAGTTCTTTTCACAAAAGACTTAAACATATCTTTCCATGAAATATAAATATATTTAAATGATTTTTCTGAAAGAATGTCCTCTTTAAATACCTTTTCATTCATTTGCTGATAGGTAATATAAGAGATTACTGCTGCATGTATTTATTTGCTGTGACATCAAGATAAAGAAGATATTATTTTCGTCTACTCATACAGTGATTGAAAGGGGATGTATGGATTCTCTTATTGAACATTTGAATACGTACCTTCTTATATCATAATAAACCCTGATCTTCGAGAAACGTATGCCATAATTTACTAAATCAGACGTCACACCAACTCGAAAACGAAAAATACTTTAAGGACAAAGTGCTCGCTTAGACCAGGGGAACTTAAGTGGTGATGGCAGCAGGACAGTGCCAGTTGACAAACACATCAACTTTTTCAAAGAGTGTCTTCAGATCGAGACTCCAGCCTTCTTCGATCAAAATTATTGGTCGCCTCAATCAGATGATTGTTCGCCGTTTGAAGCGATCAAAGGGATGGTGTCGAGGGTTCAATACAAGCCCAGGACCAGCCGAAATCTGCCCTCATAAATGCCGGAGTCATCTCCACAAGAGCGGTATTGGCATGTCCTGAAGCAAGCTTCAGTTCAGATTGAAGTTGGTTTTGAATGTCATTGGCGGCCATATTTAATAGAAATGGTCAAAGACTCTCATCTTTCATGTCAAATAAATTAACTCGTCGACCACCTAAAGATCTACAGATTTTTTAAATGATTTTAAAATATTGAGTGTTCTCTCCTTAGACTATGGATCAGATGATCTATTCAATTAACTCTTCTTAGCCAGTCAAGTCGCACAGCCTTAAGGGCTTCCAAAATACCTTATTTTTATCTCACAATAGATTGTTTTAAAGTTCTTATGAAGACTTGCCACAAGATTCATTGTTATATTTAAATAAACAAATCCTTTTTCTTGACGAATCTCTAAAGAAATGAAAGAGTCTTTTGATTATAAAAACAAATATAGTTTGAATGCGTGTTTTTCCACGTATGTCCAATATAATTTCAAAAATTCCCTAAGGATGTCGTCTCACTTGCTTGAAATTGAGAACTATATTTGTTCCTTCTTGTTTTATTTTTCGAAACAAAAAATAGTAAGTTTGTTCGAATAAGGTGAAACAGTTGACAAAAGAGAAGGTTTTGATCTCTCATTATTTAAATGTATGTGGTTTGTGTTGGTAATAATATATTATTATCTTCATATTTATGAACCAGAAGCAATATCATTTTACTGAATATTTTATTAGGATGAAAAGAAAAAAATCGTATGGAAATAAAACTATTTCAAACCTCCCTATCCACATTTTTAGTATATATCAATACTAGTCCTCTTTTCGTTTGCAATACTTGATAATATATTTAATCTCCTTGAGTAAAAAGCAACTTCATATGTACAGAATATTTTATTTGAAAGGGATGAGCAAAAAACAAAAAAAAACATAAATAAATAATTTCTAACCCCTCTGACGTCACAATGTCCAACATTGAATATATATTTGACACCCATAACTGCCTCTCATGAAGAGCCCGATAGCTAGTTTGTCCTTGGGTTGAAGCCCCAATATGTCATAGTCGATGCTGGTGAATCTCAGGGTTCATTGGAGGTAGATTTGGACCCTAAAGCATCTATAATATCAGCCTTCCCAAAACCCAATGTTCCAAATAATGACGCAGAATCCTTTATTACGCATTATTGTTACTGTAAATAAGGCTAACTTTTAAAAAGTCGAAAATGTAATATTATAATTTTAAAAGCTCGCCAAATGTCAGTAGTATACAAAACTCTAAATGTTTTAATTAGCAACTGTAAGGCCTGAGTTGTCAAATACATTACAAATTGTATACCCATAAATGTTGTCACGAGTAGATCATTTATTATTTTGCTAATAAAAGGTATTGATATTCTCTTGAGGATTCTTAATACTCAGGACGGTTCGTGGAAATACGGTTACGACATTGCTCAGTTTTCCTCTTCCAATCAGTATGACATTTTATAGGTATTAAATACTGTATTTCCATTACACTTAAAAATGTATAACATGAACAATATAAATCAAAGATTAAAGTAAAACTATATTTTAATGTTGAAAAAAATAGTTTAATCATAAAGCTTTACACTATGAGTGTTGTTTTTATTTAAATTGATGTCCAATTTTTAGGGTTTTATTTTATTAGCATATGAATTTTTTTAAAGTATAATGTTTAATGATATTATATTACTATGCTTTCACTTGTTTATATATTTTTTATGTTACTAAATAAAAGGTTGCTTACTAAAACGAAAAAAATAATTAATTTAAGTTACAAATAAATAATAGAAATGTTCTATGTCATTGCCATCTAGTGGATGAAACAAGAAGTTAAAATGTACATACACACACACCAGTGTCCCTCAACAAAAGATCTTTTTATACTCGTGCTTACATAATCCTGACTGTAACTGCAGTTTGTTGAACGAATAAGCTGAATGAATCTGTTCCGAAAGGACCAAGAAAGACACATATTCTACAACTAATCTAAATTAAAAATCAAATGAACTGAGCCCCTATTGAGTGTATTTAAATGATCTGAGGATGATAGCATAAATATAAATCCTTTTAGTGCTCAAAAAAGGAGTTTCTCTTGTAGTACAGAATTTACTTTTTGTATGTCCTTAAATACACTTTTTTACACATCGAAAAGAGATGTTGTGCTCATGTGAATATTTCATTCAATGCATACTTGTTTTATTCATTACGAAATTAGCGCCATCTTACCTTATAAATACATTACGCCTACGCATAAAACTATGATATGTGGATTTGTATATATAATTAGTTTATTGTGATTATGGGCATAACCCATATTGTTATATTTACGTTAGGTTATGTATTTGCTATATTATTTGATTTACATAATCTGTACATAGAGATATAAAGACATAGAGGGCTTATTGGATTCTTCAAAGAAATACGTTTTTGTTTCCAATATAAACAAATTTTCTATCTCTATGATCAGCTTACGATGATGTAGTACAAATTATTTTGTTTATATTATTTAACGTCATTTTATACACATTTTTTATATATTTTTGCGGATTTTTAAAAAATAGGTGGAAGATGTCATACATGGAGTTTTACCATATGATTCCCTGCACTTCCTCATATATTAGACCTTATGATAATATTGAGGTATAGCCTTTTTGCATAATTAAAAAAATAGTCCTTTTATTTTTTATGATGATTATTGATTTCGACCAGTAAATTCCAACTATAATGTTCCTTTATAGTTTATTTTTACAGTTATATTCAAAGGAGTTCTTTATTAGTTCATTAGTATATTTTTCTTTATGCTTTGATTTTATGATTGATGAGTCAAATGATAATAAAATTTTATATAACCGAATAAATATTATGTTTTTATATGCCACTCGTTTTCTTGTTCCTTCAATTTATTATTCTTTCTTCATCCAAGAAATATAGTTAAGAATGTTTTTTGTCTTTTTTTTACAAATTAGCATAATTATTCCTATATTACTATCATGGTATATATTATTTGATAACTATGTAAGAAAACCAGCTAATCATTATCTCAGCAATCCCAATTATACTATGACAATGGTGTTGTTTTCCAATAGTTCATACACATTATGTATGTCACAATATCTTTAGATTCACCCTAAAACACCGAAACATAAATTTTATTTCATCCTGACAAATAGTTTTAACTTTCACTTTTATATCGTAAATCATCCTTTTTCATTGTACAATGAACGGTTCTGATTTTTGCATTCTGAAAAAATTGCCTTAAAATGAATAATAAATAGACATTTAAGTCTATAACCGTTATTTCGTAGTAAAACAACGACTATAAAAAGAAACAATGAAAGAAAAATACCACCAATAGATAATTTTATTTAAAACAATTAACAAAATAAAATAATTTATAACTTTTCACAATCGTAAGTAGTATTTTTAAAAACTTTGACTTCTTCAGCAGCAAGGGCTCAGGAATCGCTATGTAGCGACGAAATCTTAATAGAACGCTTCGTATATCTGGCTATAACCGATATCGTCAATGCATCGCAAGTATATTGACTCCAATACATCCGAATTTGTTAATCATCTGACAATATCTGAGCTTTGCATATTATATTTACACTTAAATTGTTGTTCACAAGCATTACATAATAATATTTCAAAAATCCCTTCAGAACTAAATCCTTTATTACCTCCGCCGAAGGCGGTATTGTTTTCACTGGCGTTTGGTTGGTTGGTTGGTTCAGTAGGATAACTCAAAAAGTATGGAACGGATTCGGATGAAACTTTGTGGAGTTGTTGGAAATGCCAAAGGAACAAGTGATTTAATTTTGGCATCTCTGAGTGCAGAATTAAGATGCAAAATGAGCTAAATACTAATAAATATTTCAAGTTAGCCTACTCTGCCAATAGATGTCGCTGTGCTGTGAAATCGGGGCCGGGAGCGTCTTCCTCTCGGAATTTCCGTCGAGGGGAACTCTCCCCCGTCCCTCTACGCCGCCCCAGTCGTGAAAAATCCGCCTCGGAAGGCTCATAAGGACCCCGTGACGGCGGAGGTTTGCACTCTCTGAGTGTATATATGCCTCTAGTTTTTATAGGTGACTTAGAAACTTTTGTTATGGGTCTTTCTTCTTCTACAACATAAAAAGCTGCTTTTTATCTAGTATACACGCATATCTGAATATGTTTAACATTCTCAGCGTTTTAAAGAAATTTATTGAACTAATTATTCTACTTTATTTCATCTTAAATTTATTATTCAACTGAGCTGAGGATTTTTTTTCCTGGATGAGCATAAATATTTAAGAGCTTCTCATGTTAGACCCGCTCGGAGGAATTTTTAATGTTCCTGGATGTATATACTATATACTGCTGGATGTACATACTATATACTTACATAAAATGTAGTCAGTCTGAAACTTTTATTCATCTTAGATTATTGTATGCCTCCTTAGAAAATAAGACTTCTCAAATGCCCGTCCGTTTTTTTATTATTCTTTTGCACACATAAAAAGGTTAGCATAATTAACAAATCCTAATTTTAAGAAGGCATTTTCTTGCTCAGTCAATTCATCTCATAAAAAATATTTTATGTCATCAGATTTTTTAAAAAGGGTTTGAAAAACAAATTGGGAATGCATAATTTTTTTATAATGTTTTTTTTATCAAATCCTTATTAACATGAAGTTATTGTGTAAAAAATACATATATATATTAGACAATTTAGTCTAAAATTAAAATTTCATAAAAGATTAAAACAATTTTACATTTTTAAGGTCAAATTTAAACAGAATGCACAACAATAAAACAAATAATAAGCATTTGTAAAATTTCAATAATGTTTTGATTATTTTTAGAAGATGCTTTGATTTTGATGGTAAGTACTTGATTTTTTTCGCGGCGACGGAATGTACTATGTAAAATTATATTTGGAAAAATATATATTCAACTTGCCATAAAAATAAATGTGCTGTTATTGAAAAAACATAAGAAAATGTATTGCTATTTTAATTAAAACACATAGTCAAGCCACAATTTGTTTCTTAATATTACAAGTTAATTTAGTGAGGTGTAAGTATATTAAATGCTGCTCTACTAATAACATACAACAATAACTTTGAAACAAAGTAATTGATTACCCTGTTTTTTTTGGTAATTTTGAGGCACAATAGCTTTTTATTTAATCATTTGTTTCAAATCAGATTTGTGCCATTATAAAAAAGTATTTGTTTCTTTGTTTTGCTTTCCTTGCATCCGAACTTTTTTTCAATCAGAATGATTCATACTGACCTTCCTTTTGAGGAGTCTAACATGTGCGTTCATCAGTTAGAGTTGAGCATTAGAGTGTGTCTTAGAATTTTTTTTGCTCCAATCCAAAATCCGATCCTATCATGAGTTGTGGTTTTATAAGAACAAGAATTGCCTGCAATATTTTTTTCATCCATCAAAAATCCGTATGGCTACTTCCGGTCAACACTACTTATAAAACTCCTCCAAAAATGAGTTTTCATGCACCAAAAAAAGAATTCGTGATATAATATGGGTCTAAAAATACTTTTTATTATATTAAAAAAATCGATTTGCTTTATAAAAAATGGTGTTTTGCAACATGGTTGTTGACCGTAGTAAAGAAATTCGTACATATAGCGTAAGGTAATATAAAGCGCATTTTACATTGAAATAAAATATTTCTCTTTGTGTAGTTATTAATTACGACGTTCTTCGAAGGAAAAATAACTTAAGTACGCATTGGGCAGTTACAAAAATATTCTTTGTTTTATAAAGCTATTCTACCTAGTTTAAAATTTTCCATATAAGCAAAATAGTTATATTCAACATGGCGTCAGGAACAAGGACCAATTCAGAACACTTTTTATTCGGAAGTGCCTGCACATCCCTTTGAATACTCTCCCAAGTGAGCTAGACTTAATAAGATATTACCTCTACATACATTAAATATCAACATCCAAATGGAGCAAAACTTTCGAGAAAAGAGCATCTTCAAATCGTCAAAACAATATCTATGAAAGTCAAAAACATTTGGGAAATGGCTAGCATCCCTTCTTACGACATAAAATATTTGTCACAAAAAATTGACAATTCTTATTGGCTATGAAGGACCATACAAATAAGATGAATAAATAAAATCGATCAAGTGATAAAGTTGTGGGCGAGCTTTTGGAAAAAATGTCGGTTCTTTTTGACATTGCTCTATGCCCTTGTTATAAGAATAAGAAAATTAGTTATTTTACCGAGAAAAATTGCACATGTGACTCCTTCAAAAAAATACCAAAGATGGAATTTCACTTCTACAAGGATCAACATTTCTATAGGAAACTCGTAACCGCATCATCTATTGACAGGACAACAAGTGAGTCTTATAAAGATAACTATATAAAATTTGTTCGAAGGCAAGAAAGGATGACCAATTGGCAAGACAAACGGAGAGAGAAAAAAAAGAATCGCAACTTTGAACAAAGAAGACGAGGGACAACAAAATTATATTTTGATGATCATGGAAACAATTTGGATGATAGTGATACACCTAATAGTGAAATATGCCAACCAGTGGTACAACGGAACAAGATTGAACTTCCAGAATCTAGCCAAATTTTAATAAGATATGGTCTTTCAGTTCGTTCTGCTGCAGCATATGGAAATGCTCTACTAAGGGATTTAAAGTTAGCTTCTCCCCATAATTTACTTTCAACATCTAAAGTGAGCAAACAAGTACGGGAATATCTTAATAGAATTGACCAAATTGTGGAAGAAAGTAAAGAATTTATTTGCATAAAGTTTGATGGCCGCAAAGATCTTACAAAGTCCATGCCCGGTTGTCAAAAATCTGAAATGATGGGAGAGCACATAACAGTAATTGTAGAACCTGAATGTAAGTATCTCGGTCATTTTTCCCCAATTTCTGGAAAAGCAGAACATATTGCAAGTGAACTCTTTGCTTTAATTTCTGAGTATGGAAGTCTTCACTCCATAAGAGCAATGGGATGTGATGGAACAGAAATTAAACACTCCTTTACAATGGGTTATTTGCATGCTGCATTTTAATGAATTGCCCTTTAAAAAACTATTTGAATTTTATAATGGAAAATCAACAGGACCCAACACATTTCGAGGAAAATTAGGAATGCTTATCTCAAATTTCACAAACATAACGGAACCTATAAAATATCGACCTATCAAAGGATGTGTTCCAGACGTCGATGAATCATTTAAAAAAAGCTCAGCAGAGATCAAAAGTACTTCCTGGAAATTTGTTTGAATGTTCAAAATGGACCAGATTCAATAACAACGGCTTTCCTAAAAAACATCCAGGAACTATCCACAATGCTAGATGGATAACAACAGCATCCACTGTTATGAGACTTTACATTCAAACCAGGAATCCACCAAAAGAACTTACAAGATTAGTTGTGATGATTCTTAATATATATGGACCAACATTTGTAAACATTAAAAGGAAGCCTCATATCAAATATGCATCTCATCATTATTTCTTTGCTTTGCATCAAGGGCGTCAGCATCTTACAAAAGAAGAACGAGATGTAGTTGAAAGTTCATTCAAAATTAATTCCTTCTCTGCACACCCAGAAGTAATTCTATTAGGAGCTTTATTTGATCCGGACAAAAACACTAGAAGGACAGCAGTCGATATAATCATTAAAGACAGAGAAAAAAGAAAGATTGGATCCTTTAGGCAATACATTCGCCCAACCAAGTACTTAAATTTTAATGCAAAAAGTTATTTAGAGCTAGTTGACTTATCAACTATTCCAAATAGCTTTTTGACTGAGCCTCCTTTAACTTTTAATATAAAAAATGAAGAATTTCTTAAATGTATTGAAGGAGATCTTTTGGATATACCTGACATCCCGTGTCACTCACAAAATGTGGAAAGGTTTGTCGCATCAACAACTAAAGAAGCCAAAAAAACACCTGACGAAAGAACAAGGCACCAAAGATTAGTGACAATTCATCATTCAAGATCGAAAATTTCAAAGGATTTCCAAAAGTCAGATTTTATTGCTTTCGAAAATGATGAATAATTATATATGTTATTCTTGCCACCTTTTTCTTTATTAATTTATAAATTAAAAATATATCTGTATGTTTTGTAAAAAAGTTAAAATAATAAAGTAATTTGTATAGAAAATGTCAATTTATGTTTAACGAGCAATTTTTTTAATACTCATATTTAAAAAAGAATAAACAAAAGGAAAATAATCGATTTTTATTACCTTACGCTATATGTACGAATTTCTTTACTACGGTCAACAACATGTTGCAAAACACCATTTTTATAAAACAAATCGATTTTTTTAAAATAATAAAAAAGTATTTTTAGACCCATATTATATGACGAATTTTTTTTCTCATGCATGAAAACTCATTTTTGGAGGAGTTTTATAAGTAACCGGAAGTGTTGACCGGAAGTAGCCATACGGATTTTTGATGGATGAAAAAAATATTGCAGGCAATTCTTGTACTTATAGAACCACAACTCATGATAGGATCGGATTTTGGATTGGAGCAAAAAAAAATTCTAAGACACACTCTTGTTTGTTTAACTCCTAGATATGCCCCACCACACCAGAACTTAATCGGTATCAGCTGGTAGAGGTCTACCTAAGAGCAAGTAGCTTTATTATTAAATAATTTATATTTACATAAAATGTTGTATATTTTTATTAATTGGTCCTCCAACGATAGTTTTCTTTCTTGAGCGGCCGCCGCCAATTCCGTCATTTCCCGCATTGTGCAAGACACACTCTATTGAGCATGCTTACGCATTGGACTATTTTTCATTGGTGCCACTCCAAAGGACCCATGCGACGGACACCCATTATTAATGGTAAAATATTACTATTTATTCCTTTCCTATTTAAAAGGCGGGGATGCCTGAAAAATGACTATTTTAACTCTTTTTTAATTAAAAAAAAGTTAACTTTAAAATTTTAAATAAAAATATAAAAGATTTGTATAAAGTAGAAAATCGAACCTTTTATTTTTTAAAGTTAGTTGTACATGTCAGGGCAAGTAGAAATATACTAAACAAACATATTGACTGTTTAAAGACATAAGGTAAATAGATAGAGTCATGAATAAAATGAAAGCACAAAATGAACACAAAATTACTTTGCCAAAAGACCAAAATGTATTTTTTTCATTTATATACTTCTTTGCTGTTCTTTAAAAACAAGTGAATTTTATATAAAAAATTCATATTAATTCTTATAATGTGTCCTGTAATCCTGATTTACATAAATGATAATACATGTATATATATATATAGTTATATATACCTATATGGGAACGACCGGGTACCCGGCCCGGCCCAGGTCCTGGCTGTTTTTTGAGTGTCCCGGCCAGGTGTATAAAAATCACCTGGCCGGGACTTTAACATTTTCGTTCGTTCTTCGTTCTGAAAGTGTCGACGTTATTTTTTTAAACGAAAAAAAAAATATTAGGAAATTATTTTCAGAAAAAACGTCGGCACTTTTTTATGAATTCTTATCTTAAAAAAAAACGTCGTCACTTTGAGAATGACGGAGGAACGAAAATATATTAAGTCCCAGCTTGAAAAGCGTAAGTCCCGGCCCGGGTCCCGGCAAAAAAAGTGTCACTGTCGTTTTCTAATATATATATATATTATTTTTAAGATTATTACCAATGCCGAAGGAGGTATTGTTTCACTGGCGTTGGTTTGTTGGTTTGTTTGTCAGCAGGATAACTCAAAAAGTGTGGAACGGATTCGGATGAAACTTTGTGGAGTTGTTGGAAAATGCCAAAAGAAACAAGTGATTAAATTTTTGCATCTCTGAGTGCTTCTTAAGATGCAAATGAGCTAAAAACTAATAATATTTCAAGTTAGCCTACTCTGCAATAGATGTCGCTGTGCTGTGATCTCCTCTTTGATGACGTCAGTTTCTTTTTCTTTCCATGTACCTCTAGAGTGTAAATAAAGGGAAAGTGCGTAGAGGGTTGGAAATGACAAAAAGACCAAGTGATTCATTTGGTGGGGATCGGCGGAGGCTTGCACTCTCTGAGTGCTTCTAGTTAACTTTAGATTGAAAATCAAAAGTCAAAATATTAAGTGCATACCTTAACTTCCAAAATTGTAGTTGAGTTTGGATATACAAATGAATGTAATATTTTATGGAGTATTACTTATAGATACGCATTCATTCATATAAATAAGCATTCCTTATTTAAATAAATACTCATAGTAGGTTTTCCTTTTTTTATTCCAAGACTATTTAGTAGTATTCATCACTAAGTGAGACGAGCATCTAAGTAATTAAATTCACTTATTTATTTAATTACCTCCACCGAAGGAGGTATGCTTTTCACTGGCGTTGGTTTGTTGGTTTGTCAGCAGGATAACTCAAAAAGTACCGAACGGATTCGGATGAAACATGGTGGAGTTGTTAGAAGTGCCAAAAGGAACAAGTGATTAAATTTTGGCATCTCTTAGTGCAGATTAAGATGCAAAACGAGCTAAATACTAATAAATATTTCAAGTTAGCCTACTCTGCCAATAGATGTCGCTGTGCTGATAAATCGGGTGCCGGGAGCGTCTTCCTCTTGGAATTTCCGTCTAGGAGAACCCTCCCCGTCCCTCTACGCCGCCCCAGTCGTGAAAAATCCGCCTCGGAAGGCTCATAAGGACCCCGTGACGGCGGAGGTTTGCACTCTCTGAGTGTATATATGCTCTAGTTTATCATTGCCGTCAACGGACTCTTGGAACGCTTGTCTTCAGATAGGGAAATTCAGGGTATAATCCCGGGCAGTACGACTCTCAAACCTCTATGTTCGCCGACGATCTGTATGTCGGTTCTGTAAGTAAAATAAAAGTTCATTAAAAAAAGTTCTTGACATCTTTGAGGATTTTAATATCGTTCTGGACTGATTATAATACAAAGAAAAGTCAAATCATTTCAAATTGTGAAGACTCGTTAAAAGAAATATCAAATGACTTGGCCTATGTTAACTCAACAGATTTGCTTGGAGTGAGTGTTTCTACTTCAGCGAATGAATCCGATAAAATAAATAAAAACAAAATCTTGGAGTCACTGAGGAAAAAGTCTTATTTTATAGAAACACTCCCCTTTCGCGATACGAGAAACTTACTGCTTAGAACCGCACATCTTCCCAGAAATTTTCCATATATTAAAGCCATCCCATTCTCAGGAAACTTTTGCGAAGAAATATATAAACTTAGGGATAGCCTCATATGAGGAAGCTCTAGACCATATATTTCGAGAAAGAGACTCAACTCAAGTATCTACTCTTGGGGTCTTGGATCCCTAAGTATCGAATTAATGTGGAAGTCATTGAATTTATCATGGTTCTTTTAAGCAATGATTTTTGGGCAGAGAGAATCAAAAACAAATTCCATGATGTTATAGGACGGCACTTTTGCGACATAATTTTATGGGCCCCTCAGAGCTTTATAAAACTCTTAAGCTGTGTAGCTCTCATTGAAAGAAAATGAGGAGGTCATGGGAATCAGTCATGGATAAGATCCTTCCTCTCCTTGGCGTAAATGAGCCATTAATAAAAACAATCGTTTTGATAGTGCCTCGGAATTTTAGAAGAATGTCAAGCGACTTCAATAGGTTAATTCATTCAAGATGAAAAGTTCTTAAAAACTATATCCTACTCTTACGAGTTAAGAGATATTGCAAACCTTTATCGTTTGGAAAAAACATTGTCGGTCCACCATTCCGTTTTATGTAGCTATTGGTGCTCTTACAAACCAAGCCATTCGAGAGATCCCTTATAGACACGCGAAGTCCAGGCCATCTGCGATAGTAAAAAGACAAAGAAAACCTAGATGTGAAAAAGAAATGTCTTTTTGGATCCAATAGTTATTATGCGAAATACATACACCAACTCAAGATAAAAATGGCTGAGGCCCGCTAGCCACTTCCTCGCTCTTCTTGAGTAAATCCAGGGCGAACCCAAAAGATCAGGTCTGTCATTGGTGTAAAGAAGTGAAAGAGACATCCTTCCACTTCTTTTACTTTTGTCAGAAATCCTCCCAGTTATCCGTGCCGTGAAGAAGAAATACTAAGAGCTTATGGAACAACATTGGAACCGTCTGATTGGCTAATTTCTACCTCATCTCGATATGGGAAGGCCTTCCACATAGAGCATATAATCTCCTCGTGCAAGGGCTCCTCTATGCATGCAGGGTCAACGGAAGATGCATTCCAGCAGGGATACGAAATGCGTGGTCCAAAACATAGAAACTCTTGATCTGCAACAACATAGTCAACAACAAGGCGGGTTCTTTAAAAAGTTATATACAAAACACGATGTCAGATAAATAATTATTTTAAGAGTTGATACAGCTTTGCAGGCTTTGGTTTTATTATTGATATCTTTTAATAATGAATTTACCTGTTTCCCTATCAATCTTTTAATACCCACCTCATTTGTATTATACCTTTTTAACATGTCACAAGTCTTGTAATAGGATGTATTGAAAAAATTATTGAAATATATATTGAATATTAAAAAATCACTTATTTAATCTTTCTCGTTACTATATGTCGATGGTTCAATTAAGTTACTTTAATGGTATAATGCATGGAACCAAATGAACAAATTTGTGGAATTCATTGGTGCTTTATTAAGACAAAAACTATTTTTTTCTTATTTTTCTCTCATTGAGTAAAGACGAATAAGGAATAAAATACAAAGCGGTAATATTAAATCATTGTATCATATTCCAGAGCTATTCTCTTTCTTCTTTTTCCATCTTTCTAAAGTAATCTAATATCACAAGCCTCCATCCTCGTTATGTATATTTAAACCTAACAGGCACTTCCCCTGGGTAGTTAGGCCTCTCTTTTCATCTTATTGTGATGAAGCTGACCTTATTTTGTCGACTTTTACATATACATAGGTTATTACAAATATCTTGATCATCTTTCACATCATTTTTGCTTATTCAATCCTTGTAGACCCTACATATTAGATATCACTTGAACTCATTTTATCATGAGCAATCAACACATTTTCCAGGAGGACACATAAAGAGAGAAAATGCTTCAAAATTTTATAATTGTACATTTTTTTTTGTTTCATGGATAGAATAATAGATGAAAATTATGTTTGAACTATAAAGATTCCCTATTCATCTGCGACGGTCATGGACATGGGCCGGAGATTTGATAATTTTTCTCCAAATTCTCTAGAATACCTAAAACTCTCAAAATCGACAATAAGACGACTCAACGTTTTATATTGAATGAGAAAAATAATTTTTAATATCTCAATTTATATTATGGTGTTATCTTTAGACAGTAATTTTGATTTTTAATGTGTAATTTATGTTTTGTTTTTAACGTAACTGTCTTAAGATTGTGTTTTTTTTTTATCTTTTACGTTCTAGTGTATTCGTATTTTTTACACTGTATGGACCTTTAGCTAAAAAATAACATCTTAAACCAAAAAGCCAGGACAGAGAAGTCCCCGATTGGTGATTATTAATCCAGTTGACGGTATTACCGGCGATAGACTCTTCTACTGCCACCAATTGAAATTATAAACAATATATAATACCATTATGGATTGGCAAAAAATAATTTTATCGGTATCCATGTACTGAAATACAAAGAGGTTGTTATCTTCCATGAAGAATTGGCTTCTATATTCATCTTGCGTATTAATTATTATTATTTTTTTTTCTTTGTACCGACTACAACAAAAACTTTATTTCTTTATTATCGTTTAAACAGTTATAAGTATATATAGGTATACCTATGTATATAAAATTAACAATATAAAACAAAGGACATCATTACATTAATCATTGAGAGGCATTCTTTAATCATGTTTCTATACATGTTACATATTATGTGGGGAGGGGATTTTAGAGCACTTAAATTTATAAAGAATACTAAAAGTTTTTGTAATCATAAAATTAATTTCAGTTTGATAAGAACCAACATATATAAAAGCAAAGTTATTTTTATTTAAAATAATATCATACTTTTGTTGTACAAATTCTGAAATTGCATCCCTGTATCTTTTGGTGACACACATTCGGCTAAAAGTGAATACAGTTTCTCTGGAGCTTGAGCAAAAGAAACAGAGTCTGTCCTCACTAGTTTCTTCCATGAATACCCCAATTGTCAGCGTGTTTTAAGAATTTTGTATTTAAACCAGTATAGTGTAAAATCAAAAAGGTTATTTTCCAATGTTTTAAAAATCTTAAAATTGTTGCGGATTCATTAAAATTTCTTTTTTTCGTTGTAATTGACGTAAGTACTGTGTGTTTCGTGTTTTCGTCTATTAGTATTATGCGAATATCTTTGTTTGTTAGACTTTTTAAGAAATTAAACAGAGAATCCCTTGGTCCTATCTTTCTGTTTTTAATGATGATGTTCTTTTTAATTCTCCTCCTCTCTAACTCTTCGGTAAAAGATTCTTAATATCTATGTTAAAATTTCTCCAATAAAATCCAGTTTGTTCTTGATGGCCATGCCGCTTATAAATTTATATCTATGATTATTTTTGTTGGCTCTTGCCATTCCATAGTTGGCAGGATTTTCGAACATATTTCATAGCTAAGATCAGAAACAGAATTCCAAAAAGGGTGTAGCGACTTTAAAGAATAATAATTTTCATGGGGCCTTCGCTTTTTGACTTTATCCCAGCTTATTACGTTCTCTTGCTCAATGTAAGACCGTATTATTTTATTCCAGGAAGCTTCTCCCGCCGACTAATTTTGAGAACCAAGAAAACAATAGGGTTTTCCACATTCTTCTACTAGGGATGAGACCTAATCCACCATACTTTCTTGGGCAGGAGATCCGCTTCCATGTAATAGTTTTTTGTTCGGCCACCTTGAGAAAAA
>CP045903.1:6361239-6376170 GCA_013387185.1 Caligus rogercresseyi
GGGTGTAATACCATAATTCACTCATAAAAATGACAATGAGTATTCTAATGCTTAGAATTTCCACAATAACAACAAATTTGCAAAGTTGAACGGCAGCTTTGTGATGAAAGTCATTCTTTATTTCCCAATATCCTCGTTTTCTCTCCAGATCCAATGTGTTGGGAAAAAAAGTTGTTATGGAGACAACATGCAACAATCTTCCATTTGCTATTCATTGTTAGACATGGTCACATAGTGGCATTTCTTAGAAAAACAATTTGATTTTGACCACATCTTTTATCTTCACTGTACATCACAGATATCAATAAGGCTGTATCTAATTTCGGCTCAGTTAGTTCCGAGTAAAAGGTTCTTACGACCTTTATACGTCTAAATATTACGATCCCAATCATCAATCTCACTCCTTTTCCAGATCATTTGGATAGAGGCATGGTTGCATTTACTTATGCCAATAAAAGACAAAATCTAATTAAAGACAGGCATGTTCTTCTTCGCAGTAAAAAATAGATTTATTTTTAATGCATATATTTCATTGCTTCATATAATTTATATCTACTAAATATAAAAGCCTTATTGTTATTCAATTAGTTAGTACGGTAATTAAAAAGACCTCAATGAATTTGTTAAATATAAGAATGAATTTGTAATGTGAAATTGAATTTATTATGTGCATAATCCTATTTAATTAATACTACTTTGAAGTGAATAAAGTTTCTAATATATAGTATATGAGCTTCTTAGATTTTTATGTTGAAGGTAGAATGAGGTATATATTTTTTTCAAACCAGTTCGTTTATTATGAAAATAAATAAATAAGATTTTTCCATAAAACTCAAACCAAATGTGCTATAAAACATTAATAAACAGTATAGTTTTAATTTTTTGCTGTGGGGTGGGACAAAAACAATAAAATATTATTAAATATAAAATAAAACTAATTATCTTCTAAAATCATTTTCAATCAATACACAACTATTAAATATTTTAAAACTCTGACACACATGTTAAAAATAACATAGAAATATGCAGAAGGCTATACATTATTTAATTTCTTGAAATATTTTTTATCAGTTTGATGTTGGAGGGAGAGACATGGGATATACTTAATGATTCTTCTGGTAGACGTCCACGTGCACCTTCTTCAGCGAATTTAGAAATTGTTTTATATATATATTAGATAATTTATATAAATTTTTATATATTTTTACCTGGTATCTACTAAAAAAGTCATTGCAATGAGAAAAAACTCATTGCTTTATATCTATTATTACATATTCATACTTAAGTCAATTGAATATTAATTTAAAAAAAACCTTTTATAATAAAATTCATGAGCAACTTATTTGTTCGCTGTCTCTTTCTGATTTCGATCTGGGATATTCGTAATTTGTACTGAAATCCAAATCTTGGTTCTTTTCTTAAATCTATTTAGAATATTATTTTTTATATTCCATATTTTTATATCTGTTGAATGTATGTCGTCACCTTCGTCATAATCACACTCAAGTTAATGAGATGTGTTTTATGGCATCTCCTGGTTTTTCGTTTGTTTGAGATTCTATGGTGGTTAGGCAACATTAAAGAAAGTCATTCATTTCATATATCATTAGTTCCTCTACACTAACGAAAGTACTTATTAATGATGGAGAGAGAGAGAGAAAGAAAGAAGGAATGAACAAGAACAACAAATATTATTATTACTATTTTGAAACAATATATGAGAAAATACGGAGAAAAAGCAACAAAAAATCAAATGTTGTCTCTGGTTCCTTCACTTTTTTATTGCTATTACACCAGTTTTGGAGGATGTATAATCGCTTTTTCATTGTTCTTGGACTCTTTGTCATTCATAACACCCTTAAGATAAGCATTGTATTATCCCTTTTTGTATGACGTCAGAGACTTTTTTTCCCCCCGCCAAAAAGGTCATTTGACGATCAACCTTCATCTATAATTTAAATGAAACTTTGATATTGGGCGTATGGATAACATGTATACATTTTTATATAGCTTAATATTGCTTTGTGTATCCCAACCATTGAGGTTGATCCAAATAAAGCTAGCCAATTAATTGTGCCTTCATCCTAATGACACTTATTTTGCAAAAACTCTTGGGAATCGAAAATCCAAAGTCTTTCATACTGAAAAAAGTGTTGTTTTTTAACCTTTTTTAATTGTTAACAGTAGTTTTTAAATAACAAGTATATATAATTAAACATACACCTTTCTAATTTAATTTTATAAGCCACCAGCAAACAACGAGCAATATTTTTTGTGAATACAAACATTCACTAGAAAACTGAACAATAATACATACATTAATATATTTAAATATTAAATGTAGAATTTTCATGAAACTATATATTTGGGAGACTCGTTGGTAGCTTTTATTTTCGCGAAGTTGTCGTCTAAAATTTTTTAAGTTACATTACACGCCATTTATTTAGTAAATCGCCGGCGTAGATTAAATGGGATTACCTTTCTTTTTTATATGATTAATTAGGGAATAAGAGACTGAGTTAATAAATACTGAAAACAATTATATTAACATTTCCCTTAATGATAATTTAGCGTACGATAGACTTTTTTCCTTGGCCAATTGACTTTCTTAATTCCAATCTATATATATATATATATACACCTATATATATATATATATATAAGCTGGGATTCGGTAGTAAAATCTACTACCGGTTCGATATTCGGTATATACCTTCTACCGATCGATTTAGATTTTATTATATATCTACAGTATCGATTGATATTCGGAACGGTAGATTACCTAGAAAGAGAGATAAATTTATTTATATATCTGCTTGTACTTCTTCATATGCATTTTATATTAGAAAGTTTATAACAAAGGACAATTAAATACATCATTTGTTATAACTTATTAGAGATTATTTGATATTCAATACACTAATCTTATATTAATTCTATATATATACTTGGATTGTGTAGGAAATGGAAGGCTATAGATTTTTTTTATTTACTGTCTCTTATTGTCCGATATTAAATGCACTTTCAGGTACTCTAGTACTCAATACATAGCATAAGCTTATTTTAATGTCTATTTATGTATCTGCTATATATACTATAAGTTAAGTTGTTTATTTATTTTGCAAAGTTCAAGTTTTTAACACAAGGGAGCGCTTGGGCAAAGCGACAGTTGAACGATGTTTATCTGCTATTGATGGGAATAAGCTCTCTATATCTTTATGTCTCTATGTGAATGCTACTAAAGTCATACTTTCAAATATACCGTACCGATTGTCAATCGGTACGGTATTCGGTAGTTTCTACCGAATATCGATAATCGGTTTCGATATTTGAAATCTACCGTCGGTAGTACCGAATACTGATTTACATTCATCGTTGCAGCTCTGATATATATATATATATATACATGACTTTTACGTTCGCGACAAATTGTCGTTTGTCGTTCGTTTCTCGTTCACCAAAAGTTGTCGATCATCGTTATTTTTAAATTGAATCGTTCGTCGTTTGTCATTCTGAAAATATTGACGACGGTTTTTTTTTTAGGGATTTTTTTTATCGCCATTTTGAAAAAGAGTGAAAACGAAAAATCGTTGTCTTTTTTGTGGCGCCAAAAAAGGAATTTTTTCCTTATCGCTCATCAAATACTTGTCGTTTGTCGTTCGCAACGACAACAAATGAACGATAAATCACAAGTCTGATATATTTATAGTAAAATAAGACTTACAGTTCGTAGGCCTCAAAAATAATTTAACATTTTTTGAGAGGGGGGGCTAAACAAACACAATAAAAAGTTCAGAATATTAAAACTAGAACTTGAAATTCCAATTCGGTTAATGTACAATAGACTGGTTGGACAGCCCTGTCTATACACTCGTCACCCCTATGATTGCTGACATTATAGGTACATCGATTCCTATCTTAAGTGAGAAATGTCTTAGAGAAATGCATTCAAATGCACGATGAACAAATGAATATCCCTGAATGCACATTCATTTTATTTATTTGATTAGTTTGGGAGGTTATTATTTGAGCTCAATGGTCATGCTGATGCATATGATAATAATAATAATGAGAGTAATAATTTATTCCTGCCTATCCTGGGGTAATGAAAAACACCAATTAAACCAAAAGAATGTACCATTGTTGTATTTTCTTTGATCGAAAAAAGCCTGTCATTGAATATGATCATAAATTAGCAGCGCTGAATGTTTGTTTTTTATTCTTGAAAAGGTGGATTAACTAAAAGAAGAATATAAACATCAAATGGAGTCTCATTATGGTACAACAAAAGGTAGTTTTCGCAAATAAATATGATTTTTTTAAGATGGTAAACACTCCAGATATGCATTTTTTCAAATCATTTACTAGTTGATATAATATGTTGTCATGCAATAAGAAGTTTAAAAGACGAAAGACTTGAGATATAAATGGAATGTTATACAATAAAGTGACAAATATCCACATTTATTATTGTAACTCAACTTTAGCAAGTCGATTGTTATTTCCAATTTTAATTTTGACAGATATACAAATCTGTCAGTAATTTTTTTAAGAACATTCATACTACTATAGTATAGTCCTAGTGACTTATGACTCTTTTAAGAAACGATTAATATAATTGAATGATTTCAAAAAAATCAAGAGTATATTCATGTTAGTCTCTCATTTTATTGAAAAATTTAAATTATTTTAACCTTGACACCAATCTTTTAACTTCAAATACAAAATAGAGGATATTGCTAATGTTTTTGTTTAAAATTTTCTAAGGAAATATGCAGAACAATAAAAAAGCGGAAGATGCGATAACTGAATATATATCATATATTTCTACTGATATGGCCGCACACCATTCCGACTCATATTTGGTTTCACTTAAGGCCATATATTTTTTGCCAGGATAGAGAAGAATAGTTCTCTTTGGTCACAACCCTTCACGTCTTGGCTATGAAATTCCTCATTCTCGCAAAGACGACCGTATAAGATTATTCTATATAAGGCACATAAACACGGGAAACACTTGAGATTGATGTACCTCTCACCGAACCATCCTTTCCGTGTCAGCATAACATACTTACTTTCACAAGTACGTGAAAGGATCACCGACCTATATAAAGGGGGGAAAAATACATGGCTTATCAACTGATGGCAGCCATCTTAGGTGGCTTTTATGAATAAATATATATTGTCGTAAAGCCGACGAAAGACTGAAGAGAAGGAAGGAATATTTAATATTCCTTGAGCAAGTCAGAAGAAATAGAAGAGGAGAGGAATGACAAATGCAATACCCAATGACGTCAAGGGAATACTCTTTTATGAACCATAAGATAGAGTGACATCATTGGGCATTTATTCCAAGTTTCCCGGGATTACTTCATTGTTTAAATCAAGTGGGGTAGCCATTTTTAATCCTTTTACGTATTCAATGTATACTTTAAGTAGAGTACCATTTCTTCTCCAAATGATTTTAATCAACAGATTATAGTAATAAAAATATAATAATTGCTATCACTTAATGTTGACACAAATTCATACACTCTCAGAATCGATTTTACATTTATTAATCCTTTCTCTTTCTACACATATCCCAAACAACAGCAGCAGCAAAAAAAAAGGGGGGGGGGGGGATAATACTCTTCATTTCATTGTGTCTACTACACGCCGAAGCACCATGATCTAAGAACAGCTCTCTCCCTCCCTCCCTCCCTCCCTCTCCTCAACATGTCTAAATCCCTGAGACTGACTCTGGAAATGGAGGTTCACGCCGTTACCTGCCCCGGAGTCTGGTTCTCCGCCGCCAGGGGCCCATATACCTCAGCGTCTGCTTCCTGGATTCCATGTTCGAACCAAGCCCTTTCCCCCTACCTTTCCACTTCTCTTTGGAGATAAGTTTCTTTTCGAAAAGACATTTCCAGGTAGGAATCATGCAAAGGAAAGAAAGAGAGAGCGTAAACTATCGATCTAATATAGGTACATAGAATATAAGGTATGTTTTCATGGATAGTGAAACGTCATAAAGCTTCATCTTATTATGACGTCACCAAAAAAAATATGTTACGTTGATCTTCCCTCTTGCCGGTGGGGCTTTGTGACGTCAGTCAGGGCAAGCGAACTGTCAGCTCTCTTGGCAATATAAACATCCTTTGTACTTAAATGTACCTTGGATTGAATGGATAATGTGAACTAAAATGTGTATTTATGTATCTTTGCATATGCCCTGAATATTTTTTTACTCTGTTTCCGGTATATAATTTTAGTCTATTTTATTTTTACACTCTACTTATAAAATTTTCGCAGATTACCGAATAAAATGTTTTTCACCGAAAAAGAGAGGGGAAGATATAATATATATATATATATATATATATATATATATATATATATATATGTTGTTTTTCCCAGGTGAATCCATTGATTTAATAGCCAAGGAATAAAAAGCCTTCCCTAGAAATTACTTTCTTAATGTGTGAGAAGGCATAAACGACGTTCAGACAATAGGAAACATTGGAATTTGTAACTGTATTTAGCTTGTTAATTAGCATATAACGCCCTAAAATTGGTTGTTTATAGATAGTTGAACTATATTTGAGTTTTGGGTTATCTTAGTGGAAGCATCCCTCTCAATAAAAATTCCCAATTCATCTGCGACGTCATGGATATGGGCGAAGATTTGATTAAGTTTATTCCTTCAAATTCTCTCGAATACCTCAAGCCCATGAAATCGACAATAAGACCAACTCAGCGTTTAATATTAAATAAGAAAAAAAATATTCAGTCATTTTTTTATTATGGTTTTATCCTTTGACAGTAATTTTGAATTATAATGTTCTATTATGTTTTGTTTTTAACGTAACTTCTTAAGATTGGGTTTTTTAATCTCCTACTTTCTAGTGTATTCTTATATTTTTACACTGTATAGATTTTAGCTAATACATAAACATTTTGACCATTTAAAAAAAGCTTAGTGGAAGCAGGATTAACTCCCAAGGTGTAGGTTAAACTCCCATGAGGCGAGGCGGGAAGGGCAATTTTGATACGCCTCATTGGAAAAATACTATTAATATATTAAAATATATTATAAACTTCATACATACATTTATTTATTTTTCTTGGCACAGTGGGCATATATTTTGACAGATCAACCAACGATATACAAAAAGGTTCTGCACATACTTATTGAAAAACGATCAATAATATATTTATATTGTTGAATTATGACGAAAATATAAAAATACCATAATTTTAAGATTGAATTGGATGTATCCGTCGTCGATCATAACTTCAATTGTATCGTATAAGTTGAAATAGAAGGGCACCATGTTCACATATCACTTATATATATTACAGAATCAGCATACATCAGATGAACAAATAAAATTAGTGATGATGGTGGTCCATTAACCATTTTCATGTTTTTAAGGTTTCCAATAATACAATAGTAGGTAGTTCAGTAATCCGACGGATTGATATTTATCCGTTTATATTCACTCATAGGACTTTATATAAGTGAAATTCCTGAAAAGATTTGTATCATATCTTCTGAATCAAACATGAATCAGCAAAGCAGCACAATCTCTTCTGTATACCTTGGGTCTACATGTTGCACATAGTTGAAAGGCTTTCTAAGATGACATATATATCCATTGATTAAACAAAAGCGTTTATTCTTATGTCTCTTAAACAAAAAAACCGAAAATAAGACACTTTCTTTTGCTTCGTGGGGATTTGTAAGAGTTTCTTAATTTAATAAAGAATTAAATATTATGAAATAAATTTCCATTGATTTGTTTAACTGTTGATCTGTACTATTTTTTGCGTTATATTTTGACCACATTATTTTTAATATGATTATGTTTAGGTATATTATGTATATATGGTATTTATGTATCATTTTATTTGTATTTTTCTGTATTTTTAATGTTAACAAAATATTATAAAATATTTTGTAAAAATTAATAAATATATATTGCTGTACACATGAATACAGATATTTACAATAATTAGAAATGAACATTACAATTACAAAACAATAACAACAAGTATTTTCAAATAAAAGCGAATGCTTCTATCAAGATTAAATACAGTTCCTATTCACTGTGAAAAGGAGAAATCGCAGTAATTTATGTTACGTTGGGTGGGTAACGAGTTGTTTATTAATTGAAACATAATTGGGTTAAAAACCCAAAGACGCTACTTTTTTAAGCTAATGTAGAGGTGGGTCAATTTAGACCCAAAGGACGAACAGTGTGACCAAAATCCTAAAACCACACAAAGGTTAATAAATCAACCAATTGTTACATATATATTTGAGTCAATAAAATATTTTAACATAGAAAATAGAATTAAAATCCTTGGAGTCACAATACACAAAGATACTATGGACTCAAACAAAATTATATATATTAATTCGAGTAAAAAGTGTATGCGGTATATCAATGAAAACCCATTCACAGGTGGAAACAGATTCAGTTATAAAGCTCACATATGATTTCAAAAATGTTTTAAAGAATTCGATAACAAAATAGCAAAATCATTAGATGAAGTTCTAGTGGGCTTTTAGGACCTTAAATCCCCCAGAAAAATATCCTTTAAAGAGTTACTACTCCCAAAAACCTTAGAGTATTGTGGGTCTTGGATTTGGAAATTTTACGCCTCTCAAGGGATCATCTGTACATTGCATTAAATAAAATCTTGTTTTTATATTATCGAGCTTTTAAAAATCCGAAACAATCTACAAGATTCTATCACATAAAAAAATAATTGCCATGCTGAAGGAAAAACCCCAATTACCATTATAACTCTAATTCATTCCGTTCTTTTAGAGAAACCATGTCTTTAATTAGAGTCAGTGAACTAAGAAGCATGTGGAGTGTCTGATCACTAATAAAGACTATTTAAAAAGAAGAAACCTCAAAAAGAAAGAAAAAAAGCGGTTTTTTTTTCAAAATGGCCAGATTAAGAAAGGAGTTTTTTTAAATAATAGGTATTTATTTCATTGTAACAGAAGATACAAAGTAAAAAAGGCAGTAGAATTGTGTATAAAAATAATACATAAATAAACATTATAGTTTAAAATTAGACTGCTACCAGAAGACCTAGCTACAATAAGAACAAAACAAAGCGCTAAAAAGTTTCACAATATATACTAAATTTTGTTGACACGTTACAAGACATAATATAAAATAACATTTAAACAAAAAACAACAATAATTTAAAACTTTCGGATGTAATAGTAAAAATACTGTATAACAATTTTCTTTAGATGGCTAAAATATATGTAGGAGTTCAGCCAACTGAAATTCACCAAGTCGATGGCGTAGTTCCATGAAGACCCGCTTTCTCTCGGGGATTTTGAGGTCAAAAAGAGGTTTATATTTTGTGACGTCAACGAGACTCATAATTTTTAGTATGTAATTTATAGTATAGTCAATGCCTACAATAGGAGGTAATACCCACATCCGAAACGGTGCAAAGTTAGAGGAGTTCCTATTTAGGATTTCCAATGGCTTATTTGGGACAATGCCTTCGCCTCAGCCGTCCGTTTTATTTATAATATTACATTTTATGAATTTGGCCTTCAAAATATACTTTAAGCATTGACAAATATAAGCACAAGGGTTTTTGTTTACTTTTAACCGTTTGAAATGATAGCTCCTAAGTTCTTTTTCTGTTTTGTTGTGGTGATATAATACAGCGACATGCAAATTTGAACCAAATTAAACAACGTTTAACGTTAGTTCAACAAGTTTTCAAGTTTTGGATATTTAAAAAGAATATATGTTCATAACTCTCTTTAAAATAATTGCCCATACATACCTTATTATTAAATATTATTTTTCCAAAAGATACTACAAGACATCTTTGAAATGTGTTTCATTAAAACAAAGTTGAAAAATATATTTGTCTATCACACAAAGAATTAAAAAATGGGCATCAAGGTATATATTTAATTGTCTTTTTATTAATTAACTTCATTAGACTGCAGAGGTTTTTTTTTTGGCCAAAAGGCAAGCTTTATTTATGTTTTTTTTTTTTCATTTCCACAATGGCGGAGGCATTGGGACTAAGTAACACATTAAAACAAATACAATTATAGGCACACTTAATGACATTTTTAAATATGAATATTTCAATGATTCAATGAGCTTTGCTTGGCGAGGCGTCGAAACTACTGCTGTAGACCACGTCGGATTGTGGGCGGTGCAGGGACCTGCTCGTTGATGATGAAAAGAAAGTAACGTCAGAGCACTTCATCAGCGTGAGGAGGACCCGCAGATGACCACGTGTTGAGCGATCCGGAGCTTTCATCGTGCTGTAGAGCTCTTCTTATACTGCAGTATTTTGCTTGAGAAAAATAGTGTCTTATAATTTAGTCGATTTTTTCATTTTAAATTTTTTTTTTTTATTATATTTTCCTTTGTACATTTTTTCCAATTTAGAGCCCATGTTCATCCATAGAGAGACTCTTTAAAGCGAACAAAGAGGCAAATGAAGATCCTAATAAAAACAAATATATCTTCAATGTTCTAAGAAGCTTAATTTTTGTTTCTTCTTCACACTTTTCTTTTATGGCCCTAAGGACAATAAATATGGGGGAAGGACATTTATGTAATGGCTCTTATTTCACTGTAATGGTATTATGCATATTACATGGTCAGAATTGATGAGTCATGTACTATTATTGATGATAGGTCATTAAGAAGGCTTTCAGAGAGGGATGATAAGAAGAAAAAAAGGTCAGTCACATTAATGCCAGTTTTATGTCTCTCTTTGAGGGGGATATTTGATTGGACAAATAAAGTGCTTCGTTTAATACAGACTCTTAGTAAGGAATGGAACTCATTTTATGAGGTTAAAATCAATTTAATATCTTTATGAGTATCAATTGTTTTTATAGCTTTTAACATATGATTTAGAAAATATGCATTGAAGTAAATGCATAGATATATACAAATAAACAAGATTTTTCATAAAAATTTGCCATAAATTTAACAAATTATTTTTGTATAAATTTAAAGATTGATACTAACACAAAGCGATATGTCCATAACAATCAAACGTAAATTAATTAATCACCTAAATATATATATGTTTTTACTTTTAACTTTTCCTGAGACAAACTGATGGATAATTTATTTTTATAAGCGCATTGAATTCATTTCATTTTCTTTATAGGAAAATCAGAACATTGCCACTAATATACATGCATTAGAGCCGCAGTAAATATGGCAATGCATGAAATTGTAAACGTAAAAGATAATAAATAGTGTCGTTAAAAGTATAAGCAAATCCCAAAAATGTACATATTTACGACATCAAGGAAGGGTGTTCGACTCTTGTTGTTTAGGGTCCAAGTTCGACTCACGTGAGGGGAAGTATAATATTCATCCATCTCAGCCGAAATATATATATATATATATGGAAACGACCGGGACACTTTTTTTGCCGGGACCCGGGCCCGGACTTCAGTATATTCTGAAAGTGACGTTTTTTATAAAAGAAATTCCCCAAAAAAGTGACGACCTTTTTTTATTATTTAAAAAATTCTTAAAGTCCTGGCCGGTGATTTTTAGACACCTGGCTGGGCCGTACAAAAACAGCCGGTACCCGGGCCGAGTACTCGGTCGTTTCCTGATATATATATATATTATATATATAATATAAATATATATGTAATCATATTATAATCAGGAAACAATAAACATTTATACTCGGTCGTTTCCTGTCATATATATACAGGGCGTATACGTATAATCCGGACTAATTAAAACAAATTTTGAAATGTTGATAACTTATTTATTTATCAATATTTTTCCACATTTTTTGTTAAATGAAAGGCACACATATATAGATATTTATTTTTCAATATAGCCCCCATCAGCGGCAACGACCATCTCGAGGCGGTACCTGAAGGGCCGCAGGCCTTGGCGACGACGTCCTTCTTCATATTGGCGAACTCCTCCACGATTGCGGCCCTGAGGGAGTAGAGAGTGTTGTGAGCATGCTTGTTGGTCTTGTTCTCGACCATGCCCCAGAAGAAATAGTCGAGGGGGTTGCAGTCAGGGGAGCTGGGGGCCACAAGTCCGGGCTCCAGTGGTAGCCTTGACCATCCTGGACTCCATGGTCCCCTCCGTCAAGATCATTCTGTGCCTCTTCTTGTACGAACTGTAGCCCAGGTCCTTGTTGATGGTGTTGGCGATGGTCTGCTTGGAGCAGCCCATCTCGGCGGCCAACTTGGCGTAGGACTTGTTGCCGTCCTCGTTGACCTTCCTTTTCACCTCGTCGACAAACTCGTCGATCCTGGTGGTCTTTTTTGAAAGAGTTCCAAGCCTTCCACTGGTCGTAGACGATCGAATTGGGGTAGTTGAAGAACTCTATCACCTCCTTTGGACTCCTCCCGGCACGGAAGGAAGCGAACATCGCATACCTTTTCTCCTCTTTCATGGCTAAATGTTGACTGATTTTCAATTTCTTTTTTGGCAGATAGATAAGATGCAAGCGCAGTAACGTATATATGTGCGTTGCAATATCTCAAAAAACAAAGACGACATAACCGATCAAAGTTAGTCCGGATTATACGTGTACTCCCTATATATATATACCTATATATATATATCTGTAATCATGTATTATGTATAATCGGAATCAATAAACAGATGTATAATGAAGTAGGGTGGTCAGAGCACCTCCACTCTTTCCTTTTTCACTCTCTATCTCTCCCTCTCTCTCTCTCTCTCTCTCTCTCTATCATATGTTTAAATTCATCTGCAATATAAAATACGCATTTTAACATTTAATTTAGTCAATGGAGCCTAGGCTCTTATTTTATTAAACATGCATCTATAAATAAGCCACCTTGGAATAGACATAAACAATTCATTGTCGGCATTTGAATCCTGTTTATTATACATCAGATAGTTGCAAGTATCACAGTGCATGAAAACATGTGTGGGAAATGTAATCAAAGACTGTCTGCTGAAGAGGAAATTAAATCCTGTTATAAAAATGCAAATATTTATTCATTTGAAGCTATGCATTAATGACAATATTTCATATTCCTAGTTGTTATATTTATATGATTTTAAAACCTTCATATAATGTCTTTTATAGTTTATGGAAAAACATTTTTAAATTTAATCTTTTGAGTCAATCATATTTCCGCTTTTAAGTATTTATGATATAGTTAAAAGATATTAATATATTTGTTTGAAGGGAATTTGACTATATAGCAACATTATTAAATGTTTATCCTTTCATGTATATTGTTCTATTGCTATTCAACGGTTCTTAGTATAATACAGGGTCTTGCAGGTAAATCCGCACAAAGTTCAACTTCGTCCAGATCCATAAGGAGTGCAAGTACAGCTTAGATATTGCACATGTGGGAGGTTTCGTGAATGTACTGTCGAATTGCGCCCGAAAACAAAACAAATACACTGATACGGAGATGGACAGACCCGGAGGGACACAGTCATCGAGTTGCTGTGCGCAGGCACCGTCATGCGGCCATCATCAAGTTGCCCAAGTACCCAGGAGGACGGTCTACGACATTACCAAGAAGTGAGAGGAGTCAGGGATGTCCAAGAGGAAGGAGCACAAGCCCAAGAGTGACTGGATCTGCACGCCCACAATTTGTGGCTGGTATCAAGAGGTCCATCAAGGCCAATCCGGGGACGGCCCATGCCCATCCTCGCCAGGAAGCGTAGGGTCCACCTGTCGACCGTATCCAGGGTCATCAAGAAAGACTTGGGATACAAGAGCTATGCCCTTAAGGCCAAACTTGTGCAGTCCTGGCTGAAGAAGAATGTGCCCAACTTCTGGGACTTCAACACCTGGCCCCCCAACAGCCCCCACCTGAGCCCATGCGACTACTACTTGTAGGGGAAGTTAGAGAGGGAGGTGGGCGCCACACACCACAGCAATGTGGCGTCCCTGAAGGCCTCCATCAAATCGGAGATGAATAAGCTGGATCCTGCGGAGGTCTCTATGGCTTGTGGGAGGTTCAGGCGTCGTTTGGAGGACATCTTTGAGGCTGAGGGCGGCCATATTGAATAGTATTCTTGTATTATGTCTAATAAACAACTTTATTATCCAAAATAGGTGTCACTTTTGTTCCCATTTTGGATCTGGAGGATATTGAGCTTTGTGCATATTTATCTGCAAGACCCTGTATATAAAAACTTCAGTTAATTGTGTTCCATAAGAGTCCAGTTCTCTGTTACTTTGTAGATATTTTTCATTAATTGTTAGGAGAGATAATGCTGTTTTTGGAACTTAAAAATTATAAACAATGTTAACTTCCAATTGGTAACTAAGTAGCAGTAAATCTTTAGGTCCCATTGATTCAACAATGACTATTTGACGCCACTATAAGCCAGAAAAGGGTATATCTAGGCAGAACATCCCAAAAATAGTGTATTGATAAAAAAAGATACTATTGATTCAAACTTAACGATTCAAGTTTTAAATCAAGAGAAAAGTTCTAAGGTCGTAAGCGTCTATTTTTCTATTTGTACTACCACAAAAGACTCATTTTGCAAAGGGATACATAGTTTTAAATCAATTTATTTCCGACCTTTTAAAAGCAATTTTAGGTAATAAACACTGAACTTAATTTATTGATATATTTTGACTTTTAGGTAATCTTAATATATAAACATGCCTATGTTCAAACATTTAGAAAGGATACAGCAAACATATTTCACTTCAAGGGCATCCTAGATTTGGTTTTGGTCTCTGAAGAAATAAGAAATATTGTAATGAATCTTTTCTTCTTTCATCGAAATTTCAAATTTACAAAGGGATATAAAATAAGCTTTTAAGAAGATTAAAAGGGGTCGAGGCCTAAAAGTTTTTTTAGAAAATTAGGTAAAGGTACCTTGTAATTGGACTTTAGATAAGAAATGAATCAATGTTATCCTCAAGGATTATGTA
>CP045903.1:6376270-6396801 GCA_013387185.1 Caligus rogercresseyi
TTTTGGAGTCAGAGGGAGATTGCTACGGAGAAAAGATACACCTGCTATATCCCATAATTGACATGGCTATGCCTTCTACTATAGATACGTTGATTTTCTTTGCATAAGACCCTTGAGTCGCCTTAGAGGAGCAAGTCGATAATTAATTTTCCATATTGTCTTTGAAATACGATGATACCATTCGGATGATCGCGGAACCATGATTTAAGATTCGGATTCCTTGATCATGGATCCGCCAACGTCGATTTTCTATTTCTTTACGATTGTAGAGTTCGAGTGGAACATAATAAAAAATAGTTCTTATTAAAACGCAAAAAATATAGCAGGGAATAAAACAGATTATAAGGGAGTGCGATAGCCGTGTGCGTTAAGCGTGTTCAACTCTCAATGTTGGGGGGTGCAGGTTCGAATCCCTTGAGGGATGGTCATTTTTGGTCCACCTCATTGATAAGATCCTAGGTTCAATAGACTAAATGCTATAATGCGTATTATATCCTATCGGATGCAATTCTATCGAACCAATTAGGCAAAAAAAGGGAGTGCGATAGCCATGTGCGTTAAGGCCGTGTTCAACTCTCAATGTTTGGGGTGCAGGTTCGAATACTCCTGAGAGGGGATGGTCAATTTTAAATATACCTCATTGATAAGATCCCAGTCTTGATAGACTAATTTTAATGCTATAATGCTTATTATATCCTGTGGATTTAATTTTATCTAACCATATAGGAACACTAAAAAAACATAATTAAAATAATTTAAATTAATATTGTCAGCAACTTAAAGTAGATATATAAGAACTAAAAGTAAAAAAAATGCTATCATAATAATATAGAAATTGTATATTAAACGAAAAAAACAACCTAAAGTTGCAATAATATATGGATAAAATATTGATAATAATATAATTAATTTTTTCCCCAGTAAAGAACAATCTACCAATTGAAGAATAATATTTAGGTATTCAGATTTCCTAAATTCTCAAACAACAACAAAAAAATCGTGTGTATCGCTAAAACAGAGATGTGATTAAAGTTTCTCTTTTAGGCTCTACAAATTATAAATACCTTTTGTACCGAACATTAGAAAAGCACATTATTAATTAAACATATAAAAGTATTTATTAAAACAATTACATTATTATTTTAATTGATATATATATATATTACTGGTTAAAGAAAACAAAGATACACATACGATTAGAAGATAGGATACAGGGAAAAGAGGTAAAAAAGGAAAACATTTCAGAACAAAAATATAAAGAAATAGTAATTTGTTATACTAAATTACGCATAATTACATATCTTGAATGGACCAATTTATAGATAGTTAATTGTATTTAGTGTAAGTTATTCATTGTCTTTAATAGATTATTTGTCATAATAACATGACCATCATTAAACGTCCTTATTTTGAGTCCACGAGATCGTCAATATCATTGAACAATTATTATTAAACACCTATACGATTCTCCTAATCATTATCTCTGAATTAAGTCTGTGACACAGCAGAGATGGAGATCCAGTATAATCGTTGACTCTCCCGATAAAGATTACGATCATTATCTTTTCTAGGAGAGATGAGGACTTAAATATGGATATAAATGTTATGATTCTACAAACTATTCATTACCTCCGCCGAAGGAGGTATTGTTTTCACTGGCGTTTGTTGGTTGTTTTGTCAGAATGATAACTCAAAAAGTACTGAACGGATTCGAATGAAACTTCTGTGGAGTTGTTGGAAATGCCAAAAAGGAACAAGTGATTAAATTTTGGCATCTCTAAGGGCTTTTTTAATATGCAAATTAGCAAATACTAAATGAAATGGGGTCTCTATTCAGGGAGTAGGAAAGAACAAACGCTAAAAACATATCATTGACGTACTATTGTTCATATATCAGCTCAGGACTATGTTAACCCAGTGACGTAGCTTAAACTTCCTCTCTTCCCGTCTCTGAGTGCTTTTTTAATATGCAAAATGAGCTAACAGAGAGGAAAGCAATGATTAGAGATAGAAAATCGGGCGTGTGAAGGGAGAATGTTTGAATGGGAATGTGTGGGGATCGGCGGAGGTACACACTCTCTGAGTGTATATATGCCTCTAGTTTCATTTGCGATTTCTATTCTATATTTTTGGTGGAGACACATTTCATTTTTTGTGTTGAAAGAAGCAAAAATGCGACGCAATGTTTTACTTACATTGTATCTATATCACTGACCTATATATTTAATAATAATTCGATACTCATCTGATAAGAAATCGGGCATGAGGAAAATAGTTTGAATAATTTCCATTTTTAGGTCGTCATCCCTTTTATAAGAGATAACATTCCTGATCTCATCTAGCAAAGTCGTTGAGAGATCATGATCGTAGTCTCTCCTAGGAGAGGATACGATCGTCATCTCTACCAGGAGAGTCAACGATTCTACTGGATCTCCATCTCTATGGGACATCTCCTTTACAATATACAATGAAATCAATTTAATTCACTATTTTTAATTTACCATTTCTTCCTGACACCAATTATTCATAAATTATTTTTAATGATATGTTTTTTATAATTGTACTTCAGTACAACAATTTATTTAATCTCTCAATATACATACACTAATAAAGCACTCTCAAAATAAAAAATCATCCATGTTGTCAACAATATTATTAATTAGTAGTCCAAAATTATCGGGAGTGGAGTTCTAGAGCATCTAAATTTATAAATAATAATTTGAATTTTGGTTACAATGAAATTTACTTGCTTTTGATTAGGGCCAATATAAAAGTATGGAAAAGATTTTGTTGTCAGGATTAAATTCAGTCTTGAAGATAAAACCACTCTTAAATCACCCAATATTCTCACTATATGCGGACATTCAAATAAAAAATGATTTAATGTTTCCAACTTTTCCTTACAAAATGAACAAAGTCTTTCACATTCCGTTCTGCCGAATATGCCACCTAACGAAAGGGTGTTAGTGATTATTTTATATTTCAACCATAACATTGAGAAATCAAAATTAGCTTAATGCAAATCTTCCAAAATTTTGGTGGCGGGAGCAGGAATTTCAAAGAGATCTTTTCTCCTTGTAATTTGCATAAAAAAACATACCTTGAGTTTTATCCATATGTTTATTTCTTAATGGTTCTAAGATTTTCATCATGGACATCTCTATGACTAGAATTGGTATCCAAGATGAATCGTGAAGAGGGGGGGGGGGAGAGATTTGCGCATTTTCTCCCCAAGAAAGTGGATTGGGCCAGCCAATAGTTGGGTAAGAAGGGAAGAAGAAAAAAAGATTCAAACAACATTGAGGAGGGACCGTTTTCCCTTCAGTTTCCTGAGGACAGCAAGGTGCTCAACATTGCCGCACACACATACTCTGGAAGTGGAAGCAGTCTCAAAAGAGTGAGGGGGTGAATGCAGACGACTTCTTTTTTCTTCTGATTGAGACTCAAGTGTTAAATCATAAAAAACCCTACTTTTTTCGTGCTTTTGTTATTAGCTGTATTAAACAAAAATGAAGTACCGATGTGAACTTTTTCTTTTATTTGGCAATGTCCCTTTGTCAGTCTGGGGTGTCGCAGGGGTATTTTGCGGACTGGTCTCTCCTGGCACGGGATCGCGTTCCCTCCTGTGTGAGCATCCCTTCCAATCTGAGCCTCTGTGCCAACATTGGCTATAACCGAATGCGTCTCCCAAATCTTCTTGAGCACGACACACTTCAGGAAGTGAGCCATCAGGCCAAGTCCTGGCTTCCCCTTCTCAGCATTCACTGCCACCCGGACACGCAGCTCTTCTCTGTTCCCTCTTTGCCCCCGTCTGCCTCGAGAGGACAATTTATCCCTGTCGGAGTCTCTGCCTTGCCGTCAAGTCTGGATGTGAGAAGACCATGAAGTCCTACGGTTCCCCTGGCCTTCCATGTTGGACTGCCAAAAGTTCCCCATGGACAACGATATGTGCATACGGGAAATGAATGGGGGTAGGAGCGGGTCCGGAGGAGGGAAGGATCAACACTCGGAGCTCCAAAAGCAGGAGTATAAGGAAATTGTGAGAGGTAAGTCCATATTTATATATTCATACATACAAAAGACTGTAAAGAAAGAATGGACAATAATATAAAAACATACTCATGACTTTAATTTATATATCTGTAAATGGGTCCCCATGATGTAATTAACTACGAAATATAGTATGAACTCCATAGATAAAAATACAAAATTATTATAAGCGAGAAGGTGCTATATTTGGGACAATGTTTTCAAGCAATAAACTCATGATTTCTTTTGGAACGGAAATATTTCTAGGAATCCAATTTTGTATCTTCTTGCAAACCCTTTGAGGGCGGCAAAGACAATTGTTTAGATCTTTCTAGTTCCTTAAGCGTCATCTTTATTGTAAAAATTATATTTTGGTTTTTTTTGCTTCCTATTCATATGTTATTAAATTCATAATATTTTTGGTATAATTAGATATATATTTTTTCAGTAGCCATGAAGGCTAGAGATATTTGAGCTCCGAAATAAATCAAACAACAACAACCATGCATGGAAATAAGTGTTAAAAACTGGGGCTCATGTTTTATACATATTTTAAATTTTAAATCCTTCTTCAATGATCTAATTGATGACTCATCAAGGATGATTCAATCATATTAGTTTTGTGTTCAGTTGTTATGATTATTCTCCGAGATGCAGAGACCCTTTTTGCCATAGAGATATAAAGATATAGAGAGCTGATTCCCTTCAATGGCAGAGAAACAGCGTTCTAATGTTTCTGTGTGTGCAAAATAAACAAAGTAATTTATGCGACGTCATCGTAAGCTGATCTTAGAGATAGAATCTATGAATGATGAAGAGAATAAACTCTCTACTGTAAGCCCTCGATATAACGCCCCTCTGTATAACGAACTTCGGATACAACGAACCTCCTGGAGCTAGCCGAACAAGCCTCAGATATAACGAACTTAAGTTCGTTATATATGAGGATACCGAACTTCCTGCAGCTGGCCGAACAAGCCTAATATATAACGAACTTAAGTTTGTTATATCTGAGGCTACCGAACCTTTTTGTCCATGACCGAACAAGCCCTGAATATAACGAACTAAGTTCGTTATATCGAGGGTTTACTGTATATCTTTTTAAAAGTTTTTACAGTCACAATGACGTATTTCTCTGAAGGATCCAATCAGCTCTCTATATCTTATATCTCTATGCTTTTTGCAATCCTCTTTTTTATTTATAAGTTTACGTTGTTTACCTACGCCCGCCCAATCAATACCTTTGAGACATACAGGTTGAAGCATCAGAGAATATTCTTCTAGCGTGATTTATTTGACGCTTAAATTACTCATGTAAAGTTTCAGTTGATGTTTAGGTGCTGATCTAAATAACAAATACTTGTGCTTAACAATGATACGATGAAGTTAAACATATTTTATTATCTAATAGTGTCCCATAGAACTATAGTATTTGTGATTGAATACTCAACTAAAAATAAAAATCTCTCTCAGTCGCTAGTTTTGTTGGGACAAATATTTTCTGAAAATGTAAAAATTTAAAACTGATGCTTAATATTTACCATAAATAACGTTTTATTGACGAGATACTCAATACATTATCGTTATTCCCTCTTATCTTGTGCTTTATAATTTAAAAAAATCGCATAAAACATTAATATGAAACTTTCTTAATCTCTCAAAAACTTTGTATAAGGGACTAAAAAGTCGGCCTTAAGTTGTCATCCATTAAAGCTGCTTTTAGTTTGCCGCGGTTGCTTTCATCGAACTCATCTCCAATAATATCCATATTTTTATTCATCTGATGATAGTTGTGAACAAAATTTGTCAATGCTTTAAAATTGAAAGAAAAAAAACAGTCTGACGAAATCTCAAGTCGTTAAGTAAGTCTTAAACTTTATGGATGTTATCAATTTTAATTTTGGATCTTGGGGATTTACTTGCTTACCCATCTATTGACTGAAACATAGTTTAAAAAAACACATATACGTCCAAACGGCATAAGTCTATTCTTTCAATTTAATATAAAATACTCTTCCGACAAAACAACTAAAAACAAACACTTAGAGCGTTAAACATATAAGCATTATTTGCTAATAAAAGAATACATTAAAACCGTACAATTAATTAGTTAAACAGACATTTTTACCATATTATTTACAATCCTTGGAAAATTATGAGTTATGGATATTTTTTAGTACGTCATTTATGAATATAAAATTGTTTTTTAGTCATTATAAAATGAATTGTGTATGGATGGTGTCCAACATAAAAATAAACAAAATCCTACCAAAGTAGTTCTACGTTTAAAAATTCGTTAAAAACTGATCTCCAATAGTCTAGAATTTCAATTACCTGTTCGATCTATAAAATGAAAAATGATTTCTCGTCTCCAAGTAGCTTCTACTGAAAAGCAAAACATAGTTTGATGAAACATGATTAACCACTAAAATACATTTCAATAGCTGATCATTGCCTGGATATATTGTAAATAAAGGCTTTGTATATACTTTTGGTTGATAACAATATTTAAAAAAATATCAAAATTCCTTTAGGTTTGTTTGTAGATAAGCGCTTCATATATATTTATTTCTTAAATAGTTGAAATAAAGATAAATTCAGAAAGACGACATAGGAACCTTTTTTGTTCTGACTTATATGTCCCTACTTTTAATTAGGGTTGGTGGGTGATCGTCGCCGCCTTCTTTATTCTCTTTGACAACTGCGAGTTTTCTCTCTAGAAGAAACATAATATTTTTTTAATAGTTTGTATGTGATTTTCTTGCTGTATTATTTTATCAATACATCGAATAAAATCAGACAGGTGAGGAAACATAAAAAAATGTGGTGCCCATGAATAAATATAGGTCTCCCAACCTCTTCCACCAAAACTTTACGTCAATGGTTATTCTATCCTACTTCTGTGTCTTTTATCATTCTTTTTCCATCATAAAATATTATATAATCATCCTATTTTAATGGATTCTTATGGTGTTTTTATGTTTACAATGTACAAAAGCTATTTATTCAACTCTTTTAATGATTTAAAAATGGCATCACGAATCTCAAAATACAAAACATTTTTAATTTAAAGTTCGGGCCGATATGAGGTTCATTGATATAATATTTATATTAAAACAGTAATTAGTAATTAGAGTACTTAATGGATGGTTAAAAATGATGCAATGTAGTTTTTCTTCTACAAAATAGCTCGTATAAGTTTTGAGTACATGTTGGTCGCCATTTGAATTTTCACCAAACCGCAATATGATAATTTGCACAGTGATGCAATCTTAATCATTGATGTAGATATGCTTTTAAGTCCGACCCACAAAATAATAAATAAACAATCGTCTTAGATACTAAGTACAGCATTTCAATTAATATAATGTCGGTCAGACTTACATGCCAACCTACTTATGTCATTGTTTCACATAACATATGACTTTATTGCAGCGGCAATATTTACAGGCTTCAAAAACTCCAGCGGCGACCAAAGCAAACGAAACTAACTTTTGTTGGTAATTTTAGCAATGAAAAAACTTCTTAGAACCAGTAATAATATGTTCTATTGATTTGATCCTCTTGACCTCAGCTGAAAGTTCGTTGTTATAGTAATTAAGCATACACACAAACACACACGCACACATACAAGGTTCGTAAGCAAAACGTGGAGTTGTAAAGAGTACTTATTCTCATTTATGTTGAGACATTCTATAACTTTTTAGGCCAAACTGGTTTTTCTGATTTTTGTACATATTTTTCCAACAATAAACATTTCTATATATCATAACCATGACTGAGCAAATACAAAAAAGACAGCGCTGCTTAGATTTCCTTGATGCTGGAATCAAGGTAGCAAGGATTATTTTCCCTGTTGATCAGGTCTACAACCGTAAGAACGATCGCTGGCTTGGGAAAACAACAGAATAAGTTAAAGGGGTGTACCGCACAAAATATCCTGCCCAGACCATGGTCCTCGGCGTCTTGGCATCCGATAGCATGAAGATTATAGCTGACATGTTTATAAACAAATGAAAAGATTAAGGTTTATAACTTATGAGCTGTATATTCACTCTTTACTACGAAAAGATATAAATTGTAATTATTTGAATACTTGTAAGTTATTAAAAACAACCAAGACCTAAGGTTTTGAGCCTAGTGGTATGAAAACCTTCAACCCTCCCCATCTCTTTTTGTAGTTGGACAGCACTCTCTACATATATTTATATATATTTGTTTTGTTTCTTCTCTGCTCTACGACAATAAAGATATGACCCCCAAAAGAACAAACACTCAAGATCATCTCTTGAGCACTCCCTTGGGACGTATTGCACAGCAGCAGAAGCACACGCCCTCCATTCAAGAAATCAGGGAGGAGACTTTGTATACATATGGATTATTATCATTCTTAATCATATTAACAGGAGTTCATATCTTATTGTATGGAACAAAAGATGAAAAGTTGTATATCCATCAAATTCTATGACGTTGAGGCCCAAACCCAAGAAAGGAATAATAAAAAATATAATGATAAGAAACGATTTTTAATAAGAAAAAATATATTTGTCCACCCCTCTTCATCTCAACTGTCACATAAATATAAGGTATACTGCTGTGAAGGAAGGATCTATTACTATTATTGTTCTATTCTTTACAATCACCTGATGTTCTTGTTGTGAGGTCCATCACCATTTTTATTGCTATATATATATATTTTTCTCCTTACAGACATTGTCGTGGATGAAGGTGGGAAGGAGGAGAGTGGTGATAAGACTGGCAGCAGTGTGGATAAGAGTGAGTCGTCGTCGGGTTCATGCAGCTCAGAGACATGTAATCAAGTCGGATCATTTAATAACATCATCAACCACTTCTGCAAGGCTGATTTCGGTAAGATTGCTATTCATATTCATTAATGTTCTATCAAGTAGAATTAAACCTGTATTAGCTATAGACATGTTTCTATAACGGTCACTCAATCCTTTTTCTAATATAAAAATAAGTACTATAGACCTTTTATATTGATGCCACCGGTCGATGGGTCACCTTAAGACAGTGTTGACTCTAATTGTGCCTAGCACACTCCTACATATAGGGTTGTTAATATTTTTTGTTGTTGAAAGAACCAATCCCTGGAGTTAGATATTGCAGATTGAATCCCGATTACTTCATAATTGCAGTGTCATAAATCAGAAACACTTAATCAGCACTAAGCTTCCTTAGGTTCAGAGTATGTATTTTATCTCACCACCGTTTATCACTATGTCAATTTTATCAATCTATAAAGTAACAGAACTTAAATTATGCATGGTAACAGGTTGTACTATTAACTAATACACTCTGATGGTTAATTTGAACGTTATATATGTCAATATTGGTTGAAATGCGGAACCCGCGGAGCAGGTTATATCTGTATTTTAAAGCCATAATATGTCATAATTGACACACCTGATGTTCCATTGGATCTGGCATTCCATGTTGTTTTCAGGATGACATGTAGGCTTGGCTTGAAATCCCAATATGGCGTAGTTGTAGTTGGTGAAACTTGAGAGTTCATATGAACTTTAGAGCCTTTGGAATCCGATGTTCCAAACTATTATGTTGATCTTTGATTGTGTATGCTCATTATATCATATACATATTATTTTTTTCTTTCATCAGCTCCAATCGATATGGTGATGGTAGATCAGTAATCGCACTGTTATATACCGCCGCTATTTCACAAAATCATAAGACACACTTTATATCGGTAAATTTCCTTACATTTGAATTCGATCACATTTCAATTGGTCTAATAGAGGATTACAAATGACCATTATATGCATTTGTTTTTCAAGACATTCATGAAGAAACGAACAAAAAGTTATAAAAATATGTTGATTAATCCCTGTTGAAAATCATGTGTAAAATTATATATCTAGTGGTTATGTATAAAATCTAAATTTATATTGAATAGCACTTGAATCGATCCAATGCCAAATTACAAAGATCCTTTAATTTATTATCAATTTTTTGTGCCATTATAAGATCAAAAAAACTTTGTATAATTTATCCCTTTAATGATACTGTACGTTTAGTATTTATGCTAATGCTATTTCTAGGGTCTGATATGACTTGATTTTTTCTGTGATACCTTGCTCGCATGATTGAGTGTTTTAAAGGATAAAATCTTGGTTAATATGATTCCAGAGTCGAAACAATGAAACACACAAATAAAACCGATTAATTACCCCACCTCATATCTTGCATACAAATATGATATATTTAATTTAGTTAACAGGAACATCCATTCATGCCATTTTCTGCAAGTAGAGTATTAATGCCATAAAAATTGACTTCATAATCCCAAATATATATATTTAAATTGAATGCTCTAACAATTTAATTTTTGACTTTCAATACATTTATTAATATTTTTAATACTTTATATTGCTCTATTGATAGAGAATATAATTATTAAATTAATTTATTTTCTTATAAATAAATAAGCTGATCACATAAAAAATTCAGTTAAAAAAGAATGGTTTTAAAACCAAGACGAAAGTAAATAAACGCATTCGGTTTGAGTATGAATTAATATACACTTTTAAGGAATGTCCAAAATTATTTTTTAAGGTTTACCAGACAAAAAAAATATATATTCCATTAATGTGGAGTCATTATCGAAACAATATAAAGGAAACTTGCATTTCCAAATTCAAGATGTAATAGCATTAGTGCATCCATTATGTCCGCTGTGATGAAGAAATGCAATATTCAAACATTCTTCTTCATTTAGTTACCTAAGTCTTCTTTTAAAATCTTCTAAAAACCTACTTAAACCCCTACTTATGTTTGTGACTCGATATTCATTAAAAATAAATAGTGGATCGCAAAAGTAAAACCTTATATATTTTATGTTTGTAAATGGGAACCAAGTCTCAATCGTAATTATATTTTAATATTTTATTTATCAAAATAAAATTAGAAATTAATTACACTCTTTCATATTTTTTTTTTACAGAAATTCATTATTTTAATAGCATTTACGAATTAAATTGGCAATGGAGTTTCTTTAAAAGAATAACAATATCAATTGTATGCGTGAACTAAATGGAAACCAACTAAGTGGGTAATTGCAGGAAACGATCGGTACATTTTTTTTCGCTAGGAGCCGGGCCAAAACCGGGCGTGGACTTTAATATATTCGTTCTTTTGTCATTCTGAAAGTGGCGACATTTTTTAGAAAATAATTTTCCTATTCATATTTTAAAATTAAAAAAATATTTTCTGAAAGAAAGTGATGACGTTTTTTTTAGAAAAACATTTTTAAATATTTTTTAAAATTTTAGAATATAATTTTAAATTAAAGTATATATTTAACGGGACGTTCAAATCCGGGCCGTGCCAGGTACCCGGTTGTTTCCTGGTATGTTGTCTGAAGATATTTGTTGGCCAACGAAGATTGTCTATTTGTTGATTTAATCACATTGACCAAATATATTTTTGATACTTTTTGGACAATAAGTTAAGCCTGCTACATAGGTAGAAATGCGTATGAAGTGCATGTGCTGAATGTGCAATATTGAAAGTGTAGGAAAAAGCTGATATTGATGTACCTCGTAGAAAAGCACCATGGTTGGATATAGTTATAATCATGCTATATTATTGTCATATCTCTTTCATACAGATGCAGATACAGCACTCGAATCAAAAGAGGTGAAAACATAATGCTATATTACTGGTTTATATGTACACGATTGCTCAATAAAACCATAGAGAAACAAAAAAAAAGATAAATGGACTCTGTCTTAGCATGACTTAATCAGAACGGATAGGTGTTATGTGACCATTTAACATTTTCAAAGCACTTAAATCTGAATACAAATAGATAATGGATTGAGTGACAGGTTAACATAGGCTGAGAAAGACAAAAACGAGTTTTTAATATTATCCAGCCATAGGCTTTGGACGACTTGAAAAATATCTAGTTATATTTTCATCCAGTGTAAGTATTCAGTCCATGCTGTGTTATATTTAAAGATGCAGAAATAGAGGGGCGGAAAGTAACTATATCCTAGATTACTTTGACATACGTATTAGTATTTCTATTTTTAATCACTATACTCCATCAAATGTAAGGTCATCCCCAAAAAACTATTTGCATTTTGTTAATTTCGATCTACAAAGCGAATGAAATGTAGATTTTGAAAGCTACTACTTGCAATGCCATAATTTTTGCTAAGACCGAATATATATCTTAACTATCTTAATGAAAACTGATTTTAATTACTAAACATTTGGAGCTTGGATTTCTCGACCAAGACGAGAAACAGTTTTCACGATTATATACTAAATCACATAAGTGACAAACTATATTTTTCATTCCATTTGCTAATGTGAAATATTAAAAGCCATTTAATATACACTTGACCTTAACTATTTGTTCTTTCCAAGTCTTTTATGATGAGGAATTGAGGAATCAACAAGAAATTGAGGCATGTCATCTATCCAAGTCCCATATATATATATATATATATATATATATATATATATATATATTCTATATATATATATTTAATAGTATAAGACCTTTTCTCATGATTTTAATTAAAGACCTTCACTAATATGTGAATCAATAAGAAAACTGTGGTATTCATAAGTGTAAAAAGTGTCATTATTCAATGAAGTGAGTACACTCCATCACTTATTATGATATTCCCAAAAAAGACTGCCTTATATATTTTTTATGATGATGTTTAAATATATAAAAGATCCGTTTGTCTATGAAATTCGATCCCTTTTTCTATACATTTTTTCATGACTTTTCTCCCCCGCAATGATTTGATTGTTCCTTAAAAGATGATAAGATAGTGCTGGGATTTACTTATTCAACATATTAAACAATAGCAGAAGATAACGCTTTTGAGCTAGAGTATTATTCTATAGACAACCAAAGGTTCTAAGGGCAACTAAAATTCAACGAACTGTTTAAAAATATCCTACGGGATAGGCCAGAAACATCATATATCTTAAAGTTGCAATGTTAAGGGTCTGGAATGTAGTTACATGACTGGGTGGTATCATGCGATTATATGGCTGTTCTCGTACATGATTAGCTTAGAGAATGAATTATGTTTCTATGGAACTTTGGTCATCATTTCTGTAGACAGTAATTTCTTTTTGCCAAAAAATATATGTACTTGTCATTATATGTTATTTTTATCGATGTTTTTTTATTATCGCGATATCGTAGATGAAATTAATAATGTTTTAGACCTGATCATTTGATATATGAACAAAGTGTTATTCAGTTTTAATATTTCATTATATGCTATTGTCTTGATCAAAATAATCATTGATCTTAATGGATAAATGACAACCGTCTTCACCTCTGACGTCACGTTATATAGCTACATACACCTTCATCCCTTTATAAGCATTTTTGATAAAATAATTTATCCTCTTTTTTGTGTATAGTTGTGAAGATCAAGTTTAAAAAGACCCGGCATCGTCTTCTCCTGGGACGGAAGGTGAAGAACGTCTACAAGACCTGGCGGGGCACACCCAAGGAGCTCAAGAAACTCCGGAAGCCACGGTTGACACTCAGGCCTGAGGATGCATGTTGCTCCGGTTGGATCAAGGACCGACGAAAGCGGCAGAGTTACTTACTTATGGGTTCCAAGGACGGAGATGATCTGGTTCCCTCACTCATTATCCCTTGGACCAAGGATCGGGTGAGTTTGATTCCATGGAATACATATTGTGTCCGGAAGATATGGTACAGGAAAAAGGGAGCGCGTAGGTGCAATGTGTAAGGATATTTAACTATCATTGCTGAGGACGTAAGATTGACTCCTACCGAGAAGAAAAGAATGAAAAAAGTGTCGTAGGTTCGATTGAGTAATTTTAAATCTAAAATGTTTATTTATATCCTCACAATCGAACCAGTTATGCGGTAAAAGGTCAAATATATATGTAAATAACGGGAATTGTATGAGATAAATAACATTAAGAGACTTTTTATATGTTTTGATTATTTTACGCTATTAGTCTAATTTTTGATTCTCAAAGTTCTAAATAAATCATTTCATGAGTTTTTATTTTCCTTTATCAATAAACGCTCAGGAAAATTATATATATATATATATATATTTGTCGTTATAAGACGCTCAACTGCAGCACAGAGTACAAGTTAATAATCAATTTATTAATCATAAGCGACACAAGGAATATTTATTCCTTCAATGATGATATGAAAACATTCATGCAAGAATTAAGTCTCAATTTATGATAAACATCTTCTTTGGAGTATTGGATTTAAGGGTTGCTGGATTATATTTAAGTTTCCATGACCCCAAGATGTTGCCGGAAGCAGCAAAGTCGCTTGGGACAAAGATATGGAAAAAGTGTACTAATATTTTTTATTGTAAAGCCACATTTGCGTTTAAGTGTTTTTATGGCCTAGTTTTATAGGATATGGGCATCTTTTAATTTGAGGGAATGCAGATGAGGCCCTATAGCTTATCACTTCAGCCCATACTTTTAATACTACAGAAAAGTGAAAGATTATTTTGCAAGAGCTCAAATGATTTCAAATAAGTTCCTTACCATAGAAACAAATAGTAACTGATAATTCCATCCCATGTTGAATTTCCTTTTTACGCTTGAGAGCACATACGCTTCAGCAATGCATATTTAGGAAATATCAAATTACTCTAGCAGCTTCATGCATCTTGATGCATTTCCTTCTACAGGTAAAGAAAACTAAATTCCATAAGAATTCATATAGCTCAAAACTATTTACTGATGAGAATCTTCAACGCTTAAAGAGAAAATAAGTGTGTATATTATTATATCGACGGAAGTATTATTTATTAGTTTAAACACTTTGCTTGAATATAAAACCTTTATTGAATAGTAAATTTCCGTATTCATATATAGAATTTGATACACAAGTTTCCTTATACTTATATTGAAAAATAATAAAAGGAAATAAACTTACTCTAAAATATATTATTCAAGTAAATTATTTTCTATTTCTTTCCGTTATAGTACTTAATCAGACCTTCTTCATTTAAATTCACTTCAAAAATTATATAAGTAATGTAATGATCTGAAGATTTAATAAGCTTTGGCGTCCTACAAATAGATATATAACTCAAATAATATATCGTCGCTGTCGGGCGCAAACCTCCTATGTACAAAACTGTTATTTTTCAGGAAATGAAAAAGAAAAGAAATTTTAACTAAAATATACAATGTAAAATGGAGTTAGGAGTTTTAGTCACATTTCATTTTCCATACTTTTCATTGGTCAAATATTTGTAAAGTCACAGACAGACATAAAGTTACCAATAGTACCAATTTATGAAAAAAAATAAAAATCATGATTTTTGGACATAGGAGGTTTTCGCCCGACAGCGACGATATATCCTTCACTTGTTTATAAATGTTATAAAAGTTCTAGACATTGAGAAGACTATCATATTTTCTAATATTATAACATTGCTAGTATTTTATATTTAATTGTTCATAAAAAAATGGCGAAGCCATTAAGTAGTCGAGTCCACCAATGATCATTTTTGTGCGTGTCGTTTTGTTGGCTTTACTAACAGTTTAGTTCAAATGTAAATCATTATTAACTCTTAGATCTCTTATTCAAGTACCCTTTGTTATCAGAACCAACTTATTTTATTTGTCATAATTGCTTAAGGAATTCATTTAATTAATTTCCCGCCTCTTTTCATCCTTTTTTTAGGTCCTCAAACGAGCTCGGAGAGCCTTCAAACAGATAAACTGCTCATCACATCCAGAGTCAAGGAGCTAATCTTACTTATCTTCCCTCTTAGCTATAGTCATTTCATTTTCTGCATGTTATATTTCTATTTCTATTATTATTACTATTAGTGTTCATTTAAATGTATATCCCCAAATATATATATTATAAAATCTTACGAATTGATTAAGTTTATTATTAATTTAACCGACCTTATGGATCATGAGTTCCCTTCATTAACCTAGTTAACGAAGGAATATGATATTATTCCACAATCCGCTACCTATCTATGTTTTCTTATATATATATATATATAATTAAGTCTATTCACAAGAGCTGAATATATTTGACACAAAGAATAATTAAAATATATATTATATATGCAGTAAAAAGAAATATATCTTAAAAATAGACGAATAACTGCATTTTAAACCAGAGTGAAACATTTTTTTCAAATGGTGGTTGCTTTGATTGAAAACATTGGAATGAGTTTTGATCTAAGTATTAAGAGCAGCCTTCAATAAAAGCTTCTGCATCAATTTGATAGGATTAACTAACGCGAGGAAAATGTGGTTCCTTGGAGCACTAATATGACCTTGTGGAAGAAGAATAAATCTCAAAATGAGGCTATGAAAATGAATTGATATTAATAATGTACAATGTGCGTATGAATTTGATATAAAATTATATTGTCATACATAGATAAAAAGCTTCCGTCGATGAGGTGATAATAACTCAAATAACTTTTTTGGGGACTGGTCTTTTTATTGGAGGCTGACATAAGGCTTTTATTTTTAGAACACAGTCCTAAGGTCCTTTGTAGATTGTCAACACTGACACTGCTGCCAGTGATGAGAGCGCCTTGTGTTCTTGAGTATGAATATGAGGTCTGTATTTTTCACCATAGGAGGTTCTTTGATTTCAAAAAGTCTTCATGGTAGTTGTGGCCATCAAACCCTTGCTGAGTTTTGTGATGCAAATCAATTTTTTGGTAGATTGCTATGCTTTTTTTAAAGAAAAATCTTGCCAATAATGACAGTAAAAATCTTAGATCTGTCAATACCTTAGAAAAATATTGCAAACATTTTTTCTCATTTTATTGTTTTATGTAGAGTATTTCCACACTAAAAAATATGTACATATGATATAAGCTTCTGCAAAAATTTATGAGTAAATCAATTTGTGCAAATAAATTTATTAATCATATTCAAAATTTGAAGGATGCAAGAATGGAGATCCTCGAGTTGCATTTATTTCATCTATTAAATGCATTGTCTTCTATACATAGAATCTACTGCAATTTTTTATAGAAAGATTGGAGCTACACATTCGATGGTGTGTGTTAATCATTCTTCGGAATCATTCCAGTATTTGAATGCAGTTGCATCTCTTTAATGATATATTGATCACATTTAGCATCCTAATAAAATTTCACGAGATTCATTCACTCACAACATCATTTTCTCATCAACTGTTATTTTTCCAAAACAGACTAATGTATTTTCAACGGAGTGTTTTTCACGTCTCTGAATCTTCTTGTAAGTATATTACGTTTTCCATCTCAAGCCAAGTGATTTCCTTCTGGTCTATGTTATCTGTAATTGCAGAGCTTGTACTCATACAGAAAATACAGAAATTTCTCATGAACATGTCTTGGTTAGTAGTAATGGTATTAAGGACAAGAACTTTCGAATATTTTGAGAGGACCGCTGTAGACATCATCGAGTTTGTCTGGTGATAGATGGATTCATCGAGGTTGTTGACTATTTCTCATTCACCTGAATTCATGTTTTTCTATTCAACAATAGCTACATACAGAATTTATTGGTACGAAGGGATTCATGCTTTCGACGGTATCAAGTTGAGCAGATATCATTTAAAAAATCCTATTTAATTTGAGCCTTAATCTCCGAAAATAGGGGACTTTGTTTATAAAATGCCGTACTTCAATAGCTAGTCTCAATTAAATAAATACATATTTAGATAACCGCATATATCAGCTTCCATAATACATGATGAGTATTTGTTCTGCTTTTTGAAGTCCCCCAGTGATCTTTAGTGGACTGCTCGGCAGTTATTACGTGTATATTGTTAACCCTTAGATGCATAAGTGGGTCAAAAATGACCCGGTGAGGTTGTTTTTCTTGAAATATCTTCGTAATGAAAAATTGTTATTATTTCATATTCCAGGTATTCCTCAAAAAACATGTTTTTGATTTGATGCCATTTACATTTTTAACTTACCCTTTATACATTTTAAGAAATTGTAGTTTTTGTATTGCAGGTAGTTTGTCTGAACTTCATACAGTGATGAACAAGACATATTTTTCTATTGCTGTTCTGGGTAATTTTCTTTTTCAAAAAATGTTAAAAAGTGAAAAATAAAGATATTTCAAACATGAAATCATTCTTGTGTGGTCCTAAATATAATACTAAATATTATACAAGTGATTATTCTTAACCAAAATGACACAAATGGCATAAAAACACATTGATTCTAACATGGGTCATTTTGACCCACTTATGGAAGAGTGTAGGGTCCAGTCACTCATGCATCTAAGGGTTAATCAAAAAGCTTTTTATCAACTTATTCAACATAGATTTCTTTGAGTTTTATTAATTATATCATAAAGCAGCAATACTTTTATAAATATCAAATAAATACTTTGAAATACTAATTTATAAATATGTTATCTTAAATACTTTTTAAAGAGCCCTCAGAAACTGGTTCTCTTTTGTGTGCAACTAAGCGATGAAAATCATTTCATGATGAGAAGATGTATTCGTGTCTCTTCACAAGACTCGTTAATTGAATGGGAATGAATATTCTACTCAGTTAAACACATCCATTCATATCCCATATAAAGATAATTATGACCATGGGTTCGATTGATACAATCATCCAACAAGTCAAAACCAAAAACCTGGATAAAAGCTATCAAAATAAAAAAATATTAGAATATATATTTTTAAACATATTATAGGCCTGAGGGATTTTATTTAAATTAAAAAATTATAAAACTTTATAAATAAAATCCATTTTTTTAAACTATCATAAAATCTTCTTACTATCGATCATTAGCCTTGGATCTGAAATACAACTTTTGAGTCTGATTTGTGTTGAAACTAAAGTATACATATCTATGATATCATGATTTGAACTACCCAAAAAAAATATATTTTATTTACATAATATTATATGAGGATGTAAGAAAAAAAAATGTTACTTCTCTTGTTGGATTATATTTAAATTAAAAAATGTGAAAATAAAAAAAATAAAATCGATTTATTTCAAACTATCAGAAAATCTTGTTACTATCCGCCATTGCCATTGGATCTGAAATATCACTTCTGAGTCTTGTTTATGTTGAAATTATAGTATACATATCTGTGATATTATGGCTCGAACAACAAAAAGTAAAAAAATCGTTGACAAAATTATTATATGAGAATGTAAAAACCGTTATTTCTCTTGTGCTGAAGCGTATATCATGCCGTTGGCTAGATAGTTTTAGAAAGGGGGGGGGGGGGGGGAGGTAAGGTAACTCCCAAATATCTCGGAACTAACATTTTCAATAAAAAATAAGCAGTGTCATTGGTGTTGAAGATAAATCAGTCTATAATTTATCTTTTTCATTGATTCATCAATTAATTGGTATTTTCCAATACGAAGCAATATACTCAATATTATAATTAGTGACATTCAAAACAAGTATAAGAATTGGCCAACATATGAATGGAAAAAATGGCCTAATTTCCATATAAATTGACAATTTAGACTACTGCAAAGGTTTATTTTAAATTTAAACTCAAACATCAAGGCACAATAAATAGATCTGGCCCGGACTCTTCTGAATTGCAGGACTAACTGATGGTGAAAACCTACACCTGATTTTTTTAATTATTGGACACAGAATACAGATGATATAAATTCCTTATTACAAAAATAATTATGACAAACGCATTCTGTAATTCAGATGATAACAATTTAGTTGTTGTTATCTGTAAACCAGATTTATAACTTTGACCTAAAAATATACCAATTAAAAGTAATAAAAACAATATGAATACAACAGTTTCACATGAAAAAACATGCTGAAATTGCAATAAATTTTAAAAATATTGCATGATGTAAATATCAGTCTTATTATACATAACGTTGTATAAGAGGTATACTTCTACAATTTAAAGAGCAAAGGTTAAAATGGACTCTGTGTCAACACGTAAATAGCATGTCTAAGAGTACAAGTATGTATTATATTGTCCTTGTGTAAGCTGTATAAAAAACATGTGTTGATATATCGGTATTCTTCTTTCTATGGATAGCTTTATTTACATACTAAGAAATATAGAACTATTAAACAACATAGAACAACACAATAAGGTTTATAGAATTCCCATGTTATTAGATTTTTCTATATATTCTTATATAATATATTGGGGTGTGACGACCCCGGGATACAATAACATTTTTGGACCTATCATATGGTTCCTCAGTACTGCCCATAGATGGAAGAATGCCTTCAGTATACCTTTTTGTCAGCTATTACCAATTTCATTAAAGCCTTGAAGTCATGACGTGACTTTGCTAGCGGTCGATGCATATTTAATATTCCTTTCAAGATCATGTTAACCTCCATAGAAAAGACACGAAAGACATCATAGTCGATTCATATTCCTGATTGAAGAAAAATTTCAATTAATTCTGTTGATAGAAGCTCATGGAATTGCATAGGAAGGGGCTTGGCTAATTTTGGTTCTGTTT
>CP045903.1:6396901-6435786 GCA_013387185.1 Caligus rogercresseyi
CCTGAAGGCCTCCATCAAATCGGAGATGAATAAGCTGGATCCTGCGGAGTCTCTATGGCTTGTGGGAGGTTCAGTGAGGCGTCGTTTGGAGGACATCTTTGAGGCTGAGGGCGGCCATATTGAATAGTATTCTTGTATTATGTCTAATAACACAACTTTATTATCCAAAATAGGTGTCACTTTTGTTTCCCATTTGGATCTGGAGGATATTGAGCTTTGTGCGGATTTATCTGCAGGACCCTGTATATAAAAACTTCAGTTAATTGTGTTCCATAAGAGTCCAGTTCTCTGTTTACGTTTGTAGATATTTTCATTAATTGTTAGGAGAGATATGCTGTTTTTGGAACTTAAAAATTATTAAACAATGTTAACTTCACAATTGTTAACTAAGTAGCAGTAATATTTAGGTCCCATTGATTCAACAATGACTATTGACGTCACTATAAGCCAGAAAAGGTTTTCTAAGGCAGAACACCAAAAAATGTCCAAAGAAATAAAATATTTTTTTTTCTTTCTTTTTAAAAACATATTTAAATATACTTAAAGAAATAAAGGCAACTTTTATAACAAATGTTGTAGAATCAATATTGAATTTTTTGGAGCCTTGAATGCTGATTCTACCTTTACCCGTTTTTTAATGTTGAAATATTAATTTATCATACACAAATACAAGCAAGCAACTAATAAAATATAGTATAAATATACAATAAATAGTTTTTTGGGAGCCTGTGGCCCTTCAAAGGTTTTAAAACAAACGTTTGGCTGTCTATTAAGATATGGAATTAAATCCTAGAGAGTCACTCCAGAAAGTTATAAATATTAAGATTATAATTTGAAAAAAATACTATCTAAAGAAAAAGAACATATATATTGTATTATAAAAAAATATACTATTGAACTTCAAAACTTAACGATTCAAGTTTTAAATCAAGAGAAAGTTCTAATTCGTAAAGAGTCTATTTTTCCTATTTGTAATCTACCACAAAAAGACTCATTTTGCAAAGGGATACATAGTTTAAATCATTTATTTCCGACCTTTTAAAAGCAATTTTTAGGTAATAAAACACTGAACTTAAATTTATTGATATATTTTGACTTTTAGGTAATCCTTAATAATACATGCCTATGTTCAAACATTTAGAAAGGATACATCAAACAATATTTCACTTCAAGGGCATCCTAGATTTGGTTTGGTCTCTGAAGAAATAAGAAATAAATTGTAATTGAATTCTTGTTCTTCTTCATCGAAATTTCAAAGTTTACAAAGGGATATAAAAATAATAAAGCTTTTAAGAAGATTAAAAGGGGTCGAGGCCATAAAAGTTTTTAGAAAATGAGGTAAAAGGTACATTGTAATTGGACTTTAGGTAAGAAATGAATCAATGTAATTAAATTACTCAAGGATTATATATATATATATATACTTACATTATATATATATACATTATATATATAGCATACATATATAATATATATTTTGTAATTTTAGAATCATATTTTCTTTGTTCCCCAAGTGAAAATAAATTTATATTAACAGTTTGCTGCTATATTTAGAAAATTTGAATGTTATATTATCCAATATATATTTTTAGATTATTTGCGTATCATTGTTACGACAGAAAGTGCCATGGCCACACTATGTAGATGCTTAAAATAAATATTAAAAAATATATCCGTACGGGCAAATTGACATAATGTATTATAAACGTTCGTCACTGAATTCGCTCGTCAACTAAAGTAAATAAATATTATTACTATTTATCAATAAATTATATATGATAAAACATTCTTGATCATAAGTTATAATATCAATGTATTGATTTGAGGGGAGAAGAGCAAAAACATATATAACTAGAGGCATATATACACTCAGAGAGTGTGTACCTCCGCCGATCCCCACAACATTCCCAATCAAACATTCTCCTTTCACACGCCCGATTTTCTATCTCTAATCATTGTTTCCTCCTCTCTTAGCTCATTTTGCATATTAAAAGAGCACTCAGAGACGGGAAGAGGAAGAAGTTTAAGCTACGTCACTGGGTTAACATAGTCCTGAGATGATATATGAACAATAATACGTCATGAGTATTTTTTTAGCGTTTGTTCTTTCCTACTCGAACTCGGATAGAGACCCCCATTTCATTATTTTTGCTCATTTTGCATATTAAAAAGCACTTAGAGAGATCCCAAAATTTAATCACTTGTTTCTTTTGGCATTTCCAACAACTCCACAAAGTTTCATTCGAATCCGTTCAGTACTTTTTGAGTAATCCTTCTGACAAACAAACCAACAAAAACCGACAGTGAAAACATACCTCCTTCGGCGGAGGTAATTAATAAAAAGTATTAACTATAATTATGTTTCAATTGCTCTTTTGAAATAAAAACGAATGATAGTTTTGCATCTTCTGTACACAAGATTACAATTGGACATCTCTGAAGTAGATAGTTCAATCATATGATTCTTTTCATATGGATTAAAGGAAAGCTCATTATGTTAGTTATTAAGGAATCTTTAATAATAACAGAACAAATTATGCTTATAATTTGCTCATCAATAAACTTATTGGAAGCAAGGTCATTAACTAATGAGTATTGAATAAGATGATTTTTTCTTCAAATAGCTATCCCTTATTATAACAAACTGTATCATAGTTATAAGACTATATCAATAATTAGTAGAGTCTCCGTCAGCAAGTCTTGTGTAGAATCGGATAATAATAATAATAAATACAATGGTGTGTTCATTAAGGACATATTCAATCATTGTACTGTGAGACATATTTTTATATTAGTCTTAATATTCAATATGTGAGAGATGATATGGCATTTTTTATATTCGAGTTTGCAAGCTAGGGAGCGATGACGATTTGGATAATATACTCCTTGACCCGAAAGAATATTGAGTGCCGTAGTGGCATACCAATATTAGTGCTGAATATATATTTTATTTGTCTAACATAGTTATAAGCCCTTGGTAAGAAAGACAAAAACCAAAAGCTTCCAGATCCTTTGTTAGACAATAATTTCTAAGACGGGTATTTCGGAAACACAAACATCTCTTAGATAGACATTTTTTAGACACTGCCACTCTTTCGACATGAACATTTCTTAAAATTCTGTAAATACATATATCTATAAACTTATTTGATCAAATCTTTGGTAAATGGACGTTAAAAAATCCATTACCAATGAACCCCCGAGTTCTGCCTTCTACTATTTTGGGTTTTTTGGCTTACAAATACACGGCCAAATAAGCCATTGTTTCAGCCTGTTATAAATGTGACATATTGGAGTTACAAATACACCACAATTTGGAGTTCTGCCTGCTACAATTATTTAGTTTTGAGGTAACAAACCATTGGAATTGGCTCTTGGCTTCCGCCCTTACTTGCTACATTTATTTTCAAATTTAGTAGTTGAACGGAAATGCTAATGACTCCTAATAAGCCCTTGCGGCTATAAAGCCATCAAAATACCTCAGAGACAACGTATACAAAATTATTTTAGCTTATAAAGAGTTATTTTTTTCTCTGACATAATAATTTGAAGCCAGTTGACTCATTGAGATCAGTTGAAAGCCATACAATTACTGGAAGAGAAGGCATGTAATTTTGGCTTGTAATTTAAACATTAACGTCGAGAGACCTATCTCGTTTCAATCCAAAGTCCTTTGTTATAAGTGATACTCTTCCTAAATATACCTAAATTTATTTTTCAAAGAATAGGAAGGATCAATTCCTTGCGTGACTTGTTCCGCCCAATCATCACATCCTTTCTTCCGTTGTTCTTGCGTGAGTGATTCATATTTAGAGAACATTTAAGCCAATATACAAATAAATCATTAACTTTGTTTATATGAGGACATATTATTTTTCTCATAGTGGCATTTTCCTTTGTATTTTACTCGATAACGTAATTATATTTATCCACTTTACTCAATGATAATACAAGGATATGCGATAGCTCTCTAGAAGGGAACTCGACTCTCGATATTTTGGGGATGACTCGACTTACATATTGATCAATTTGTTTAAAAAAGTGCATCCACGAATTAATTTGAACGCCGGTATGTAAAATATTAATAAGGTATCGCATATTATTTGACTTTTGAAGATCATTGCAACATAATTTTCAATTTATCTCTCTCCTCTATTTGAGAGGAAATAAAAGTGTAATGGATCGTGAATTGCTTCTTTTGAGCATGTATATATCATATATGTGTATCTCTCTGTAATATTGATAGTAAATGAGGAACATAAATTGGCTAAGTCATAAATGTTTACATGCCAATTTAGCAATGGGAGCTCAATCTATATAAACTATATGTATTTACATATGCAAAGGTTATTACAAGTATCTTTAATGGGGTTTTATTTAATGGGAGGAAGATAATATGAGTAGATGTTGTTCTAAAAATATTTTTTATGTAGAATATTGCAATTGAAGATTTATTAGTTTTGCGATAGTCGCTTTTTATCTTCTAATTGATCTATTGAATATGAGTTCATCAGTAATTTTATAGAAAAACAGAAGCTAGAGATGAACCAATGGTGAAAATAGCATATTCATCGACCCAAGAACTAAATAGTAGCAAACTCATATAAAAGTCCCACACCTACGCGCAATTATAATTGGTCCAGCGGTACATTACTCGGCATTTTTCTCAAGAATTCCCTACGCTTGATCATGTTCGTGGGAGGTGGACAGGAGACCTTCTGTTTATGTGCCATAAATGACTTCAAAATTATACTAAAGAGTCATGGTCGGTCTTTAAGGAATTATGATTCTTATTACAGATTCATACTTTTGAGACCAGAATTTCGTTCGAAAATTATTTTTTTACTCTTGTACAGAATATGTGAATATGTGTTTTATATAGTTTTTTTGTTATATAATTTGTATATTATTCATCACTGTTTTTATGATAACCAAGTTATATATATATATATTATATATATAGAGCTGCTCTTATTTTTCAAATGTTTGAAATGTTAGCAACATTGTGGATTTCCTGTTTCTTGGTGATAAAAGAAGACGACATACAAAGTTTGAACAAAATCGGTCAACATTACGAGGTCGCACAACGAGGTCAAAGTTTTAAATTTTTTGTAACAATATAGTTTTCCGCAAATTTCTTCAAAATGGTGGACGTTACAGACTTCAATAATAATTATTAATTTAAAGGAAATCTAATTTACTACCAGACGTATCATTGATGTTTTTTAATAAAACAAAGTTGTCAGTAAAAACAAAGAAAAAATGGAGTGTGTAATGTTAGCATATTTCATAGCTTTTTTGTATCAATTAACTTCACTCGCCTGTAGAAGATGACTTGTTCGCTTCAGAGTAAAATAGTACTTTTAAGTTTAGTAAACCTTTAAATGATAAATCCAAAAATGACCTTGGTTGCATTCTATCAATTCAGAATTCAGTACAATCTGAGTTTACATCATATGATTCAGAGCCTGTATTGACCTATAAGAAATCGATTATGAAAAAAATAAAATAATGTGTTTCTTAGATTTGCATCAAGGTATCCTCTCAAAATTTTACTTTGTCTCTGACGCATTTATAATCCATTATATGCATCATTTTGTACGCGAGATATGCTTTTTTAATGTACATATAACTCTCTACTTATTAAATTGACATGATTTAGTATACCAAAATATTAAAGCTGGTTTTCCAAGCTTTCATTTGATATGTTTGGTGTTCTAAAAATCGGTATACTTTAAGAGATATAAGCAAATACATCTTTGCACTTACTCTCCACAAAAAATTGATCTTTTGATATGAGAATATACAATTACCACTTGGTAACTGCTGTTACTGTTAGCTGATAGAAAGATAAAGAAAAAATGAAGGGAGAGAGTATTTGCCTCACTTCTCTCCCTTCTATTTTTATTTCTCTTGACGTGTTTTTGTTTTATTGAGTATTTCCCAGAAAATTCGTTTTCTACATGATTACTTAAAAATATTTTTCTTTCTGTCCCTGTAGGTCCCCCCAAATTTAAGTTTTGTGGAAAATAACAACACTTTTTTATATTGCAACATCGCGCTAATCAAATTTCAATAATGCCTAGAGATGGAGAGGGATGCCAATACCCAGCCTTAAAGAATACAAAACGGAAAAAATGGCAATGACGATGCAATGACTTTTTAAGAGAACTACTTCGCATAAGAAATAACATAGACACTCTATGAATGACTTAAAAATAACTTCTTTTTACGATGTTTAAATTCCCGCCTTAAGGAACAAAAAAAACGGAAAAATGGCAATGACGATGCAATTACGACTTTTTAAGGAACTACTTCTCATAAGAAAATAACATAGACACTCTATGAAATGACTTAAAAATAACTTCTTTTTACAATGTTTAAATTCCCACCTTAAGGAACAAAAAACGGAAAAAATGGCAATCAAGACCCAAGGACAACTTTTTAAGGAACTGATTTGAATATGAAAAATCATATGTGATGACATCACTGAAATTTTTCATCTTCGTTTTACGATGTTTAAATACCCAGCCTTAAGGAATACAAAACGGAAAAAATGGCAAGGAAGACCCATGACCACTGTTGAAGGAACTTATTTTAATAGGAAAAGTCACATGCGATGACATAAATGAAATTATTCGTGTGATTTCTTCTTTTTACGATGTTGAAATACCCAGCCTTAGGAATACAAAATGGAAAAAATGGCAAAAAAAATGATAACTTTTTAAGAAACTGATTTAAAAATGAAAAGTCACTTGGGATGACATCACTGAAATTATTAGTGTGATTTCTTCTTTGCATGGTGTTTAAATACCCAGCCGTATGGAATACAAAACAGAAAAAATGGCAATGAAGACCCAATGACAACTTTTTAAAGGAACTGATTTTTATATGAAAAGTCACATGCGATGATTTCACTGAAATTATTTGTGTGATTTCTTCTTTGCGCGATGTTTAAATACCATCCGTATGGAATACAAAACGGAAAAAGGCAATGAAGACCCCATAACGACTTTTTAAAGAATTTATTTTAATATGAAAAATAACACGCGATGACATCACTAAAATTATGGTGTGATTTTTTTTCCATCCAGACTATTGTCAAGTTGGAAAATCCCGGGCAGTGCCGGGTAACATTCGCTAGTATATATATATATAATATATATATACTGGGGTTATTATCCAAACCAAGAATTGAGATATCAAACGTTAAACCTTGAGAAAGTTGTTTTATTAGAAAACTAAGTGCTCGTTGAAAAGAAACTTGTAACTTTCAAACACTCTCACCACTAATTTTAAATATTTTAAATCCTTTCGACTGGTCAAATATGAATTTGTTCGTTACTCAAACTTTTTTAACTTATATCCGAGGAAGATCCTAAGCCAAAAATTATCCTTTAAAACTTATAATTTAAATTGCCATTCTCAATCAGCTGAAGAGCTTTGAAACTGGTAACGAAGCCAAATAAATTTGAGAAACCAATTTATTGACAAACATTTAGTCGATCAATGTTTTTGAGATTGCACATAGTTGGCCTCGGTTAAGACATATTCTGCCAATGGGTCAATTTCTGACAACTTTTAATCGGCCAGCTGTTTAAGTAAACAAAAATGATACATTTCCCCGTACGCCGAATTCATACATTGAGAGGTAAATCAATAACACCAGGTGTCAAGCTATCATTTTTTACATGCTAAATTAGGAATAATTTGTTCAGTGTGATTCATACATTAAACATGAATAAAAATATAAAATACAGACTGGTTTTTAAGGGAGAAATTTGAATGTATGTATTGGGGGGTTTGCAGAAGGAAGTTCCTATTTAGATAGATATTTTTACATCTTTAATGCAGCACGTAGATATTCCATTAAAAAAATGTTTGGACCCTCTATTCTTGGTGCCTGGTATTAGTCTGGCTATATATATATATATATATATATATATATATATATATATATCTATAATATATATAGATATATATTATATCTATATATATAGTATATAGTATGACGATGATTGGGAGTTGAATTTCTAATTGCTCTAGTATAATGGACTAACACTAATGTTCTTGAAGTAATCAGATATAAAGTTGAAAGAAAGACAAGGAGAACATTACTTTTGTTTTTAAGGATACTCCGTTGTTATAAGTAGCCAATTTTTAAAGCTCAGCCAAAAAAAATATATTGATTGACAATTAATAGAAAAATATTCAGTTGACTTTATTATGATTTAACCCAATCTAGAGATTTTTGAAAAAAAGGAAGTTTTATATATTTTTTCTATAATAATTGCAATAATTATTTCTTTAAGTACTAAAAGACATATGATATTTATTGTGTGTTGTTGTTTTTTTATACTCAGAAATATGAACCCAACCCCTTTAACTTAAATAGGTAAGCCAGTTAACGGCCCAAAATGATAACTTTTAGAAAGTCACCATATAAAGAATCATACTCTTAGGTCCATTTCCAATTGTAATATTCGTCTTTTTCACTCTGGTTTATTATATGTAATGTATTTTATATCAAAGGCAATAAAGTGTTCCTATGTAAGGTAATGAAGAGGCACACATACATACATACAATGGGTACTTAAATTGTTTTACGATTCTATGTAGGAAAATGTAACTATGTATGGTGTTCATTCAATTTTGTCCCTTCCCATAGAATTAGGGTCATTCCAAGAAGAAAAAAAAAAAAAAAGGCTGTCTGTCTCACTTTTCTGTAAGTAGTGCATATCAAATTCAATTGAAGAAAATGCTTGGACCTATAGACAATATACAGGGTCTTGCAGGTAAATCCGCACAAAGTTCAACTTCGTCCCATATCCATAAGGAGTGCAAGTAGAGCTTAGATATTGCACATGTGGGAGGTTTCGTGAATGTACTGTCGAATTGCACCCGATAACAAAACAAATACACTGATACGGAGATGGAGCAGACCCGAAGGACAGGGTCATCGAGTTGCTGTGCGCAGGGCACCGTCCTGCAGCCATCATTAAGTTGCTCAAGTACCCCAGGAGGACGGTCTACGACATCACCAAAAAGTGGGAGGAGTCAGGGATGTCCAAGAGGAAGGAGCACAAGCCCAGGAGTGAATGGATCTGCACGCCCACATTTATGGCTGGTGTCAAGAGGTCCATCAAGGCCAATCGGGGGACGCCCATGTCCATCCTCGCCAGGAAGCGTGGGGTCCACCTGTCGACCGTATCCAGGGTCATCAAGAAAGACTTGGGATACAAGAGCTATGCCCTGAAGGCCAAACTTGTGCAGTCCTGGCTGAAGAAGAATGTGCCCAACTTCTGGGACTTCAACACCTGGCCCCCCAACAGCCCAGACCTGAACTCATGCAACTACTACTTGTAGGGGAAGTTGGAGAGAGAGGTGTGCGCCACACACCACAGCAATGTGGCGTCCCTAAAGGCCTCCATCAAGTTGGATATGAACAAGCTGGATCCTGCGGAGGTCTCCACGGCCTGTGGGAGGTTCAGGCGTCGTTTGGAGGACATCCTTGAGGCTGAGGGCGGCCATATTGATAGTAATCTCGTATTATGTCTAATAAACAACTTTCTTATTCAAAATAGGTATCCTTTTGTTCCCATTTTGGATCTGGAGGATATTGTACTTTTTGCGGACTTACCTGCAAGACCCTGTAGATTGCCAAATATAGAGAAAGTGCCGGTGTAACGATTATTAGTCGCTTAATATTGAGCTATTTCCTGGCTCTCCATTCTTGGGAGAAGACAACGAAGGAAAGAACTCTAGAGAGAGTTTGAATATATATATATATATATATATATAGTATTTTTTAAAACCTTGGAATGACTATAGGCTCCAATAACTATTGCGTGGCATTATAAAGTATTTCATTTTATTGATTGTTGGAATGATATATCAATATTTCAACTATTAAAAAAGACTGGCACAGGGGATGATCAACGTTCAAAGTTCTTTAAAATCCATTATTGATACTGTAGCTATTGTAATAAAACATTTTTTAAATTAATTGTAAGTTTGCAAGAAGGAAAAAAGAAAACATATAATTTTACTTTGAACATTATTTGAGTGTGTCGGCTTCGATATAACATTTTCCGGCACACAGTGACATCATTAACTATTGAGGTCACTATGATGCATTGAAGCAATGGAACCTAAATATTTATTGCTACTTTTTTATTGAAAGTTATCATTTTTTAGCACCAAAAACAAGATTCTTAATCACACTGATTTATGGAAATAAATAAATAGTTTTAAGAAAAATAATATTCAAAATACCAAAAATCATAAAAAATAGGAAAAAAAATCTCGAATAGAGAAAATCAAAAAAAAAAATTATCTGCACTCTTTCTTTCCTTACTCTAACAGGAGTTTCTAGCCTCCAAGGCATAGAAGAAGTGTTAAGGCGCCAGCCTCTCTACCTGGAACTACTTCAAGAGATTCATTCAGCCACTGAATCCGACGTTGTTTTAGCAAGTTTCGAAACCTCGGGTTTTGAGCTACTATTCCCTTATCCCGTGCTAAGGCCTCCTACAACACCGGGATCGATGTTGACCTCCTCCTTGTGCCGACACCGTCATTTCCTGGGATTATTTCACCAAAGGTAAGTAGCATCCCTTGGGGTGGGAGGAGTCCAAGTTTGAAATATATCAGAGTAGTAAAAGTAGTGAATGTGATTAAATATTGACTTTTGATAGAGTAAACGATAATGTCGAAAACAACATTCTGCCTCCAGAGAGTGAGTGCCAACCATTATAATAATAAGATTTAGTGAAGAAGCGACACTGAATATAATAAGTATTTAATTGAATATTATAATTCAAAATTGTATGGATAATTTGAAACCACAAATCATTTTTTCATAATTTTATTATAAAACATCTCTTAAACACATTAATTGTCAGTTATATAGTTAGAACAACGATTTATAGTTCGAAAAAACTAAGTTCAAACGTATAATAAATAAAATAACTTATATTTTATTCGTATTCATGAATTTAATAAACATTCGGAAAGACAAAAACCATTTATCATATGATATACTGTGTCAATAAGCTGGGTATTAAGTTTAAGAAATGTATTTTTGGTTTTGTTTCACAAAATATATATCAATATTGAACTATTATATAATGATCTTGTTGTATGTCAATTTCATAAACCAATCAAAATGCGTCATTTCAGTAACGTCAAATATTCCTTTTTCATGTACAACATTGGAAATTGGAAATATGTTTTTACATTTTTGTAATCTTGTGATCTTTTAAATGTATTTAATTTGTTTGTTCAGTATCGATGATAAAAATTTTATGCTAAAATGCTTATTTTTATAGTTTAACTATGTATTATTATCGATTTTTATATTTAATCTTATGTATATATTTTTTCTGAACTGTGAATTAAAAAAAGCATTGGAAATTCTAACTAGAATGTAAACTAAAGCATGCAGACTTTCGTAAAGCAACATTCTTTTAACGTGCTTTCGTTTTGGCTTTAGTTTTTTGTCATTGTCCTCACTTGCAAAGATAAGGTTACAATAATATAATAATAAACAATATTACTTAATATGATATCACATCATTGTAAGACAATACACGACCATGTTGTAAATACTATTATATATATATATATATATATATATATATATATATATATATATATATATATATATATATATATATATATACTGTAAAAGGCAACTTTATGTTCGTACAAAGCTTCGTCACTCCCCCTACACCCAAATAATATGTCGTTTTACCTACATACTGCCCATAAGCATTGAATCGCCTTTATTTATGTTTAGGCATGTATAGTATACATACATATCTTCAACGTGGATTTTTGTTATGCATACCTACAAGATACATAGCTCTATCACAGGCTTATACGAAGTAACTTCTTAGTTCCATTCAGCATAGATTATTTTTTAAATTCTCATATGCATATCTACGATATTTTAATTTTCTCAACTGCAAAAATTTGGTTTTTATGATACTCGATTTGATATTTTGGTATATTTACATGTTTTGTTTTAATTGATTAATTTGTTCCTCTTTCTATTTAAAATTATTTATATTCATATTATATATATATAAAGGCATCCCCAATTCTATACGATGGATGAGACATTCTGTCCTTACATGCTGTTAACTTAATTTGGCTTCTGGTATAATACTTTTCTGTGTTGAATGACTCTTTACATTATGCAAAGTTCTATGAAAGCATTGAGCACATCATGAAGTAATAAATTACTCATTTAGGATTGAAACATTCCTAAAAATATTAAATGTATTCACGAAGCCTTTTTAATATTAAATATTTGATTTTCTGAGGAAAACGTAAACGGAACTGCTAGATAACATAGGATATTTCTATCTTTTCATTAGTAAAAGTCAGATATTCCTATGTTATGGAGGGGAAAAAACAATGTTTTCATAAATGATAATGATGTGAAGGTAACTCACAACCAAAAGTTTGTGAAAAAATAACAAATTATTTCAAAATACTATACTGAATGTGTGTCAACGAGGGACATTCGAAATACTATTTCGATTAAAGATTACTCAAAATATGATGTAGGTATAACAAAATTGATTGATAAAATAGGATATTTCTATTCTTGCATTAGCAAAATTAGATATTCCTGTATTTTAGTAAGCAAATCTCAGATATTTATATATTTTTATTGTTAAAATATATTTTTGGTTCATTAAAATATGTTATAGAATCTAGGAATGGTCATTGAAATTTGGTTTTAGCAAATTGTTGAATTGATATTTTGAGGGATGAAAATCCAGTCAATAAAAGCTTAGGCTTCTGCGACTATCATAGGATTTGAGACTCATTATATATTCTGAGTTTGTTGGTATTATTTTTTTCATCCATTTTTCTTTTTGAATGACCTATTTCAATCGATGTTCCCACCCTCCAACTCAACTTTTGAAGGCCTCAAAACCAAACTTCCATATATTCTTGACCTCGAGAATATCTAACTTATATAGACGCTTATATTACAATTGCAAAATAAATTCGTTGATTTCATCCATTAGAACTTAAAAAGTAGGAGCATTGTATTAATTTTAATATTCCATCATACTATGTTAAATATCCATATTATGATTTTTATAACAATTCTCCGCAGGTTGAAGTTTCTACTCGCTGCAATATTAACGAGACTCGCCACCCCATATTGGACCAACATCACGACAACGCACTCACCATCAATCAAATCCCACCCATGAACACCCATCCCCATATCCCACCTCGAAGCTCCCCATCCAGATGTCGCTCTCGTGAGAGAGATCCCTTCGTAGTTCGTCACGTCGAAGAAGATCTCATTGGAAGGAAGCCTTCCTGTACGCCCCCTGCCTCAATGTTGAGGAAGTCCTCCCTCCACCGAAGCAAGAGCCTCTCTAGTGGCCTCAACCACTTTCCTCATCCTCACCATCCTCAAATGTATCCCTCTGATCAAGAGGGCCTCCACCTGGATATCGGCCCCGTGAAGATCCTTGCTCGCATAGACACCAACTCCAGTTCGAGGACGCTCAAAGACTCGAGATCCCTCGCGACCAAGCTCTAGGGGATCTGAAAGACATCTGCCTAGATTTACCTCCGCCGACTTCACCTCAGAGTCGACGCATATATTTCTCAGAAGAGGAGGATAGGATTCATAGGTAAAGACGGATATAAAACTGATACAAATATTAAGCAAAGTCTTTTCATAAAAAGTAAATAATATCAATTTATTTTAGTTACATAATAAAGAGTTACTACAATTTGAAATCAGTTTGAGCCCGTTGGCTTAGTCATACTCTAACCTGAATAGGAACTCCCCCCTTTTATTTGAAAGATACACTACCTTAGTGAAAAAAAAGAAAGCGAAAAGGAGGAAATTCCCTTTCCTTTTTTACAAAGGTAGTTAAACTTTCAGATAAAAACGAGGTAGTTCCTATTCCAGGTGCTATAGTATTCCTTGGTTTAGTGGAGGTGTGTCCCTACGCATGTTTCAATTCCGATAAGGAAAAGGTAACAGTTAATCGACCTTATTGAAAAGAGTATACTCGTTTTGATGTACCAAATAAATGACATAATATTCTTTATGTAAACACGGATGCAGTTCCATCGAACCAGACCAATTAAGCAAAAGAGCCGAATCTACAATCTTTTTCGAAATATCCTATTCTAAATAGTTATCTTGCAAAATGTTCCTCTATATTTTAATACAAAAGAACAATTGCTTAAATAAATTTTGTAAACCAATTTATTTCAATTCAAAGATTAGTATGAAGTCCATTAGAGAGTTTTAGTTGAACAATAATATTATCTAAAATGATTTATTTATTTTTATGCCATCATTTTTATTAAAACGCTGTTTTTCTTTGTTCTCAAAAATACAAAGAGTGCTCCTATCAAGTTCTGCAAAATTAGTATCTTTTTAATTACGCAGTTTGAGAGTAATTGGAAATCTTATATCTGAGTCCTGGCTTTTATATCAGCAACAAATTAAAAAAATGGAATTGGCAATCACCGGTTGTTCAAGCTCAAATGCTAAAACTGAGTGAGGGAGGACCCGTTCTAATATAAGAACTAAAGGAGTAATGATCTCCACAGCCGCGTGCTACGGTGCTTAATCGCTTAAAGTACCGGACGACTCAAAATCTTCGTGAAAAATGCAGGGGACATGGTGCGATTCTTCCTTCATGAGCGGAGGAAAATCGCATATTTCTTCACAGATTTTTTAAAAACTTTATACATCTGAAATATATTAAATGTTAATTGACATTTCTTTTTTGTGCAAGGTAACTTGTTTTAGAGAATTAGTTTTTAGCAAAAATGTTTATCAATATATAAATCTATTTAATGTGTTGTCAGATGTTATAAAGGTCATTATTTACGTTTTTCAAAAGGTCAATGTTTATTTTTTATGACTGAGTTACTCCTTGTTGACTAGCCGAATAGCTAGAAAGATTTTTGTTACTCTTCAGAACTTAACTCTTCAGAATGGCCTCTCATCGATACTTTGTATACATTACAAGGTATGTCCATATTCCCAAGAGAGAACACTTTTCGCTTGCTGTGGTTTTTAATGACGTCCCATACACAAGCGGGAAGAATGATTCTAAAATTGTTTCTTATGACGTTAAAAAAAAATTGACGTTTTACTAAGCTTAAAAATATAAAATAAGCATACCTTGCATTCTATTTACCTTGGTTTAGTGTATAAAGATACAACTTACATCGTTCAATTATATTAAAAACAATTTGTATATAAATAAGTATATTAGGATGAAGTACATTAAACTTTCTTATTTATTTAACCAAAAAGTATAATTTCTTACTGAATGACCTTAATATTATCTTAGGGCTGATGAGGACATTCACTCCCCACTCAGACCCCAGGCTGTAGAGGAAAATAATCCAAGATGGCTCCCAAGTGAGGAAGACGAAGAACCCTGTCCCATTCATCACAAGAAGCCCTTCCTTAGCCATCGGCCCTGCAGCCATGTACTTCGACGACACCCCCTGCACTGCCACTGCTCACATTTGCTGCCACAGTGTAGGAACACCGGGAGACACGACTGTTGTGCCGGGGGCAGCGAAGAGGCATTCCACTCGAGCCCTCCACACATCCACTCCTCCTCCCCAAGAATCCATTGTTGCTCTTCGCATTGCTGCACGTATCTACCGCACTATGGGCATTCATAATAAGTAATATTTTTTAGGGTTATGTACTTTTTATTCACTTTTTACTATTGACTAATAAAATAATAAACGGGCCAAGATCCTGAACGTATATTTAGTCCAAGGCGAAAGAGTATATAAAAAATTATTGTTCGCCATATAACTTCTTTGTTAGGGTATTTGTTATTATGAAATTGTGCAGTAAAAGATGAATAGTACATTATTATTATTAGGTTGATGACTATTTTCGTAACAGTTAGAGGAAGAGACAATTCATAATCAGAGAAATATTCATATTCAAATAGATTTCCCGTGGTTGGTCTTGTTTTTCACTTTTGAATGAGCAAAAAATTAAATCTCTTAACTCTAAAAAAAACAGATAAGGAAGTCAAGTGACCTTACAAGCTATTTAAAATGATATAGGCTTAATTCTGTCATTCATGCCTTCGTGAACTTGCAGTATAAATTGTACGAAATTGACAACTCAACTGTATCATTATATCAATATTAGATGTTATTGCCCAGGCAATAATATTGGGTTTTCATTTCATTCATTCATTAATCCATTATTGCCTTTGTTGATTAAATTTCTTTTTTATCAATCAAGCACTTTATTCAAAAGTATTAATTACCAATAATTATTTATTCTTTTTGAAACTTATCCAGTAAATATTTCTTGTTTCATAAAGATTTTGCCACTGCAGTTTTAAAAATTAAAACTTTTATTGTAAAAATACGATAAAGTAATTCATTGATATCAGTTACCTTAGAGTAATAATCATGGGAATCGCAACCCGCAACTCGAAGCAACAAATCGGAATGGGAAATTATAATTGGAAACAAAAATACGATAAATCCATTATTCATCATTGTCAAGTATCTAAGGCTAATGATCATTGGAGCCACGCCCGCTACTCAGACGAACAAATCAAAATCGTGAACATAACGTCAGATCAATGGAATATCATATTCGTATCATCTACTTAAATGAACTTTCCAAAATCAACCCAGATTATTTTAGAAAACACATTTTGGTTTCCAAGAATACAGTAATTTGTAACATGTAAAGGTCATTTCTTTTTATGAGTAGGTTTTGATTATTACGTACAAATATATATGTTTTATTTAACTGTCCTGAAGAGCTGCAATTTTCAGCTTTATTTCTTTTCAAACGCGACAGATTTTTCAATAAAAGCTATTATGGCAAAAAAAATAATTATAGTTTTAGATCACAGTTCAAATACAGAGACATCCAACAAAGTCCCTTGATAAATAAGTAAACTTGCAAATCTCCCATTATCTAGGCATTTTTTTGCAATACTTACGGCGATAGCGGTAAGGATCCTTCCATTGAGGATATAAAGTGCCAACGCAATATATTTTAGTGTTAAACACTATCATCGTATTTGTTATTGAAGCCCTTTTGGACGGACAGACAACACTAATAACTAAAGTGAGAGTGAGACTACATATTTTAATCATAAAATAGGTTGAGTGTCTTGATATAAAGGGGGTTTAAGAGTTGTTCATTTCTAACCCAATGGTTTTCCACTGATTAACTGTAACGGAAGAAGAGTGCGTATATATGGAGCTACGAACATTTAGCAAAGCACAGGGTTCGTCAAAGCATCCATATCATTTTTATCATTAATTTCCGCTAGCACAACGTACATACAAAATATTGCGATTTTATGCATTGATCGGATGCTCTGCAAATCAAAATAGCTTTTGATATAGTCTGACAATAAAAACAATTATTTTCATGGACTTCTTTCTTCAACATATTAATCTTAGATACAGAATTCTTTTTTTTTTGCAAAAAGGATAATCATCTCTCCAATTAATGGACAAACGACTAAATATTAGACGATAAAATCTGTTTATTAACGTGCTTCATTGACTTTTCAATTGGTTTTTTCCTCTCAAGCATGATTGAAATAAAGTATAAACCTACAACCCTTAAAAGAAAGAAATCCAACATCATAAATAAGGGTATATGGTTATATGGTAGTCATAGCATGGGAGATAGCTTTTTTGTTTTTTGCCTATTCGATTCGACATAATTGCATCCGACTAGATATAAGTAAGCATTGCAACATTATTATTAGTCTATCAAATCTAGGATCTTATCAATGAGGTACACTAAAATTGACCTTCCCCTCTCGGGATTCGAACCTGCGCCCCCAACATTGAGAGTTAAAAGCGCCTTAGAGCACTGAGCTATGCTACTCCTTTTTGCCGATTTGATTTGATAGAATTGCAGCCTCCGACTGGATATAAATAAGCAATCTAGTGTGTAAATTAGTCTATCGAACCTAAGATCTTATCAATGAGATTGACCAAAAAGGGAATTCCTCTCACGAGATTCGAACCTGCGCTCCGAAGACTGCGAGTTGAGCACGCCTTAACGCACTGAACTATCCCACTCCCTTATTAGATATAATTTAGGTAATATCGATATATATCTATTGGTGATATGGAACCCATGTGTTCAAATGGTTCGTAAATGGCACGGATCGAGGTCCATGAGACGTTTCAGGGAGTATGATATCCCAGTGCGTAAATGTGTTCAACTCTCTATGTCCCAAGAAGTGAAAGCCAATATTGATAAACCTAAGAAATGAATGCAAACATACCTATTCATATCCCACATTATTTGCAAATCAGTCAAATCATAGAGCCAAAAAATAATGTTTTTAGGGTCTTATCAAAGGCACTAATGCAGACATGCATTATTACTGCTATAAACCATATTTTTGTTAAAAAATAATATAATGTCTTTATTTCAGTTGTAACAGAAGATACAAAGTAAAAAGGGCAATAGAATTGTGTATAAAAATAATACATAAATAAACATTATGAAATGGAGCTCGATAGCCGTGCGTGTTAAGGCGTGTCCAACTCTCAATGTTGGGGGCGCAGGTTCGAATCCGAGAGGGGTGGTCATTTTTGGTCTACCTCATTGATAAGATCCTAGGTTCGATAGACTAATTATAATGCTATAATGCTTATTTATATCCAATCGGATGCAATTCTATCGAACCATATAGGCAAAAAAAATGGAAAGAAATTCACCTCTCAGTTCCAAATTTCTACGGGGTGCATCTTTTTTAATTATCCCTGCAAGGACTGCGGTAAAATCTTTAATTATATTGTTCATACATTTGTTGAGTGTCCGTATGTTTATATTTTGACGGAATTCTTGAAACTAAATTTTGAGTCTACAAAAGAGGCAAAGGGCATTATTTTGTATGGTTTCCCGAAGATACAGAGGAGTAAAGATCGCCAGCTTGAGGCAATTCATTTTTCTCTTCTTAGTGCCAAGGCTTTGATTGGATCCAAATTGACAAAAGGAGAGCAATTAAACAGAGCGGAATTGAGATCAATTTTAATTTCAGCTTCTGCTAGGTATTTTGCGCTCGATTTAAAAATCCCTACGACTTCAGGTCCTACATGGAATTATGCAGCTGACTTGATTAATTTCAAATGCTCATTTTCTTCACGTTATTTTAGTTAATTAAAAAGGCTTACGTCGCTATATTTTCGCTCGCATAAATCTAAATTTTAACAGCAATTTTGATTGTACATGATTATGCTTTGGAGTCCTCAGCCTTCTTTGGGGGAAGCAAGAAGGTTCCTCGAGTCGGTAGCCTTCCTTCCCCTCACATGTCGAAAAAGGAGAGCGGTGACCTTGTCGAGAAGAAAAAGAAGAAGAAGCTTCCCATGAACTACGACCCCAACGTGGAGCCTGATCCTGAGCGCTGGATACCCAAACGGGAGCGTATCGCCTTCCGTAAGCACCTCAAGCGAGAGCGGCGGAACAAGGGAGAAAAGTTCACAGGGGCACAAGACGACAATTATGACTACTCCTCCAGGAAGGCCACTCCCAAGAGCCACATCAAAAACTCCTCAACCCACCGCCTCAAGGCATCAACAACAGACGAGGAGGCAACAACGAAAGGAAAATAAAAAAAGGGTTTTAGGCCTCTCGGCCTCGATCCTCGATTTACTTTGTGTTCTTGAAGTTTTGTTTGTACTCGTTTGTATTTATTTATATGTTGTGTTCATTATAGTTTATTATTTACTTGATGAATGTTTTTAAGTTATGTTAGTACACATTTTTATGAATAGAGGTTTGGTCTTTTATAGGTAATTTAATTTTAAACAATAATGTTTATATATGTACCATGTACACAATTTTACCTATATTTTATTTATTATTGTATATTTTATAGTACAGTTATAATACAGACTTTAAAAAAAAAAAAAATTATAGTTTAAAATTAGACTGCCTACCAAGAGACCTAGCTACAATAAGGACATATCAAAGCGTTAATAAAGTTTCACAAGAAGATATCGACTCCAATATCATTAAGGCATCGATCTTGTTTGGACCCTTCAGGCGAAAACAGAAGCTGGCATCTCATATAAGGCAATTGAATATTCGCTGTTAAGCATAAAATCTTTAATAGCAAAGAAATTGACAAATCATTCGTATATAAAATTGAAGACCTCAGAGCTATAATGATTGGGACAGCTGCTCGGTATTGCGCTATGGCTATTAAATTCCAAGCGTCTCTGCATCTTCGTGGACATGTGCTGGTGACCTAATAAGGTTCATTCCCTCCAATTCCCTCCATACCTCAATATCATCAAATCTACCATACGTAGACACCGCCGTTACAGATTGAATAGAGATTAAGTTTGTTTGTTTTTTAGGTGCATATTATATATTTAGGTTTTGTTTTCTTCTTTAGACAGTAATTTTGAATTACAATGTTCATTTATGTTTCTGTTTTAACGTAACTGTCTTTAGATTTTATATTTATTATTTGTTACTATGTTATTGTGTATTTCACTATATTTTTTTTGAATAATAAATATATATTTTAACCCAAAAAAAAAAAAGTTTCACGATATATAATTTTGATATTTTTTGAAAGAATTCTCCGAGTTGTATTCTTAAAATCAACAATAAAATATTTGGAATCAGTTTTTTCCTACTGTTAAAAACAAGAGTTGCATTTTCCATTACTCAACATTTTACCAAAGTAAAAGATTTTCTTTAAGCCCCATGAAGTTTTCTATTTGTTTCATAAGCAGACTGTGAAAATATTTTTTATAAGCATGTTTAGTGTGTAGAGAAGGGGGTAATCAAGAAATTGCAAACTTTTAGCTCATTATGTTAATGGCCAAACATTTTGTTTATTTTATGGCTTACATGCTTCCCGCCTTATTTTTTATGCCAGTCGATAAATCTTTTATTCTCCTACCGTATGTAGTTTGATTACACATACAACATTCCGACAAGGCCAGAAATGTATATTAATGTTCCTCCTCAAGTTTCCATATAGAAAAGTATAGATCGAAGTAGGCTTTGTTTACTGAACAAATATATAAAATCAACATATCGAATACAGATCAAATTTGTTGGATCTACATCATATTGGCTTTTTCCCATTTCCTTTATTAGAGAAATCACATAAATGGCTGCTTTTTTGTTTTAAAGTTAAAGCAACGAGGAGGAGGGACATTTTAGGTTGTCCATTAGGGTTGTTCTTATTTTTCAAATGTTTGAAATGTTAGCAACATGTGGATTTTCTGTTTTTGGTGATAAAAGAAGACGACATACAAAGTTTGAACAAAATCGGTCAACATTACGAGGTCGCGCAAGAGGTCAAAGTTTTAAAAATTTAGTAAAAATATAGTTTTCCGCAAATTTCTTCAAATGGTGGACGTTACAGACTTTAATAATAATTATTAATTTAAAGGAAATCTAATTTACTACCAGACGTATTATGTTTTTTATAAAAGTTTTCAGTAAAAACAAAGAAAAATGGAGTGTGTATTGTTAGCAATTTCATAGCTTTTGTATCAATTAACTTCACTCGCCTGTAGAAGATGACTTGTTCGCTTCAGAGTAAATTAGTACTTTTAACTTTAGTAAACCTTTGAATGATAAATCCAAAAATGACCTGGTTGATTCTATCAATTCAGAATTCAGTACAATCTGAGTTTACATCATATGATTCAGAGCCTGTATTGACCTATAAGAATCGATTATGAAAAAATAAAAAAAATTGTTTCTTAGATTTGCGTCAAGGTATCCTCTCAAAATTTTACTTTGTCTCTGACGCATTTATAATCCATTATATGCGTCATTTTGTACGCGAGATAGGCTTTTTTAATGTACATATAACTCTCTACTTATTAAATTGACATGATTTAGTATACCAAAATATTAAGCTGGTTAACCAAGCTTTCATTTGTATGTTTGGTGTTCTAAAAATCGCTATACTTAAGAAATATAAGCAAATACATTTTTGCATTCTCTCTCAAAAATTGATGAGAATATACGAACCATTTGTTAACTGCTGTTAGTGTTACCTGGAAGAAAAAAAGAAGGAGAGAAGTGAGCAAATACTCTCTCCCTCTCTCCTTTTCTACCATAACACTAACAGAGTACAAAGGAGATCCTGTATTTTAGATACGCTGGTTTCGAGGGAGTGAGGATCGAAGATTGACGTCATTATATATTGATGTTATTTTTGTAAATCGACTCCGGAACGTCATCATCTTGTGGGTAGGTCGAACGGTGGATGAGTTCTCCTCATTGTTTCTTCAGTTTATAATTATTAATTTAAAGGAAATCTATTTACTACCAGACGTATGTTTGATGTTTATTTAATAAAACAAAGTTTTCAGTCAAACAAAGAAAAAAATGAATGTGTATGGTAGCATATTCATAGCTTTTTTGTATCATTAACTTCACTCGCCTGTAGAAGATGACTTGTTCGCTTCAGAGTAAATTAGTACTTTTAAGCTTAGTAAACCTTTGAATGATAAATCCAAAATGACCTTGGTTGCTTCTATCAATTCAGAGAATCCAGTATAATCTGAGGTTACATCATATGATTCAGAGCCTGTATTGACCTATAAGAAATCGATATGAAAAAAATAAAAAATAATGTGTTTCTTAGATTGCGTCAAGGTATCCTCTCAAAATTTTACTTTGTCTCTGACACATTTATAATCCTTATAGCGCGTCATTTTTGGGGGAGAGTACGTGCAAAATGGTATTGCTTATATCTCTTAAATATAGCGAATTTTAGAACACAAAAATATCAAATGAAAGCTTGGTTACCAGCTTTAATATTTGGTATATTAATTATATCAATTTATAAGTAGGGAGTTATATGACATTAAAAAAGCCTATCTCACGTACAAAATGACGAATTAATGGATTATAATGCGTCAGAGACAAAGTAAAATTTTGAGAGAATACCTTGACGCAAATCTAAGAAACACATTATTTTTTATTTTTTCATAATCGATTTCTTATAGGTCAATACAGGCTCTGAATCATATGATGTAAACTCAGATTGTACTGAATTGATAGAATGCAACCAAGGTCATTTTTGGATTTATCATCCAAAGGTTTACTAAGCTTAAAAGTACTATTTTACTCTGAAGCGAACAAGTCATCTTCTACAGGCGAGTGAAGTTAATTGATACAAAAAAGCTATGAATATGCTAACAATACACACTCCATTTTTTGCTTTGATTTTACTGAAAACTTGTTTTATTAAAAAACATCAAAAATACGTCTGGTAGTAAATTAGATTTCCTTTAAATTAATAATATTATTGAAGTCTGTAACGTCTACCATTTTGAAGAATTTGCGGAAAACTATATTTTTACTAAATTTTCAAAACTTTGACCTCGTTGCGCGACCTCGTAATGTTGACCGATTTTGTTCAAACTTTGTATGTCGTCTTCTTTTATCACCAAGAAACAGAAAATCCACAATGTTGCTAACAATTCAAACATTTGAAAAATAAGAACAACCCCTATTGTCCTAGTAGTTCATAGTTAAATTTGAAGCTTTCAGGATAACACACTTGAATGTGAAAAGGAATTACTATTAATAAAAAGAAATTAACATTATGAAAAAGTTTTAGGTAGAAACCTCTTTTAAGAGATCAGAAGAATATCCTTATGAATAAACATTGTAGAGCCTCAATCTATGCAATTACGAATCCTTTTAAGGATCATTTGTATATTACCAGTTAATTAGATGGATTGTTTTTTTAGTGCTATAGTGCTTATTTATATCCTGTCGGAATCAATTCTGTCGAACCATTAAGCAAAAAAAGGGAAAAGATTAGAAATAAAACTATTCTAACGTTCAATATGTTTTATCTGACGTCATCACATGTTACAATAAATGTACTATGATATAGAAAGAGTGACTTACAATACATATATTATTATAAACATATATATATATATAGAAAATAGAGGTTACCAAAGACTTTAAGACGATCTGTTTTTTACCATGACGTTGTGGACCTTAATTCTTGTTCTTCCTAAGTCTTTTAAGTCGTATCAACGATATACATTTTTTTGTCTAAACTAACCTGTGATCTGCGTCGGAGAAAACAAAGAGCAATTAGAGTTTGCTCTATCAAGCTCTAGAAGTTATGTAGCGGAAGAACCTTGCGTCGGGGAAACTATCGAAACGGGGAATAATATCTATTCAAATTTCCGCTGCTACGCGTTATTCTGCGCTGGTATCAAGATTCCAGGACGTACTAATTACCAGTGGAGGTTCGCGGGAGACTTGGTTCGCTACTTTCCTCATGGGGGAAACCATTTTATTTTTATTGTCACTATGAATTTTTACCGTTTTTACCGCATTGTTTTTTTACGGGGAAAAAAAATCCTTTTAAATACTAGAATGTTTGTACATTGAAATTGACTTTTATATTTGCGATTTAATTTAAACTAGAATGTTTATTTTATATATATGTAATAATATGTAAATTCGCTAAATAAAACAAGGTCGAATAAAGAATAAAAAGGGGCATCCATCGCTGTTTCCAAAGGATTAACTGGGTTTGAAGCCTCGCAGGGTTGGCTTCAGAAGTTTGTCACGAGGAATAATTTGAAAAGCTCCGTCTTGTGTGGGGAAGGAAGAAAAGTTTCTCAAGATACTGTTGAGGAATGGAAGAAAGGTCTACCAGCACTTTTAGAAGGTTATCACCTAAAGATATATTCAATTGTGATGAGACTGGGTCTTTTCCGGACCATTCCTAGCCGATCCTACATTAACAATAGAAGATTGGCAAATGGTAAAATCTCAAATAGGATCACAGTCCTTTTATGCGCTTCTATGTTGGGGAGAAGCTACAACCTTGGTTATTGGGAAAAGCAAAAATCATAGGTGCTTCTACCAACCGCTCGAAGTATCAAATGAAAGTGCATTATGAAGCTAATAAAAAGGCTGGATGACCTCAGCCATATGTAAAAATTTTTTAAACTCACTAACATAATAGAATGGCCATGCAAAATTGCAAATTTTCCATTTTGGATAATTGTGTCAAATATTGAAACAAGATTATTCCCCCCACTACCACCTCACATCTTCAAAACATGGATGCTGGTATAATTCAAAATTTGAAGCTGTTATACTGAAAGTATATGCTCAAAAATATTGTGACCCAAATGGACGAATGCAATACTGCAATGAATTATCGAAACGAATTACAATTCGTGATGCCATTCAATGGCTAGAAATGGCTTGGATGGATATCAAAGAAGACAACATCACCAAATGTTCAAAAAAACACAGATTCCGTATCTCTACAGAAGGAAATTCTTATAATGAAATGTTGGGAATGACGACAGTGAGCTACTACGAGTTTACAAGGCCTTCCAGAGCTCTCATGTGAAGCCCTTTTAGCCATAGATTCAGTTTAGCGACAACGAAAGAGTTCACTGAAGAAGAAATAATTCCTCAGACACTGATTGGAATATTCAAAATGATACAAGTGATATGAATCTGAGGTGGAGGAGTGTCTATGAAGTAGGAAGGCCCTCGAGCAAACACGTTTTGGAGATGGCATCAAAAATGCTATTATATGATAAAGAATCGAAAATTATCCCTGAAAACCAAAAAGATGAAATATAAGAGTCATATACAAAAATACTCTCAAATGTTTTTTGTTCAACTTAACTTAAGAATCACAAAACAAAGATTGAATCATTTTTTTCCCTGTTACAAAAAGTAATCATTTTCAGCTCTAGCTGATATATACGTTTATGTCTTAATTATTTTCATCCTTTTTGTCCTTTATATTTTATGAGTTTAATATGTAGTCACCACATTGAATAATATATTAATGATTTCGACTATTTATTTTGAAATGTATATAAAAATTCGAACCTTTTTTCATATGATCATGCAAACCTTGAGATTTTTCAACGGAGAATCATTTATACGGAAGGATTTTGTGTGCAAAATTGATTCCGTTGTAGGGGATGTTTAATGTGTAAGATATATATATATATATATATATATATATTAGGTATTATAATCATATAATAGATAATTTGGTTGGTATGAGGTAGGGTAGCTATCTCAAAAGTTCACACGCTATCTCAAAAATTTCAATGGAGCGTTCTTATCGCATATTTTTGCATGGGAACAGACTGTGGCGCCACTCAGGTTAGTAGATAAGGTGAGAATCGCGTCATTATATAATCATTCTACTCGCCGCTGAAAATGGATACACCCGACTTTCGCTCCTACTTCTGATCCGGATCAAGCTCGCCAGGACAGTCAACGAGATCCACGGGAACCTGCTCTCTACCTTCCCTGACTCCTGCCCTGGCCTCTCCACCCTCTAGAGATGGCACACTGAGTTTGATAAGTGTGTTTTTGCCCTGGAGAAGAAGACCGTCCTGGAGTCCCCGGGAGACGAGGACAGAGGAAATGTGGCCCGTGTGAAGCGCTGGTTCGAGATAACCCCCTTATGACCACTCGACAAGTTGCTGCAGAGATGTCCCTACCATTTACAACTGTTTTCAGGCTTCTGACGGAGGATCTAGGGCTCCGAAATCTCCCAGCGTGCTCATCCCTCACCAGCTCTCTGAAGCAACAAGACGCAGCGAGGTGAAGTGCTGTCAGGACCTCTGAAGCTGTTCCAGGATCACGGGAGGACTTTCTGGGGTCTCATCTGATAGTCCAGGACGAGTCCAGTTCTAACAGCAGTGAGGAAGACGATGTTCTGAGTGGTCACCTACAAGTTGAGGGCCGGTATCGATCACTGCAAGACATGCCGGGACCACAGCCGACCGGAACACCATGATATTGTACTGAGGACGACGGGGAAGCGCTTTCTCAGCCTGAAAAGGACAAGGACCGGCTGAAAGATTGTCTCCTCATGTGGGACAATGCATGTCCCCACACTGCCACCGATACCAGGGAATTCCTGACCCGGAGGGACGTGGAACGGTGCGGTGAAACAGTCACCCTACTCACCCGGACATGAAACTGTGTGACAGGTTCCTGTTCCGGAAGTTGAAGCACCTGCTCCGGGAGGACCAGTTTTGGGGCACACGTGGAGGCTACACTCGCCGTTCAGCGGGCGATGAGGAGAGTCAGAGAAGACGAGCTCTACGACCAACTCAGGAAGCTCCGGGACACTGCCACGACGTCATTGCAGTCGGAGGGGATTATGTGTACTGATTGAAAGTTTTTTTGTTTGATGATGAAAATTTTGAGTTTTAATTGGTCGACTAATATTTATGGAACAACCTAATATATATAGCCTCCGGGTGGGGGCTTAGAAGTACCTGGAGGTTATGAGGGACATTGTAAAGCCCTGGATGGATGCAACATACCCGGATGGCATTACTGTGGGAAACAGGATGGAGCCCCGGGGCACAAAGCTAAAGCTGTGCAACAGTGGTTCAGGAGAAGTAGCAGATTTTTGGTCTGCCAACTTTTGGCCCCCGTTCTCACCCAATACGGCGCCTTTGGACTATGAAATTTTGGGGTTTGTGGAAATCAAAGCCTGTACAACTCCTCACCCGATGTTAACGCCCTGAAGGCCTCCGTAGACAAGGAGTGGGCCGCCATGTCAGAGGAGCACGTCCGTAAAGTGTGCTGGGCCTCCGACTCGTCTCGAGGCCATGGGGACTGCCAATGGTGATCATTTTGAAAATTAATTACTTCACACTGTCTTACTTAAGAATAAATAAAACTACATGTTCTAGCCCTTGTAGTTCTAGATGAAGTCAACCATTTTCATTAGCAATCATAATTTTCCGTTTTTTGCTTCCGACACACTGTATATAATATATAAACCTGATTTTCCTTTTCTAATGTACATCAAGTAAAAATTAAAAAGTAATATATTTAAGGGAGACTATTTATTCTCCCAAAACGTTACCCCAAAAATGAAAGATTTTGAGATTTACAGTTGTGTCATTGGTCCCTATTATTTATCTTAAGAAAAACTTACCCAGGATTGATAGTCATTATTTATATTACCAACTCTATGCCTCCGTCATCCAAGCAAATGCCAATATTTTAACTCCATCACAAGCAAAATCCTGGAGATCCAGCAAATAAATACGCATCATCTGCTGGTTTTCTTTTAAGAAAAAAAGGAATGGAAATGTAAGCAAGATATTTAATTTACATATCATAATGCAGTTCCCCTTCATTATTATTATTATTTAGCAAATAATTATGCTAATATATTCAAAGTAGGGTTTTTTAAGCAAGGTATTAACCCAAGAAGAAGACGGAGAAGAAATATGTACATATATATACATACGTCTGGAAGCTTTACCTATGTTTGTGCACTGCATAAAAAAAGAAAATCATGGAATGCATATTGAGTAATTGAAAAAAAAAGAAAAAAAGAAGCATTTTTAAATATTCAAAAAAGCCCGGAAAGGAATCAAAGAAGAAGAAGCCTATTTTGCCTTGGAGCAAATCAACGAGGGCCTTTTCAGCTCTAAATCATTGGCTAGCCTTGTATGCTCTGTAATTTCTAACGGTAGAACTGAGAACTATTCTCATCACGACAAAAATCACTGCGATAAATCTGAAATTGACAGTCTACTCGACGATTCGTTGGCTGTGAAGTACTTTCGATCATGCTTCATAATGCACGCAAATATTACCAAAGAGTTTTGATGATTTTTTAAAATTATGTTACAGCTTTAAATGCGCCTTTAAAAAAATTGAGAGATCTTAAGGTATTGTATCTTCAAAATACCTTATGTTTAATATATTATTTACCAGTGTTGGTCGAATATTACTTTGAAAGTAGTATGTAATATACTACTTTTTATTGCGTAGTAATATTTTTTTAAATATTACTTCTCAAAAGTAATACCTATACTACTTTATATTAGATATACCTTTTTGTGCATTCCGAAACAATAAATAAAGGCAATTCAAACAGGATTTGTAAAAATCATCACCAAACCTAGTTTGCATTTTTATAATAATCCTATATATGTTATTGCAATATTATAAAGTGAGCACATGGCTCAAACATTATAAAGTCGGTGAATTCAAAGACTAAATAAATGACTTCTGACATTATGAGAGGCATAGGTTTAATTATCCAACCCAAGCCCTCGGGCCCCGCATGTCGATTGCTATTATTTAGGGTTGAACCCCACCGCCAACTCTAGCTAGGTATAAAAGTAGTCCTTACTTTCAATCTCATACACCCCAAGCCCTCGGGTCCCGCCTGTTGATATAGGCTTTTATTTAGGCTTGAAACCCACCGCCAACTCTGGTTAGGTATAAAAGAGTCCTTATTCAATATCATACACCCCAAGCCCTCGGGACCCGACATCGACATACGGGGCCCGAGGGCTTTGAGGAACTTATTTTCTTTACGATAAAATCCTCCATAATAACGAAAAGGGTGTTCTGTGTGTTTGGGTCTAATGGAATCCCTTGTCTGAAATACCAATATGAACGTGTATTTTGATTTTATTAATAAGCAGGATTATGTCACTGGTGACGTCACATACTTCACAGTTCATAAATTTTCATCAAAAATGCCTGTCGATTTTTTCCACGAAAGTAATATGTAACTAGGATATTACATATAACTATACTTGAAAGTAATATGTAATATGTTTGTTCTCTCTAGTTAGTCGCAGTAATATAACTAAGTAATATATTACTCGCACGTGCGTTAGGGAACAACACTGTATATAACTAAATTTATATTTTATAAAGTTTATTGATGTACTTTTACAGCTTTATATAAATTTCATTTTTTTATATTATTAAATATACTATATAGGTAGCTATGCAAAAGGGTCCGGTGATCCCATTTAATAAAATATATAATTGCCCTCTTATTTTCGCTTAGAATTAAAGAAAATTTCCAAAAGTTCAAACTTGCAGAACCTAAAGAGGGGTTGTCTATTAAAATGGATGAATCGCTTTAGCGTGAGGTCAAACATGAAGTATGTAGATTATTGACAATGATGTTTCTATGACCGTGGAAGCAAAGTCATCAATAAATATCATTTTCAGTTGGCAAGTCAATTTGCATTCTTTTCTCCATATCTTATAGTCAGAGTTATGATCCATTTATTGTCAGATATGTGTAAACAAAATATGCATTCATTTTTCCCCTGAGGCTGAACAGCTGCTTTCTTAAACTAATATTAATAGATATTATTGGAGACTCGACTCAAATGGCTCGTACGATGGATTCGGTCAATGAGAAAAGACATTGATTTAAAAGATGGTATTCTTATCCCGAGTTTTTGTTCACTCCTCACATCCCAGGAGTATTGATACCTTATTTCATAAAGCAACTGCTGTTTTATAGAATTCCATTCTTTTTTTCATACAAATTCAAAACGTAAACCTGAGTTATCATTTGACATTTTTTTTGATTAAGACGTTTGTTTATTAGCTAAAATCCATACAGTGTAAAAATATAAGATACACTAGAAAGTAGAAGATAAAAAAAACATAATCTTAAGACAGTTACGTTAAAAACAAAACATAAATGACATTATAATTCAAAATTACTGTCTAAAGATAAAACCATAATATAAATGACTTATTAAAATTATTTTATTATAAAATATTAAACGTTGATGTCGTCTTATTGTCGATTTGGTGAGTTGAAGGTATTCGAGAAAATTTGAAGGAATAAACTTTATCAAATCTCCGGCCCACGTCGCAGATGAATTTGGAATTTTTATTGAGAGGGCTGAATAATGAGCCGCTGTCCCAATCATAATTGCTCTAAGGTCTTCGATTCGAATACAAGAGTTATTTGTCAGTCTCTTCGCAATTAATGATTTCATGTTGAGCAGTGCAAATTCAACAACCTTTTGATGAGGAGAAATCTTCCTTCTTCTTCTGAATGCTCCAAAAGAATTGTAGCTCTAATCACGTTCGAATTTAAATCCATATTACCACAACGCTTAGATGAATAAAGTGCTTGATCGTCTTCAGTAGAGGACAATCCACGAAGGCGTGCAATGTATTATTAAATAAAAATCCACAGTTATTGCAAGGATAAAAAAAATTGATGAGGTCTGCTGAGATTTGGAATTGAGCCGTGAATTTGGACCCGTCAGCGATTCCACAGGTTGAATTATAAATTATTTTTTACCATGACGGAGGAAGACTTAGAAGATTTAAAAACTTTCCTGCTATTATTTGTACTTCATTCAATGTTTGCTTGTCAAATATTAGTTTTGAAAACCACGGCATAGAAGGGCATATGGTTTTTACAGATCTCTGAAGTGGAAAACGAAACCTTCCTCCGCCAAAAGTAGAATCCGATCTCAATTTTAATGTCTTTATTTCAATTCCAAAGGATTTGTACAAATAAGAAAAGGGTGCTAGAACTAAGAATAAAAATTATATATAATAAACATTATAGTTTAAAAAGAGCTACAATATTTATTTCATTCATTCTTTTCATTGGGCTTACTTCAACACCAATGACGATAAAACCAAAACCACAAGTCATTATTTTCATAAGATATGAGGAGGTGTTTATTTAAGTAGACTTAATTGGTACATTGTAACAAATTTATTTCAAGGATTCATCAATGCCATTGTTCGAGGCCCATGAGGATCTGTTCAATGCTATTGCTGATGAAACAAAAGCCATCATTAATTTTTAAATATGATAAATCGTTTTACTTAGTTTATATGGATTTGCAAATATATATGTACATATAGTTTATTCAGACGACGGCTAGGGATTACTATATACCCGACATTAAATAGAAAGAGAAAACAGCTGTCGACTAGAAAACAAAGAGACATCTTTTTGTACCTCTCTGGCATCTCTTTTATAATGGTATCAAATTGATCACAAACCTCTCCCTTTTTTCTATTATTAATAAACTGTTCGTGCAATTGTTATTTTTGCGTTATGATAAACAATTTGGGTGTTCCTATTCTTGAGAAGAACCCTGATATGAAAAATAGAAGGACTCAAGCAAATATAAAAAACAACACATATTTTTTATTACTTCTTTAAAAATGTTATTAATAACTTTTAAAAAGGAGCATGTTTATTCCTCTCGCCCACAAGTCCATTGGAATAAGTAACTACGAACACAGGAGGGAACTCCGTATCAAAGTTCCTCCTCCATATAGAAGAACTTAAGCTGTTTTATTTAACCAACAGCTAATTAATATAGAAAATGAGAGAGGTTTGTGATTAATTTGATACCACAATCAAAGAGATGACAGAAAGATGTTAGTTCTCATTCTATGTCGGGTCGGGTATAAAGTAATCCCTTGCCCAAACGATTTGTTACTGCCAATGTTTCAAGGTCTATGAGGAAAATACTTTTATTGATGTACAAATGGTCATGACGTCATCACTGGGATTTTATCTTATATCCATGTCTAATTTAAGGACAATAATCATTTCGTTTTTAAGAGTCAAATGCTATACATCGGTAAGGGGTATTCTCCCCCCAAAAGGAAAGAATAAATGTCAAATTAAGCATCCTCTAGAGCAGAATATTATATTTATTGCTAAGATACATTTATGGTTGTAATTTATATTATAAATGGGGGATGTAACAAAATCAATTAGGCGAAAAAAGGAAGGCAAAATGGATGTAACTAATAATGAAAATTGTTCTACAATAAACTTTATTCACATTCCTCTTGGTTATGGGAGTATTTCCATCTAGAAAAATATTGAAAGCTGTAAGCTTGAAATAAACCTTTATTACATATCGTTCGTGGGGTAAGTAAACTGTCCACCGTATCTTATGACTAAATAGTTTATATTCAGCCTTTGTCAATTGTATATGTATATTTTGAAGAAGAAAATATTTTAATGGACAAATTTAGTAATTTTGATCATCAAAAAAAGTAACAAAACATTGCATTTTTTTATTTTAAAGTTGATAAAAATAAGATAAATAACTAGAAATTGTGTTATAGGGATTTTATTGAATTTATAACGTTTTCCATCAAAAGATACCGCCTTCCATCGTGTAAATATGTATGAAAGTCTATCGATAACATTTGTAAGTGGTTTCTGCGGTTTGTTTTTTAACTTGCAATAACGACAAACAATATTTTATTGAAAGATAATGTTAAAAAATAAAAATATGCTTTTGATGAACCATAGACGAAAAATATTATTTAACTTGCAATCCTTTAGATTTTTGAGTAGTAGTAAGAAAAACGTTGATGGAATTTTGATTGTCGGAGGTCATAGAATCATTCACATATTTTATTTTTCATATAGTATATTATTTTCATTACATATTTTTAAGAATTTATCATTTAACCTTCCACGTTTTTTCTGAACCAAACCATAAATGATGAACAAAAATGGTAAATCTAGCATAAATGTTACAAACTTAGAGCTTAAAGATAAATTTTTTATTGCTCGTTTTATTGCATGCGAAAACCCCTATCATTGGGCAAAGTTCGCAAACGACAACCAAAAACGGCTATAGATAATTGAAAAAAAAAAAATGATATATGTATAAACATGTATGCATATAAAATATATATATATCAGGAAAAGATCGGGTACCCGGTGGCCGGGTTCCGGCTGTTTTTGAGTGTCCAGGCCCGGTGTCTTAAAATCACCGGGCCGGGACTTTAATATTTTCGTTCGTTCTTCATTCTGAATGTGTCGACGGTTTTTTTAGAAACGAAATTTTAATTTAGGAAGTATTATTTATATTTATTTATATATATATGTATATTAAAAATAAGGGGCTCTTATCTTTTTTTGTCGAACAAAAAGCAATTAATAAATGCAAATGAAGAAAGTTGTTTTTAATTAGAATTACCTATATGTTTGTTTTTTTAGACTACAAAGACATCTACACATTTTGATAAAGAAAAAAGACAAGCACATTATAAATAATCCTCTAGAGTAAAGATAATATGCTATAACCACAAAAAAGAATGTGGAACCCATGTTAAAATGAAGAGGGGGATCAACATTTTTTAATATAAAAAGAAGCTTTGTAGGATTCGGTCTAAGAGGAATATATATATTTGTAATCTCTTTGCTCTCTTCTAAGTATAGGAATAACAATTAAGTAATCCCTTTAATTTCCTTTAGTATGGAGAAACGTACACCATAGGCTGTAACATACCTATCAGTGGATGTCCCGTGACTAGCAAAAAAGCGCATAATGTTTAAAAGTATTTTAAAAAGGTTCCGTGATTAATTGTAATAATAAGGTTCCGTACATGTCAAACTTTGATATTCTCTGTGGTCCATGGTTTATAAAAATATATTATTTATACTTTTTGCTATTTTAGTTCGTATATCATAATAAGAATGAAAATATATTATTCGTGGGATGCTATTTTTTGTGTAATCTACGTTTACGTGTTTCATAACTCCTTACTTATACCAGGATATATATTGTTAACAAGTTCTTTATTTTCAAAAAATTTATAATTCTTTAGTTTCATTTTGTGATTGCAAAATCAATTAATTGTTATACAGTAGATTTTATTGCAAGTAATTATTATAAAACATATTCCGAATAATTTTTATCCAACAAAACCTATTTTTCATTGAGTTAACGATACTCATAGGAACGTTTAGTGTTGTAGATACATACAAGATATAAGTCGTTTCAATGAGCCAATCCCTTTTAGGGTCGGTTTCGACACCAGTTAAGATATTTACCTGAGCTCTAAGAACAGACCAATAACTACTAATCCACTGATATCCGATTAATCCATCGGTTAAAAGTAAATAATAAAAGACGCAATGGTCGATGAGGCAACAAATTTTTAGGAACCAAATATGATAAATAAAAATAAAAAAACAATAACCATAAAGCCTATTTTCAAACATTATATATACAAAAACATAAATTATTGTTGTTCTATTCATATTTTTTTTCTAAATTTTTTTCTAAGGGGATCTTATTATTCTTGAACATTTAGTTTAAATAAAATTTGTGGTGGACGAAACGTGATATATTGTGACTAATGTTTTTATGTACAGGCAATTTAGCAGGTCACTTGCGAATCGCTCGACTCTAGTTGACTTACTCCTTAAAAGTATATATAAGATTGAGAATAACTCACCAAATACAATTTTAAAAAGCATCCATAAAAAGGTAACAAATTTCTACGAATAAAAATCTAACTTTAACTCTGTAATGATAATAATAACAGCGAAAGTTGAAAAAATATCATAAATATAGTCAAAAAGGTAATGATTTTTAATAACAATTCATTTTATTCCATTGTTTTATCACAATTATAGCTAATAGTAAAATGTTTAACTACATTACTATCAATTTGTTTAGATATAACCGGATAAATGTTAACCAATAGCTGACAAGTAATAAATAATACGATATTAATCGATATGAAACACATATGAAAAGCTATAATTTAATATGTATTACTAACAAATGCAAACAGGCGACATGGAGATCGTCATTACAAATAATCATGTTAGAGCTTTCTTATCCTTGGTAAAGATGTTTTATGGATATCGTTTTAAAATTGAATGATTATTATCAAATATACCAAAGCAACGATCCTATTGGTCTCTTAAGAAAAAAAGGACACAATTCCCCTAAAAGTCAGGCAATAGAATTTACTCTGTCAACTCCAAAGCCTAACATAGCGAGTTGTTTGACAAAAAAAGAACTACTATAAAACCGTCTATCTTCGGTCTGTGATGATCTTGCTGCCGCCGATACGCCGACCTCACTCTCAGATCCCCTCCGTCTCCGAGGATTCATGGGTTCTTGCGGGGAACGTCATCAAATTTTTATCTTTCAAAATTAAAAGAATATTTTAAAGCTATGAAAAAATTGTGAAATATTTTAAATAGTTACCCTTATGATATGTTTTTGATATACCTCTTATTTAGATTTTTATTATAAACTATAATGTTTATTTTACCTATATATTATATTTTTATATAATTGTAAATATATTATCTAAACAATAAGGAGAAACGAAAATAAATTGAACGATTATTTCAAGTTGAGTTAATGTATTTCTAGTGTTTACAGCAAGCTACATGTTAAAATAGATATCGTTATTACAAGCTTAACTTTATTATCACAAGAACCGCTGATAAGGACTGTAAACAATTTTTTCTCATGGGAATAATCATAGAGATATAAAGACTTATTGGATTATTCAGAGAAATACGTCATTTTGCCCAATATAACAAATCTTCTATCCCTATGATTAATTTACGATGACGTAAACAAATACTTTGTTTATATTGGGCACAGGCGACACCTTAACGATGCTTCTCTTCTATTGAAGGGATAAGCTCTATATATCTTTATATCTCTATGGGAATAAGACATTCATTGCACTTACAACAGTAAACATACTTTCATTGGAAGAAGAAATACAATTAATGGATATATACAGCGTTAGTCCTTCGATATCACAAGTTGATTTAAAACACTTATTTATAACTAGATAATAAAAAATAATATTAATATCCAGTTATTCTATAATATACACATTAATTTGAATAATATATTTCGTTATAAGACGAAATGCATATAATATTTTTTTCGCTCAAACGTAGATTTATGTTCAAGAATTATTCTTTCAATAATATTGATATTTTTTTTATTATTGTATTTGCTTCTTGATGTAACGTATGTTATTAGTAATCCGATTTTTATAATAATTATATAATTAATTTTCCTTTCGTAATATCTCAAATCGAAAAGTTCCTTTAATTTATTTTACATTTTAATTAGATTATTCAACCTTCATGACAGCTCTTTCCTTAACCTTGTTATGTTGCGAAAACTATACATGCATTTTTAAAATGCATATTTGAGGTTAAGAATTGAATATAAGAAGAAAAAATCACGACTCGTTGAAAATAAACGTGCAGATCAAATGATAAAAACATATGTATATATTTGATTTGCTCTCATGTAAGTGTTAATGCATTTTTTGTATACGCATGTCTGATTAGTAGCTATAAAATATTAATTCTTTTTTTATATACTATTTGTAAATTTAATCATATGAATATTTTGAAGCAAAAAAAGCAATTCCTTGGATACATGTGTTGGGGACACAGAGATAATAAAGACATTTAGAGCTTATTGATTCTTTAGCAAAATACGTCATATTGTCCATATAAACCAATCTTTCTATCTCTATAATCAACTTACGATGACGTATACATTACTTTGTTTATATTGGGCGACAGCAGAACTATGTTTCTCTGCTATTGAAGGGAATAGCTCTCTATGTCTTCATATCTCTATGGATGGGGACCGTTTGGACTCAAAGATATGAATACAAAAAAAAATTGAAATACAATAACAGTTGTATTAAATATTTGAGATCTGATTTTTGGGAATTGATTTAAACTTGACCTGTCCTCCTCCAGGACTAGAACATACTTCAGGCTTCAGACTGTCTGCTTTCCGAGTTAAAAAATCATATTGAATGGTGTTGTGGGTTATATGACCAAGGTATTTCGTTCAAACCACCTTAATAAAAGAAACCACCTCATTCCTATTCTGGGACTAACCCTCAAACAAACAAAAACAAACTTGATCTGTCGTTCAATGATGGGTTTTTTACTAGTTATTCCATAAAGTCAGTTAAAAAGTAACTAAAATATAATCAGAGCTTTGGCTAATTATGGATATTCGATATACTGTTATTCCCAAAGAAAGATTTCTGATACCGTTGCTCATATATCGTTTTATCTTGATGAAACTATAGAATACCGCTAAATGAATGTGCACCCCTGTCCTCAAGATTATATTTATCCAAATCTTAAAATCTATTAACAGGTCGGCTGATAAGTCCCGAGACTAACTAAGAAGAAAACATTTTCTTGACAAAATTCGATTTTATTATTCAACATAGTTGCCTTCGAGGGCGATACAGCGACTATAGCGATCTTTCAATTTCATAATCAAATTTCAGATTCTGCTCAGAATCATCAATTTGTTGTTGTTTTTGGTCGATTGTGAGCTCTCGCGGCACCCCACTTTGCACAGAGCTTTCGCATGTCCAAATATTCATGCACGATATGTCCAACGCGCTCTTTCGATATCTTCAGACTCTCAGCTATCTGGATCAACTTCACTTAAGGTCATTTAAAATCATTTTGTGGATTATTTTTATGTTTTCTGGTGTAACCACCTCTTTTGGGCGTCCACTGCGTTTATCATCATTCGTGCTCACACGACCACGTTTGAATTCAGCAAACCATCGACATAGATTGCTTTCGATGGAGCAGAGCCGGATAACATTCTTCAAACCAATTTTTAGTTTCGACGGTATTTTTTCCCATAAAAAAATATTGTTTTATTACACAACGAAATCGTCTTTTTCCATTTTTTTCACAATAACAAAAGTAGCTTCACTTAAAACGCAATATCTCCACAACTAGTTGTCAGACAGCTGTTATATTTATGCAAGTATGTTTTGAGGTTGGTACTAGCTGACAGTCATATGAAAATAAATCCACTGGCGCCATCTATGTTTAGTCTCGGGACTTATCAGCCGACCTTATACTTTTCTTCAGTGGATTTGTGAAAAAAATATATTAATCTAACGATACTAATTGGACACAGCATTCTACGACTTCCAATAATAATGGAGAGTTAATTTTACTGGCTTCACACATGTGATTACATTATTATTCATATTTTATGGAGTATACTATAAGTAGCAATATATGCTTAAAGAATTCTATGTTTGATTTCCATACATTGTAGAACATGAGCTGAAAAATTTCAATTTATATCGCACCGAGATGAAATGGTCTTCTATGCGTATTATATCCATATTTAACAGTATTTAATATATGAAGGCATCATATTACAGGATATAATCCCTAGGCTAGATCAGATTCATCCTTTCAAAGGGGTTACAATTTTTT
>CP045903.1:6435886-6459656 GCA_013387185.1 Caligus rogercresseyi
TATGATAACTCGAAATAAAAAATCATGCATCAACTGAAAATAATACAGAATAAATAATTAAACATTATGGTTATATTTTTAGCATTATAGATAAATAACAAATAACAAATACATATTATGATATCGATGAATTTATATCTTAAATAGATCATTAATCAAGGCATCACTAAAAATGAACACTGAGTTAAATAATGAAAAGTAATATTTAGTTCATTAGGAATGTTATATCTGATGCCCTGAATAAAAAGTTATACATACCTTGTTCCTTATTTTTTATTGTGTTCCATTGGGGTACGATGGAAATGAGGGTAACTAACCAGCTGTTGATTATTATCAGAGCTTCTTGAAACGTGAACCATCGTTTTGTTTGTGATGTCTATCTATGTAGGAATTGGGGTTTCAAGGTATGAAGCGTGAAAGGATATTTCTAAATTTGTATGATGTATGCTCAACTGTCTAATGAGTTTTTTGTGTCTTTACACCCTTTTTAATATTTTTATATATACAACATTTTAGCCGATAAATGATTTTTTTAACCTTGTATTTATTTAAAATCAAACCACTTTATTTTCAACTTTACCAACATTAAAAAGTATGAAATATTTTAGAAATGGAATTAATTAAATATTTATGGTACTTTTACTGTTTGTATAGGTTATAATAAAAACATGTAACTAGTGATTACACATAATAGGGTCCTCTTGCAATCGGTTGAAATGCAAATATGTTCTAATTGTTATATTTGAAGAACAAAGTAATGCTCTTTTGAACCCCCAATATGTCATATTGGCCTAGCCGAAATCTGATATTCCTTTGTAGTTAGATTTTAGACTAAAAGGCGTCATAATTGGACATGGCACACCAAAGTGACGCACGGCTTTTTATGTCCAACATGTCTTAGTTGTGACGGTTGAATCCTGAGGGTTCATTGACGTTGTGTCCTTCAATCATGGATATTCAATTCCTTAAAATATATACGTTAGTGAGAGAGAATGAGGTGCAATCCATTTTTGGGTTATATACCTATAATGAATTCATTTATTTACTACATAAAAAATGTAATGAGATAATTAAATCATCACGATGTCGATAAGATATATAGGAAGAAATAATATTTAGCTGTCAACTGAAAAAAAGGATGTTGATTGCAGAGTTTCTGAGAATGTCCATAAAGTTATCCCTATCTATGGCTCCAAACATCTTTGTTTGATGCCAAGATTTTTTTACATCACGCATCATCAATCTGTTTGAATTTATGTGAACGTTCCATGCATTGCTTTTATGATGATGCTCGCTTAGCTGTGAATCATAAATCAACTGACGACATCCCTTTGTGTTTTCTTTTGATTTTTTACCGCCAAAAAATAATATATATATAAGGTTTGGAATCAATTCCACAACAACAGACGGAAGTTTTAAATCATCATATCCCGCGTTCAATGTTAAGTTTTCCTCCACCGAAGGGATTGAAAACAAAGGAAAAGGAAGTTAGTGGATTCTCATTAGGCTTTAAATATAAGTTATTGAGACAGTTATTTATATATCCTATTTCTTATATTAATAGTTTTTCCTTCATTTTGTTGGGAACTTGGCATTTCATCTATTTAAAAAATAAAGTTGATAATTGACGTCATGCTTAATAGCTACACAAAACATTGTAGTAACCCCGAATTTTGAGTTTTTGAACAATTAAATGAAGAAAATTAAATTGTTATGGAGTGCGAGCTGTGCGTTAAGGCATGTTCAACTCTCAATGTTGAGGGCACAGGTTCGAATCCGGAGGGAAGGTCCATTTTGGTCAATCTGATTGATAAGATCCTACGTTTGATAAACTCATTTACATGCTAATATGATTTATGATGATGTAATTCTATGGAACCGTATATGCTAATAATAATAATAAATTGCCCTTGATTTCAAAATACTACTTATTGTTTCTCAAACATGTTTTCTTGAAAATTGATTGATTTAAAGGTGATAAATCATTATTGAAATACATATTGTATTACTTTGTTTCTATAAGTGTTTCCGACTAAATATATTTCCCCGATTGGAAGTGATTAAATGTAGTATATATTCCTTGTCCACGATAATAGATCCTTGTTTCATATTTAATCAGATATATATATGTAAATATGGGATTATCTAGTCCTTTATACACTGATGCAATAACATAAACATATCAGATCAAAGTACTTATTATATTCTTGCTTCTATATGTCACAAGTAGTTAATGGCCTAATCTATTTATATTAGGACCAGAGTCAATTAAAATCGTTTACGAATGCATATATGTACAAAAATATATATATAAATTGAAACCAAGCGGAATGATTATGTAGAAAAAAATCAAACTAACTTAATTACTATCAATACTGACGTTTTGGTTGTCCATGATAAATAAAGCTTCACACATTTGACTAATGAATCTAAGCTACTCTACCTACAATTCGGTTTTTGCGTCACACTGTGCACTGAGGATTTTAGATCCGAGATTGCGTGAATAATGTCGATACATTTGTAAGTAGCTTGTTTGATAACTAGGAATAGAAATTTGGATCTTAGCCTTGGTGCTTACAGATTCAATGACTGTTTTTGGCCGAGGGGTAAAGAGAGGGATAGAAAGAAAGAGAGAGGGACGAAGAGAGAGATAAGTATCTCTCTCACTTTTCTTTCTCCCCTTTCTCTCTCTCCCTCTCTTTTCCTTCTATCCTTCTCTTACCCCTCTCTCTTTTTTCACGGCCAAAAACAGTCATATAATATGTAAACTCCAAGGCTAAGCTCCAGATTTCCATTCCTATTGATAACTCATTGTTTGACAACTTTATAATATATTGAAACTACGTTCTTGTCAAGCTTTGCATAATACGAATAAAATATTTCAAAGATTAAAGGTCTTCAATAAAAGGAACAACAAATATGGTGCAAAAGGATGAGGGATATAGGATTCAGCAGCCCACATGATTCGTTTATGGTAACTCATTCGCACAAAAAACAAAGCAGCTGTCACAACTGTCCCTAAACTATGTTTTAAACTGCCTCTTGCATTCATTACAACGTCTTAAGTAAACATGATTTATCATGTTTAGTCAAATACACTTCTTTTAAATATTTACATGTGCCTAAAAATTATAATAGAAGTTATCGACACGCTCATATGCTTGTTAAAACACGGTTGGAGGGAATAGGCTTATAAGAGTAAAGCTTGCTTTGCATAAATTCATTTATGAGTTTCTGTCCCTATTTTTTCGCGAAAGCAGGGTTTCTTGTAATTACGGCTTAATTAAAAATCAAACAACCTTTTCTAATATAATCTACGAGAATTATCCTGTTTCAATTCTTTGTAGTTAATTATTAAATGTAATTACTTTGACTGGATATTACAGTCAAATGAAGGCCTCTGTCAATGATGCATCCTGCATTCACTGACTCATTTAGGACGATTTAGACTTTGAAAAATATGCGTCCTTATTACTAATAAAGTGATTCTTATATTTGAATGTATTATACACGACAATACCTATTGCTACTGTATATATTACTTTGTAAAAAATACTTTGTATGATTTGAAAGTAAAAAAGTATGATAAACCATTGTCAATAAAATGTAAACATTCATTGTTTTAGCATTAATCAATTTAGATTATTTGTTGTGTGCCAATATTTTAAAGTATTCCACTCAAATACAAACCTTTTCAATTATTTGGAACAGGATTTTTTTCGTATGTCATTATTTTTGTGACGAGTTTCCTTTTAAAAACTCCCGACACGACTTTGTGTGTAACGTTTTTCCTCATATAATTGCTAAAAATGAATATAATGTATTCACTTTGACCTTAAAGTAAAAGACATTTTATTACTTCCGATAGACATTTACGCCTTTTTATGTATTGAGGAATCAATAATTGGATCAATTTTCCTTTCATTTCATGAAGGACAACTGAGAATTGGACCATGAAGGTCGTGAATGAATACAATAAGTTATAATATGCCTAAAAGTCAATTAGAAAAAAGAGTATTTTTAATCTTATTGAACAACTTTAACAAGTTTAAAGGATTCTTTATAATGTATTATAACTTGGTGTTTCTCTCCCTCAGTATTTCGTGGTATTATATATATATATATATACATATATAAGGTTGCGGGAACATATAAATTTTGCTGTGAATATTTAGTATTTTATAAATTTATGTTTTATTTACTAAAGTGTTTACTTATGTATTTTCTATTTTATTTATTCAGTTTTATGTTCGCTTGTATGTATACATTCAGCTGAATTTTCATCAGCTGCTGATTCGCTCATTGATATTTTTATTTAGTCTAAGGTGCGTCAAATTATTTTTCGGTCGATGGCAATAAACAAATAACTATTTTTGGTAGTATCTTTTTGACAAAGGTCTTTTATAATTTTAATTTGTTGTTTCATGTTATATTCCTTTGATATATAAACGTATTAACAAATGAATAAGTTTTATCCTATATATATATATATAAGGTTGCGGAACATAGTAATTTTGCTGTGAATATTTAGTAGTTTAAAATTTTGTTTTATTTACTAAATGTTTACTTATGTATTTTTCTATTTTATATTCAGTTTTATGTTCATGCTTGTATGTATACATTCGAGCTGAATAAGACCTTAACTTATATTATATAATCAACTATGTTCTAAAAAAGCTCTATATGATAGCGATGAGCTACTCACATATCAAATACAGAAGAATATATATATTTATATATTATAATAATATATCAGACTTGTTGATTTATCGTTCATTTGTTGTCGTTCGTAAACGATGAACGACAAAGTTTTTGAAGAGCGACAAGAAATTTCCTTATCATTTGTCGTTCGTTTTTGGCGCCAAAAAAAGATAAAGATTTGGAAAAATTTCCTTTCTAAAAAGGTCATCCCTTTTTTCAGTATGACGAGAAATAGATTCCTCTATAAGAAAACGTCGTCATTTTTTTCGAATGACGAACGACAAACAAACGATGAACGACGAACAATAACTTTTGGTGACGACGAACACCAATTGTTCTCGTACATCAAAACTAGATATATATATATATAGGTTATTATATATATATATATATATATTATATATATATAGGTATATATAATATAGTATATATACAATGTATGTCCATTTCATTTAATTAACTTCCAATGTGTCTATATACTCTTTCAAACCACTTGGATTCATTTCTGATCTGTGTTCAATGGAGAAAAGTTGCATCTTTCATAAGTTGCTTCGCATTTTTTATATGATATATTGCGGCTTCTGCTACAAAATTAATGAAGATGAATGAGTTATCATTCATCATAATTAGTGTATTACATAATATACTGGTATCTTATAAAACTGTTACTCCTCAAATAATTTCTTGAACATCCCTATTCAAGTATGGTGGAATAAGATAATGATGATTTTACCTAAATTAAAGAGATTTTGCCAATAAAATATACAAGTTATATAATCTATTGTTCATCACAAAGCAAAAAAAAGCTTCTATGAAATATGTATTTTAATGATTATTGTGTCTTTTATGTAAAAATAAAAGAACAACAGAAGACCAAAATTTCGACCATTCTTAAAATTTGTTGCTTTGTTCATTAGTTGATCAAAGCTGTATTCTGTGTTAGAGAAAAATAATAGTATTGTGATTGTTGATTGTATGACAAAAGTCTAATATTGCTTTTAATGGCGTCTGCTCTACATCACTCAATTCGAACTCAATTTGTACCACACTGAAATCCGATTATTGGACAAAAACTTAATGAAGTAACATGTATAAATTAATGGCCAATGAATATTTCATAAATCTACCATAATGGATCAATAAATTCTGTATCCACAATTAATTTAGATTATTCACGAAATTCGACTTTAATATGTCTTCCCAGACAGATTTCTACTATCCATCGATTGTCAAACATTATTATGGTAGAGTAGGCTAAGGGAAATACCGCGTATGGGATATCCCAAGGGTTGAACGCCGCGGGTATGATAACCTACATATACATATTTTGGTTTCACATTTAGTGTTGATTTTCTATGTAGCTGATATTGATTGGTATTGGATACTACAACCAATTCATTTTTTCTTCAATGAAAGCCTTACTCAAATCATGATGTTAACCTTGTTATTACAAAAAATCAGTATCTGCATTTCTAAATAAAATTTTATGAATTGATGGTGATACTTTGCAAAAATGCAATTCAAAAATCAAATTAAGAATCACCTCCTCGGTATGTTTATTTATCTTTTAATATGAGATCCGAGACTTGAGGGATATCAGAGTTTTGAAAATATCCTTATCAAGAGACATTATACTCAATGAGCATGGAACTCCTACAACTTTTGTATCACAACTCATTCAACTCGGCCTTTAACAGTACTATAAAAGAAACGGCCAATTTAAAAGCAAGCCTTACGTATTTAATGATCTCAGTTGTTTCCAGTCATAATTTTATTGCTTCATGGTGGATTAAGGCACCTGACGCAACATCCTTTTTCGAGGCGCTTTTTAGAAAATCATCACTCTAATGGTCACATTTATTAGTCAACTTGTTTTCAATTAGACGTGACTTATTTAAACTTACAAGAACGCAACTAGGAGTACCTATCCATAACAATGCATAGCATCCATGAACCTAAAAAATTACTTCTGGGTTGCTTTAAACAATAGGTTTGAGTGTCATGGATGCCTCATTTTTTTTTGTTAACGAATAGAATTATGTTAAATGAGGAGGAAGCTAAATATTTTAGGATGTATTAGAGGTCGAACGATGAACTGTTTGGCCGATATTACATTCTACAAACTATCAATATGTACGAACTTTGGTGTGGATAGTGGACAATATATAAATATTTTTTTATTACTAAAATGTACTTGAAGAAGATTATTGTTGATTACATTTCTTTGCATGGGATCATAGAAAAATACAAGGCGCTGTTGAAAAACCGTTAGTGCATAGAACTATACCACCTTTTTCTGTGCTAAAAATGCTGACAAGGAGTTATGATAATATTTTTTAAATTATTGATGAATATTATTGAGCTTCTGTTTTTACCTCCGCCGAAGGAGGTATTGTTTTCACTGGCGTTGGTTGTTGGTTTGTTTGTCAGCAAGATAACTCAAAAGTACGGAACAGATTCATATGAAACTTTGTGGAGTGGTTGGAAATGTCAAAAGGAACAAGTGATTAAATTTTTGCATCTCTGAGTGCAGATTAAGATGCAAACGAGCTAAATACTACTAAATTTTCAAGTTAGCCTACTCTGCCAATAGATGTCGCTGTGCTGTAAAATCGGTGCCGGGAGCGTCTTCCTCTCGGAATTTCCGTCGAGGGGAACCCTCCCCCGTCCCTCTACGCCGCCAGTCGTGAAAAATCCGCCGCGGAAGGCTCTAAGGACCCCGTGACGGCGGAGGTTTGCACTCTCTGAGTGTATATATGCCTTTAGTTCAATTTTTATCAATAGTTTATAGGATATTTTTTCACTGTTAGCGTGGAGAAAACTATCAGCCAATCCACAGGCTATCAGCTCTTTTTTATATAAAAACCTATTACTAATATATGGGACCTTAAAATGATTTATACATCGAGCACTTGTACGTATATCCCTAAGAATCATAAAGTATGAAAGGGTGCGGTTTAGTCTATTATTTGTAGACTACTTCGAAAAAGTAACCTTTGCCACAAAAAGCAATCTTATTTTGATGATAACCTTAAGAACAGTTGCGTCATTGCATCGACTCGGTGCATACTATTGATAAGTACCTTTTATAGGAAATTAAATATTAAAGTGAATGTTTCTAAGGAATTAATATATTTCTTAGTGTTCTTTTGTCGGAGTATAAATTTTAGAATTTATTTTATTTACGTTATTTATATGTGCATGATCTTTGGCCTTATTATAACTATAATAAAGAAAAAGTAACTAACTTTTTAACATATAAATAGATTGAATACATTGTAATAAAAGATTATCACGATATTATAATTTATTAAAACTCGTAAAATGTGACCCAGTTGGTTTCATGTCCTGAATCATTACCTTCGACTCATTATATATGGGTCAAGGGCAGGGTTGAGGATTGAACGGAAAAACAACTCCGTTTGCGAACGCACGTTCAAAATCGAACGCCTGAACGGATTATAAATTAACGAAAGAACGGATATTTTTGATCGCGTTTGTCCGTTCAATTCTATTGTTCTTTAAAGATACGTTTTGTACGAAAAGCGGGGACGTTTTTATATAAAAGAAGTTCAATCCATGTTTCGTATGTCACTCAGAAAAAGAGTGAAGACGCTTTTTTTACTAACAGAAGTGCAATTGAAACTAGAGGCATATATACACTCAGAGAGTGCAAACCTCCGCCGTCACGGGGTCCTTATGAGCCTTCCGAGGAGGATTTTTCACGACTGGGGCGGCGTAGAGGGACGGAGGAGGGTTCCCCTCGACGGAAATTCCGAGAGGAAGACGCTCCCTCACCCGATTCACAGCACAGCGACATCTTTTGGCAGAGTAGGCTAACTTGAAATATTTATTAGTATTTAGCTCATTTTGCATCTTAATTCTGCACTCAGAGATGCCAAAATTTAATCACTTGTTCCTTTTGGCACTTCTAACAACTCCACAAAGTTTCATCCGAATCCGTTCCGTACTTTTTGAGTTATCCTGCTGACAAACAAACCAACAAACTAACAAACAAACTAACCAACAAACCAACGCCAGTGAAAACAATACCTCCTTCGGCGGAGGTAATTACTAAGAGTCCTTCTGGATAAAAGTGACGACGTTTTTTACCATGGATTTTTTTATACAAATATGAAATAAGAACAAATTGAAATAATTGATACATTTTTAACGAACGGACGAACGCCTGAACAAAAAAAATTCAATCGAACGGGCGAACGGACGAACGCTAAGATTGCAAACTCCCACAAGCCTTAACTTCAGGATAACAAGTTACTTCGTGGATATTTAGGTTTTCGCAGTCGTTTCATTATGCGTGAAACGGATTCACTGTATACTATCATCAAAACTAATGACACACATCGAAGTTCTATTTTATTTACACCATTAATAACCAATAAAAATCTGTATTTTTTTATGATGATACAAAATGTGATCCATTTGGGGTCATGCTTCGAATCATTTCCCTCGGCTCATTATAGAGTAATATTACGTTTTCGATGTCGTTAAATGGCACGGATCCTACTACGAAATTTAACATAAAAGTCCATCGCCAGACCGATTGGCTAAGTTTGCAAAAATATTGTTTATTCTTAATGTTGAGGGTGCAGGTTCGAATACCCCCGATGGGGAAGGGTTAAAATAAGATGCACCTCATTGAAATAATTATATGTTTGAATGCATAATTGGATGCTATAATGTTTATTCATATCCTCAATAACGCAACTCAATCGAATCAGATAGGGAAAAAATAATGAACACTGATCTAAGACTAAGACATAGGTCTATTTTTTATAATTTATAATTATTTTTTTTCTTATGACACTTTTAAAGTATTTTATTAGAATTCATGTGGCCCATGTAAATATTAAGTACAGACACTCTTTTGGACAAATGCACGGCTTTTCCCTAAAACTAAAGCAATATCTCTGGAAGGGATACAAATAAAAGTATGCAATATTAAATGAAGAAAATTACTATCTTAATTCATTTCAGTACTTAGCACGAAAAGTTATACATATATATACATATGAATATATATATATATATATATATATATATATATTATATATATATATATATATATATATATATCACATGTATTGTAGTAATGTATGTAGATTCCCCAATTTGTTGTTTGTTCCTTACGCAAATATTTATACTTTTTTATTGTCTGTATATCAACATAAATTTTGGTATTATTTAACCAGAATTAATAGAAAGTGATTACGTTTAATAATTCTAGACAGAAAAGTTATTGACGATTCGATCCAAGTGACAAATTTCCATTAGATCAATTTTGAGTTCCTCTTCAGCTCAGTATTCAGCACTTAATGTTAAGATTCCGAACATACAAAGAGATTAAATGAAAACTATCCTGGAGATTTAATATGTGGTTTTTATAACCTATTTAAATATTTAGTCTCTTTGACATTTAATAAGACTTAAATTTGCCAAAAACCACAAAAAACTTTTATAAAATAGTCATCATTTAAAGATTAAGTATATTTGAATGATGATAAACTTGTTCTTATTTTTTTAATTTAGGATGACCATTTTTCGTATAAAGTTATAATTTTTATTTTGATATGTTATCTACTATATATTTTTCTTGTTGGTATCTTGACTTAGGGCTTTAATTTTATAGGTGCAATAAAAAAATAGAGGCTTAGAAGTATTAACTCAGAATCTATAGAGTCTTGTTAAAATATACAATAAACCAATAGACACGCACTCTCAACTATATCGATTATTTTGCTTGATTTTTATTCCTTTCTTCGTTTTTATAAGACATATTATCCTTGAAAAGAAATTAATATATATATATATATAGGATAAAACTTTATTCATTTGTAATACGTTTATATATCAAAGGATATAACAGGAAACAACAAATAAAATTATAAAAGACCTTTGTCAAAAAGATACTACCAAAAATAGTTATTTGTTTTATTTCATCGACCCGAAAAATATTTGACGCACCTTAGACTAAATAAAAAATATCAATGAGCGAATCAGCAGCTGATGAAACAAAGAAGAGAAGGAAGAAATACTTACTATAATGGTCTCTGGACCAGTCAAACAATTAATACCAAGTCTTAAGGAGGGAAAAGGAAAAAATGACCTAATGTAGAACCAGTGACGTTATTTCAGGATTTTCGTAACAAGAAACATAATACACGTTTGAATATATAACTGTACAATTATTGTATTATTTCCTTTGTTCGATTCCCAAGAATATTAATTTATTCAAGGAGTGAGCCGCCATCTTAGTTACTGAATAGCTCTTAAAGTGCATTAAATTGTTATTCTCAGCTGAGTATCCAGTTATTATTATGGTTGTTTTTTTGTGGCATTACCAAATAATTCAAAATATATACCACATTTTAGCGCACTATGTTCCTCATTTAGAACCATATCGGGCTGCTGTATTTCAATTATTTTGTTGTATCTAGAAGGAAAACAAATGCCTATATGTGTATATATATTTGTTGTTTTTATACATAACATTATTATCCATAAATATACATTCAACAGAGTTCATCCAAGTCTACATAAATACACCACTGTGAGGAAATGCAGAGTTCAGTGAGCCTAGGAGATACGAGGAGGTATAATATAATCACATTCCTCGGAATGTCAGTAATTGTTGTTACTCATATTACTTCCTCCTAAGAGACTTCTTTTGATCAATAGGTGAATAAAGGAGAGGAGATGCTATGAAAGATAATTATGATAAGTCATTTGTTTCAGTGCAACCGTTATAATACTTATATGTTGTATAATTGTAATGGGACAGGACGCCAGGAAAAAGGGTATATTTATTTGTAATACGTCTCATTAGACAAGATCGATAAGATTGTGTAGTGCTGGAGGATCTATAGATGCATTCAGATCGCTTGCATTCCCATCGGTAGGAATAAGAGCACTGTAATAGCTTTGATGGTTGAATAAAAAGGAGAGGGAATAATAATAAAAAAGAGTTGGCATTATCCAATGAAATATCATTTCTGAATCGCAGCTGTTGAGGAGTGTCCATCAGCCATTCAGAGGGAAGAATATAATCCTTTAAAAAGCCATAAATTCTATAGTTTCAAGGGCTTTTGATCTACATCCATTCCCGGCGGGATGGGTGGGCCTGAGGGGGGCCAGGCCCGCCCACCCACTGAGTGACGTGGGCCCGATTTTTTTATGAATGTGCCAACTGTGCTCTCCCCTCATAACAACTGTAAGGCCCCCCAAAAGCCTGGGCCTGCTGCCCGGCCTGTCTACATCCTTTGTGAATTCTTTGAATGGGCTATTCCATATTTCATATTATCTATAACTGAATAGAGCAACACACTTTAGGCATTTAAGGGTGGATTGGGATTCAGTAGTGGGTAATGGTTGTCAAACATGCCTTAGAGGTTTATGTTCATGGTGATTGTTTTACAATCCGCAAGGGAATGCCCATGTTTCATATATGCTTAAGACTATAAAAGTGGGTCGTTAAATTTAAATTTTAAGGATATAACTATGAAAAATAAGGATGCCACACTGTTATTTTTTAATTTAAAATGATTGATCGATCGAAAGGGAGTGTCAATAGTTTGAAATATCAGTTGGCAGTTTTGGAATTAATTTTACTTCATTCGTTCGGAATTGTTTGTACTTTTAGAGATAAGAAATTTATTCCCATGAGTTTTGTCTGTATTTTATTAAAAGCAACTCAATTCATGTCATTTATAACTTCTTTGAATAGACTATTGCAATAATACATACTAATTTTGATTAAGCTAAACTATTCGCCAAGCTCTGGGAATTGGTGAACATTTATTTGGTGTTGTTATTCTCAGTGATCATCATCATCTATCACCAAATAATATTAATCCAACAATGTAACTCCTTTTGTTGATAGATGTACTGAATGTTCATTTTGTTTTTATAGTATCTGACGATAAATGGATCATCAAAAAATATGAAATATATATATATAAGAAAGAGAATATATATATCATTATAAAATATCATTGGTTGTGACAAAAAATTACCTTTTAATTTACACACTACCTGTTTTGAAGGAATAGCACCTTCTTAGACTAAGATGTAATGAATGTTCATTTTGTTTTTATAGTATCTGACGATAAATGGATCATCAAAAGGTATATATAATAAGAAAGAGAATATATATATATCATTATAAAATATCATAGGTTGAGACAAAAAAAATAACTTTTAATGTTACCACTACCTGTTTTGAAGGAATATAGCCTTCTTAGACTATTATGATTCCTAAAAAATTGAAAATTTATTTTCATCTGCTTGATAAAATTAATGTATTTTTTTAAATTTAATAACATATTTTTGAAAGCTCCAAAACATGGTGTTCTGCAAATCTTCGAAAAATTGATTAAAAATAACTACAGGCAACTATCAGTGTTGAAATTTGCCGATACTAATGGAAAATGTACTATCCTCGCCGATTATTCAGTAAATCGATACATCATCGGTAGACCTCTAATAGAAAGCGTATGTGAGTAACGTCCAACTAGCCTAATAAGGATTTAGTTTCAAAAATAGTAGCCTTTTTTTGTTATTCAAAATTGTGTGAGCCTCTTTCATCTCATATAATTCCGATAGTTATTCACAAAAGCCACTTTGTGATCATATGAGCACCTCATAATAAATGTACTTTTTTGGCAAATATATAAAAAATAAGTGTTGTTTTTTTTGGCTCATGGTGATGTAATCATTCGCAAGGAATTATTCTTTTCTCTCCTTCTATTTAGAGTGTATTCCTCTACCTCAAATAAGTATATGTAAGAGCAAATCTCCCAGGTAAACATATTTCTTCCTCTTCTTCCTACGACCTTCATGAGTATTAACACACTCCATCCAAAAAAACCATTCTTACAATAAAGAAGCCTCCTCCTTTATCTGGGTTTGCTTGAGTTTATCTTTTTGAGCGCTCGCTTCAAGCCAAAGAAATATGTTTAAAAAAAACTGGTTCGTATTTTTAGGTGCATTAGTGGGTATCGGTGGAGTCAACTTTATACCTATGAAAACGCGAAGACACCCGGCAAAGGGTACGTCTAAGGAAAGGAAATAATCGTTGACACAAGGATGGGGTGATCATTTTGAGGGAATGTTTTGTTATGAAGGAAAACTTTTTTAATGGCACTATGGTTCGATTGAGTTGCGGTATAAAATCGAGTCTAAAATCAATAAGATTGATCAAAAATGGCCATCCCTTCACTTTTTTATTATTAACTATATAGAAAAACTTTGCAAATATAGTACTAAAGGCCTTTATATTCTACTTTAAAAAAACACTTTTTGGTACCCTATGTTGCTATTGAAACCTTGGCCAAATCCCTAAGCGTAACAGGGCCTACAATTATGACGCCCCAGGAAAAAATATAGTTTTTTTAAATAAAATATAAGCCCTTAATCGATAATTTACCTACTAAAAAATTGAGCCAAGGCATGGTATAGACCATGTTTTAAAATATTGAAAAGAAATATCTGTTTCTATACCTTCCTCAAATCAATTGAATTGTTGAAGAAGATCATCATCAATCGTTATCGCCGTGTTTATAACGTCATGTTATTTGTTTGTGTGTCTATATTTTAATTATATAGTTGTTTAACTGAGTATATGCCTCATAAGGTACAGTATTTTAAGCTGATGTAGTTTTTACATACATTTTTATCTATTTGTCATTAATACTACTCTTAATAACATTTTTTTTTTAACGGTATATTTTCGGCTATCAAATATTATAAGAAATAAATTATATGACAACTTATAAATTCTGAGGAACAATCATCTTAAAAAAACCTGATGGATCTCCTTCTTGGAATAGATTTGTACATTGTGTCATTCGTAACCTAAAATCTCTGAAAGGATTTTATGACGCATCAGGATTTTTTAAAGAATAAATAACGCTGTTTCGTCCAATATAATATCTCTTGACAGTAAATGTTCTACAATGTTCATGTACGCAACTGTCAAGATTTAATTAATGCGTTGATTTCCTTTTCCATCGACGACGATACTCTTGTGTGTGGCTATCACGTTATATACCTCCGGCTCCAGCAATACCCACTAATGTGCATAAATGTTTATAACCAATTATATGCAATTTTATAAACGTTATATTAACTTATAAACACTTTTTATGGATATTTTATAACTATTCCTAACCAATTGATATAGTATATTGTATTTATGCTAATGGTTTTAAGGACAAATAATAGTTTTTAAGGCCATATTGGAAGGCAACGACATTTTGCCTTCCTTTCGTATGATGCCTTTCATGCCTGGCAGTGGGGATTGTGTGTGTGTGTTTCCATATTATCAAGAGTGAGTCAATCGCCTACCCGTTGTTCCCTCACCTAACATACTACTACTACTACTACCTCACCGGCCCTTCATCGTACCCACACACATATACAAGGCACACATACCAAGAAATTCTTGGTCTTATTTAGTAGGAAAAAGGGCTTGAGACGGCTTGGAAGACGGGGCAATAAAGTGTGTATGTGTGTGTGTATGTGTCTTTTGTGAGTGTGATTGGTTTTCCTTATAAACCCTGTGAGTTGTTGTGAGTCATTCTGACATCATTCCGAGATGTACTGAAGGAAAAACAAAAGTCCTGGATTCTCCCAATAAATACATACTAAGTTCTTATATTAATAAAATAGACTCATTAACAAATTATGCAGGGAAATTATTATTATTATCACTGCCTCCTCCTCCTTCTTTTGGACTCGGTCTTCTGCATCATTCCAATGTAAGTTATGCCAACAATCGAAATACTTCACTCGTATTATTATAATAATAATAATTGAATAAGCATGATAAACTCTTATGGGAATGAACTGTATAATAGCTGAAATACATGTCTTTAATGATAAACCGATTTGTTTACTTCATATTTGTGGCTTATTAATATATACGTCATACAATAGCACCAGGCTGTGGAAGAATGTGTTTCTTCTTTAAAGTTTCCCATCAACGCAATACACGTATATATGTACAAATAAACCGAGCTCCTTAATACGCAGAAAAAATATTACGTACGAATAGCCTTTATATACTGATTGATGTGTTGATTATATATTAACGACATTTCTATAAAAATGTGACGTCATATATCAATATTAAGTTTGGAATACATTTGTATCGTTCGTGAGGTATTCTACCTAGCATATATATATATATATATATATATATATATATATATATATATATAGATATATTATATATAATATATATATATATATATATATATATCTATATATATATATATATATATATACATATGTCGCTAGATTTGCAAACAACATAGTAACAGGCTTGCCATTATATGCATCTTAATCGATTTCCTTAAGATTTGTAGCATTTGGAATTGAGTACGTGACGTCAAATTACAACATCAAGCATATTTGACGTCAAATTGCAACATCAGGCTAAGGATATCCTTGCTTTGTCTGATAGGTTTTCCACCTACGTAAATATATACATGAATAAACCTACAGCCTTTGATACACTGAAGAACATATTACAGGCAAAGAGGGTTTTGTCATTATTAACAGTTTGATGTGTTTCTTTGAGATATTTTAATGTGAGTATGTCGTCATATTGCAACAACAGATTTATTTTTTTCTATTATGTGTTCCACCTACACAAATATATAAAGGAATAAACCTATATCATATGATTTGGTGAAGAACATATTATATAGGAACTGTGATAGCCATTAAATGCATACAGCTGGATGGATTTGTGGTATTTTGATTGAGTATGAAGCTTCATAGAGCAGCACTAGGCATGTCTTTTTAACTTTTTAAATAGTTAATTATTTATTTTATTTTGGCCACTGGAATGCCTGCCGCTTGGGCCTTTTTGTGCTGCATCAATGAAAACAAAGGTGTATAATGAAATAATGTTCAAACTTCATATAAAAAAATACAATTTACTAAATGTGTTATATCAAGCAACTTATATTTTATAATAAGAATCAATTTGCTAAAATATTTCAAGTTTATTTGATAATCGCCTATATTGGTAAATATGCAGCATGTAATGCTTTCCTTTTTATTCTGTATTAAATATACTTCAGCAATACTTCATAAACATGAAAATTCGTAAAACAAACCTTTTGTATTAATATATATATATATATATAGTTATACCCATTGTCAAAATTAGTATTTTATATTTCATTTGAACTGCTGTCTCCTGATTTAATTCAAATATTATAGATTCTGCCCGAAATTGCCCATACGACAGGCTTTGTCTACCAAAAAATATTCCATTTATTAGCCTTAAATGTTTCTTTCCAAAGTGGCATTTGGACTGCTTTAAGTGACGTCAACCAAAAATACAGATTCAAGCATATATTTGCTCATGTGTGAGAATCTCATCCTACGCAAATTAACAAATATAAGTTATAAAATAGGCTGACGAACAAAACATGTACAAAAATAGATATTTTATTCACACTTCAACAGGCTTCATAAGAATTTGTGGAGGTTATTGTATCAACCAAGAACACAGCTTTAAGGCTTGGAATGTATCTGTTTTTTGTGTAAAAAATCCGCCTCCGCGAATAAATATGTATAATTATTAAATAGACCACATATATACATAGGCGTAGGAGACAGGGGGGGCAAGGGGGCAATTGCCCCCAAAAATCGGGTGAGTTCTCAATTCGGGCAAATGGTTGAGGTATTCGGGCATTTAAGTTCTAGAAAAAAAATATGAAATTATGGAAGCAACCGGATTTTTAATTATAACCAAATAAATAATATAATGAATAGAATGTAATTACTATAAAAGAAAATATTAATCTACATAGCTTTCTTCATTCGATTATTTCTTCACCGATTTAACAGTTCATGTTAAAATTCGGGCAAATTGAATGCTGCCCCCAAACTTAACATCTTCCTTAGGCTATGCATATATATACCTATATATATATATATTATATAGTTTCATAGTTTGCCGAGTTTCTTCATTTTGATCATATGACGTCATGCGTCCACAAGTTGTCATTCATGTTGTGCTTTAGTATGTGTGTGTATTAGTTTGTAGTGGGGAGGCTTCCACCTACGCATTTCGTCTTCTTCTTCATATCTCTTCTTCTATTTCTTGAACAAAATGTGCCACTCAATGCGCACCCACATACTTTGAGTATCAAACAACACATGTTGAAGAAACAAGAAGCCATACCAAAAAGTTATATGTCTGTATACCTATATAGGAGGCAACCCTACTTGTCGTCCTCCTGTTGTATTTTTATATCCCTGATGAACTACAGGCCTATTGGAAGGAAGAAAGAGAGAGATTTAGGACGTCGACCCAGGGCTGTATATAGAACAATATCAATATACAATTGTTAAAAAATGTAAAGAATTATCTCAGAGACTTTTTCAAATTCATAAAGTAATAAGGAAATGCACAATGCTACATCATAGAGATAAAAAGATATAGAGAACTTACTCCCTTCATCTGTATTTTTGTGTCCAATATGAACAAAATAATATGTACTACGTCATCGTAAGCTGATATTATAGATATAATCTAACTCTATGATCAGCTTACGATGACGTAGTAAATTACTTTGTTGATATTGGACACACATCTGAACGATGTTTCTCTGCTATTGAAGGGAATAAGCTCTTAATATCTCTTTGGATTCGTAACAGGACTAGCACCCCCCAGACAATCACCCCCCGACTAGCACCCCCCGACAATACCCCCTGGACTAGCACCCCCCGTGCCAATCACCCCCCGACATTTACCCCCCGTTAGTAATATTTCTTATCTCTTAAAGTCCACTTATGAAGTTAACTATGTTTTCCAGCTATTACAAAGGTGACGTCACTGGTGAACCACTTTCTTGATCTCTTTTTCCGCTGCTTGCGAAGACTAATGGGGACTAAGTTATCTTTAAAAAGCCACAGGAACACGTTTTCGGGTGTGAAGAAATGAATTGAATAAGTTGATAATAAAATTTATATGTCGACTTATTTGAGTAGATGATTTTTGATTTTTCAAATAGTCACTTTCTCCAATGATCATAGTCTTCGATTTAGGACAAGTGGTTCCTTAGAAATGGATTAGGACCTATATGAGATAAATAAGATATCTTGAGCTGATAGGTTACAAGCTGTATGATTGTCTAGTTGTACATAAATAGCCCAGATATAAGGTCTAACACACGAAATTTGCAAATTTATGCACGTTTAATTTATACAGATTCCAATTCTAAAGAACTGGGACTGCGTACTAACCAATGACGTCATCTATTTTAATAACTAGAAAACATAGTTACCTTCATAAGTGGACTTTAAGAGATAATAAATATTACTAACGGGGGGTAAATGCCCGGGGGGTGATTGTCGGGGGTGCTAGTACCGGGGGGTAATTGTCTGGGGGGGTGATTGCCCTAGAATCCTTTGGATTACATACATATGCTAATGGAATCTATAAGAATACATTTGATGATAATCTCAAAATTTGTATTAATAAGCTCTGGATATTTTTAAAAATGCCAAAGATTCATTATAACGTCAAACTAAGCCTTTGCTTGTATATGTCCTCCTATATGTGAACAAATTTTGCATTTTTGTAAACAGTATAGTTGAATTGTTACTTAACAGGCCCATAAACAAATGTCAACTCTGAAGAAACATTGATAGAATCGACCGTTGTCCTTGTTGAGAATGGATGATCGTCTTGCGTTGTATAAATTTTTTGAGAAACAGCTAGTTCAGAATTTTAGTTCTGAAAGCTCCTCCAAAATAATTTATTCATAGCTAACAAAACGAACCCGACAGAGATAGATATTAAAAATACCTTTGGTTGGATGGAACTATTATCAAAATTACTTTATAGGAAAAATATATGTGGATTTTTGCGAGACTTTATGCATATCAATATGGTAATATATGAATAAACAATAGTAATTTCTAGTTTCATGTTTGTATTTAATGCGACGACAGAGTTACCATTGGTTATTGTTGTCATTTTACCTGGCCTAACATTATGTTTCCTTTGTTTGCACCCACAATGATCAAGGAGTCACTCAGTCATTTCTGAATAGGATCAAGGATCCGTCAAGTCATCATCCAGGGGCTGAAGGGAAGTGACTCAATCCTTAAATGGAATATGCTTTCATTCACTAGGCGTTTAGCAAAATAAACATAGGTTCCTTGGCCCAGTGGTTCTCAACCTTTTATAGCTGGAATCAGTTTTGATAAAATCGATCGTAATACATACTTTAATCTTAAAATGGAATTTGAAAAAATAAAAAAGACGCCAGTTCAATAAGTGTACAGAATATTAGCATGACTGAATTGCCTGATAATGTCAGACACAACAGTACATAATAAAAGCTATCTATATTTATTTTGCATCTTTGTGAATTATTTAAACAGCAAACCTGTCAAACTATGAGGAAAAACTGCATGTTATCACCTTAGAAATACGTTACATAGTATTTCTTTAGGGAAATTTAGTTTTTTTTCACTTTTTTTTTTATATAAGGCATTGAATAGTTCAAACATTACAGTTTTTATACTTATTGTTAGAATGATGTCAGTATATTTATATATATATCAGGAAACGACTGGGACACCCTTTTTTCGCCGGGACTTAAATTTTTTAAACGGGCCGGTACATAATATATATTTTCGTTCCTTCGACATTCTGAAGTGGCGACGTTTTTAGCATTTCCAAAAATTATTGACGACGTTTTTTATAGAAAAGAATCTCAAAAAAGTGACGAGGTTTTTTTAGAAAAAATAATCACCAAAAACAATGATGACGTTTTTGAGAAAAAATCTCCAAAATTTCCAAAACGAGTGATAAATTTTTTTTAAGAAAATAATATTTCGAAAATTATTTTATAATAAGAACGTCCTCACTTTTTTTGGAAATTATTTTCTAAATAAATTTATTAAGGACAAACAAAATATAATAGTGAAGTCCCGGCCCGGTGTCTAAAAAACGCTCAAAAACAGCCGGGACCGGCCTGGTACCGGTCGTTTCCTGTATATATAGTATTATATATATATATTATATATGATATATATATATATATTATATATGATTTCTACTTCCTGGCCTTGACCAAATTGAGTGATGTTATATTGTTATATTATAGTGATGCACTAAAAATAATAAACAATATCATGTAGCAATGGATAACACCTTGTGATGCAAGAGGAGGTAAAAATCACATTACTCAAGGCAACACATATGAGAGGGTGTGTGTGTGGGGGGGGGGGGGGGGGGAGTTATAACGCCCTTCTGCGACTATTACTGAACTAACTCCATTAAGGGCGGATACCCTCACTAAGATATATTTATGATGAAAGGAGAGGCATCTTACGAAAGATTGAGCTGCCATTGTTCACCTTGTTCCCTGCATTATTTAAGTAACGATAACGTAAAGTGTACAAGGATTAAGCTAATGAACAAATAGTATGAATAATATCAAGGCATTTCTTGCAAACTCAGCAAAACAGCATATTTTTTCTGGTGTTAATTAGTAGTTTTTATCTACTTGTTGTAGTGACAGTAGCGTTTCATTTTTAGACAGGCATTATGATGCAATAGAAACATTCATTATTTATATTTGTTTGAGTAGTTGAATGATTCAAATAATACAATTAGGTGATATTGAAGCAAAACATTCAAATGATTCATGAATGCCATGATCAATATATTTATAAAAGACACAATAATATTTATGAGGATGTAATTAATCTCTGAGTTAATGTTAAAAAATGAATAGCCATGGCTTATTTAATTCCAACCAATCACCTTCGAGAATTTTTTGTTTGAACTTCTTTTCTCGAAAGTGATTGATTGAGAAATACGTAAGGTGTTCAACTCTCAATGTTGGGGGCACAGGTTCGACTCCCGAGAGGGGATGTCCCTTTTTGATCTGCCTCATTGATAAGATCCTAGGTTCGAGTGACTAATATTAATGCTATAATGCTTATTTATATCCTGTCGGATGCTGCAAATCTATTGGAACATAAAGCAAAATAAAAGAAGCTTCAATAACAAATATTGGCACAACAAAATACATCATATTTGTCTCGTAGCTGTATGGACAATAGTCAAAGCTAAGAATTTCATAGTTTAGAAAACTAAGTGTGTTTCCTCATGGGACTCAATTCATGGCATTTACAATCCTTTGAATATTATATTTAAATACTAAAATTTGAATTGGTTTTTTTGTTATCCATACTATAATTAAATTCTTACTCAACAATCAGACCAAACAAATACCAACTGTCAATTGGGGGAAAATGTTTTTGGTAATTTTGCGAGATCTACAAAAAAGCTAGCTTATAAATATATCTTTCGATATGTTTCACAGATTAATATTAAAATAACTATAATTTTTTTAGTCCATTGTAATCTAGCAATTGAATATCACCAAATTGCAATATCATAATATCTCAACACTTCAGCCGTTTTGGGGGCAAATAATCCAATGATTATAGGAAGTAGTTGACTGTATTAGAAATACATTTATGTATATTAATAATGTATTTATAGATTATTATTGTAGTGTTCTTAGAAGGATTAAAAATGAGATTTCCCCCTTTTTCCACTTATATAGGTGGTATAAATGTGCAGTAATAAGCCCAAGATGCATTTTCGACATATTATACATACTTTTTGCAAAGGTAAAGGTATTCTAGAAACTCATAAAGAGAGAAATTGAATGACCACAATAAATGATTTATTCTTAGGTTCGCAAATTAAGTGAGTTATGACTATATCCCAGAAAGGATTAAAAAGGTGTAAAATTCTAAAATAGCAATTGAGAAGACATCCCAAAAGCTAAGTCCACGATCTACGTTCAAAAAATCAAAATTCTATGCTTTGTCCCTAATGATTTACGAATAGTATTGCTGTACATATAATTATTAGGAATCTTTTATCAAGCATCTGTGTTGTAAAAGTAAAAGCAAAATTTAATTAGGTCAAACTTTGCAATACGATTTATATTTCTCCGTACTTTACTCACTGCAACTTGAAACATGTACTCTACAAAGTCTCTTCGGCTATATAATTGTAGAATATACCCATTTCGAAAAAACAAAAACGATAACGTCATATATCTCGTATCAGCTGGATATAATAATATGCCTTGTGAACTGGTTTTGAAATTAAAATCCTGGAGACTACCTAAATTTATGGTGTAAAATATTATATGCACTGTTTCTGGATGTATGAACCAAAGTACACAAATGTTATTTATCAAACAATCGCAGCTTCTTCAAGTAAAGCCAAACTAGAACCAAATGACTTATCCTTATTAGCTGTCATGTGGACATGATGAATGAGTGTTGATAGTTCTATGAACTGCGATGAATTCAATAGTTGGTCATAGTCAAGGTCATTGTGAAATTAAATATATTTACTGCTTTAGTTGTTTCTGTTCTGTAAATATAAATGGTAGTTATAAAAAATAACTGAACAGCTGAAATCATTCCTCAGATTTTGTATACCTAAATTTTACAATATTATTTTACTCTATTGTAAATGTATGTTAAGCTATTCCATATTTTAAATTATTTTTGAATATATTGACGTTTAAATATAATATTGGCGATAAGATAGGGAAATCTTTCAAAGGTAGTCAAACATCTTATCTCAAGAGAAATGTAAAGCTCACATATTTACCTTACTAAATGCTTATTGTAGTTGGCTATCATAAACCTATTCAAAAGTGTAATTTTGGTGATCTTCTTAAAAATTATAATTATTTAAAAAAGTTAAATTACCCAACTGTATCTTTTGTAACAATATATAACATAAAACAATCAACAGAGTTTGCTGTAGCTGTTGGTCGACATGTATATCATAATATTAGAATATATTGTTACATCATTAAATTTTAAATTATTGCATATATATTGGATCAGCCTCTAATAAACGTAGTATTATTTATATTGTCTAATAAATTGATATTAATAAATTATGCATGTTTGAGGAGTATGGAGGTGAAGGGATCTACATATATCAGATTTCAGTGTCAATAAGAGGCTG
>CP045903.1:6459756-6483616 GCA_013387185.1 Caligus rogercresseyi
ACTGTGAAACTTTTTGATATAAGTGGTAATGAATCTCCCGTGAAAATTGACGCTCCTCTCGTCTTGGAACGCGGAAAACTAGGTCTATCGACCGCTAATAATTGTGAACGTCCTATGGAAGCAAGCCAAAATAGCCTTCGGATCACGTCGTTCTTTCCATTTTCAACAATTCGACGAATCACAGAAGTGGGTCGTTGTTCTTTAATAATATTAGCCTTTTACCGTTTATTACTAAGATTTTCTGAATCAACTTTTCTTTCATTTCTTTTCTGCTTCTCTGATATCAGCAAACCGAACGAAATTCGTGGTATCCGTGGAGATGGTGCGAGCAAAGAGGGATCCTGGCTTAGAACTTTTTCAAGATTTTTTGATACATTGTTTTTTTACTATTTTTTCTTGATAAATTTCAAGGTCGTAGAGTTTTACAACTTTGTTAAAAATATTTTCAGTTTTTTATAGCTGGAGGCGGACTAAAATGTTCTAAAAGATTAAAACGGAGTTGTTTTAAAAAAGGGTGTCCCTAAAAATCCATTTTGGAGTCCTTAAAACTTTGTATTGGCTTAAAATACCACAGTTCAATACAAATTAATTTGTGATCAGAACTTGGATAGGAGCGATAAGAAGCCGCTCCTATTTTTGGTAAAATAGTTATGTGATACAAGGCTAAATCAATTCTAGAGGCTTTTCGACCTGCTCTCCATGAAATATTATCGTCAGGGTGATTTTCCTAACAGCATCCACTAAATTAATTTCACAATAATTTCTTACTATTGCCTTGTTGGGATATATGGATTGAGATGATCCAGATCCACATTCAAATCTCCCAAAATGAGAATGGGATAGATATTTCCTTACAAGAGTTAATTATCGCCTGGAAAAATGGTGAGCTTTTTAGTTAGGGCCGTAAAACGTTAATTAAATAGAAGCCTCCTTTTTTTTGTTGGAATGAAAATTTTGTGCCACTCGCCTTCTGAACTTAGTTCCTTTACAAGTAGTGGACGCTCAATTTTATTCGAACAAAAGATAATATTCCTCTCTGATAGTTGGAGCCCGTAAAATATGGAAATAATTTTCGGGATGCACAACTGACATGAGACAGCGAGCAAGACGAAGAAGTTGGGATTTTACATCCTGAAGACAAATATGTCCTGGCTTTTCATTAGAGCGTGGCGCGCAACTCTATCTCTACCACCCTTGAATTAAGGGAAATAATCTTCCCAATTTCTAAGTCCAATTTTGGCACGTTTTTTAGGGGTTGAGTAAAAAAATCGTTAATTTTTGGTCTGTATTTTGCAGGCCATGGAGGGAATTAAGTCATTTCTTGGGCATTTTGGTGGGATTCGATTCTCTCTGTGGAGAGGAACCCTAAACTGGACAAATTTCTTTTTGATATTGACCCTGATCTTGTTCTTGACGACATGATCAGGTCAGGGTTTAGGTGGGAATTTTTTGATTTCACCCACTGAAGGTTCGGAAATACTGTTATTAAGCGCGGCTCCCTCACGTCCATTGTGAAGGCCATTCGGCTCATTTTCTCTTTCACTACCATCCTCCTGAGGAGGGGGATAGTGTTGGTTGGATCTGGATCACGAGGGTTCATATCCGGTGGTGGAAAAGGAGCTTGAGCGGTTAGGGTCCTCTCTACTCCATATCTCTCCACCTCTTGTTGATTATTATTATGTCCAATCTCTCCCTCCTCCTCTTGGATGTCCCGCATTGGGTTGACATGGTTCGGATATAACAATTGATGCTTCAGGTTGACTGGTCACCTGGTTAGAGTTTGATCCCGTGACGGTGGGATCTGGATCTGGAAGGCTCATATCTGGTGGTTGAAATGAGCTTGAGCGGTCAGGGACCTCTTCAAACTCCACATCTTCCACCTCTTGTTGATTATGATTATGTAAAACTCTACCTCCTCCACTTGGATGTCTATAAATGGTTGACAGGTTTCGGATGGAGCAATTGATCTTCAGGTTGACTGGTCACAAGGTTAGAGTTTACATGGGAACTCGAGGAACTTTTACCATTAGAGTATATTGCTTCTATGGATGATGGATTGTTTATTGATTACCTTTGTCAGAGCTCAAAGAACGTAGAGATTCCTTTAAGACTTGTCATAGTCCCGTAAATTCAGTCTAGGGTTTGTACAGCCGTGCTTTAGATGGCCATGACCAAAGCAATTTAGACATTGCTGTCTAGCTCCCTTAATTTAAGTTTTAAGAGAAACCCCTGATAGGGTACAACTTGAGAACAGTTGTAGGATCCGCGATCATCTCCACAATATAATCGGAGTCCCTCCAAATGTCCTTATACTCCTTGTACTTTTTTCTGCTGCCTCATTCGATGGATTCTTCCTAGGATAGTGTGATATAACTTCACCATACGGCTTTAGACATTCGAACCGCGCCTTCTTCATTATCCTTTTAAAGTATTTTCCATTGTTATGGTCACCTTTTTCTTCAAATTGAGATCTATCTTCTCCACACCTTTCAATCGTAAGCTGACATTGACGACAATACCTCTTTCAGATTTTAGTTTGAAGGAATGAACCATCTTCAAGTCCTCCAATCTTCCTCTAATATAATAGGGTACTTGAATAAAACCCGACTTGATTAAGCCCGAACTTCGGTTTCGCTCCAGCAAGCTCATGCTCTTTGAACCCAAAGAGGAGAGCCATGTTGTAGACATCAATATGTCTACTTTTTCAACCCTAAGGTTTTCTTCTCCTTGCATTCAATCATAATGACGAACACTTCCCATTTGAAGCGTTTATCCCAATCATATTTTTTCCTCTGACATTAGTTTTTCTTCATTCCCTGCTTCACTGCGCTGAGTATAGCTGAGAATTGAGAGCCTTGCTGACCACCCGTCTCTTCTTTTTCTTCCTTCCACACGCCCGTTGTTATTTATTAATTCAATCCATAGAATACTAGACACATGGAAAGGAAGATCAAAAAACACACGCCTAATTTTCAACAGCATGCGGGCTTCATTTTTAGTATTGCTTAGTCATCACATCGTGTATCGTGCTTGATCTTGTTCTAATAGACAATCATGGTGAACATGTGTTGCGCCCCTGGATGCAAGCAGGGATACAAGAGCACCCCAAAAGATCCTTCGGTGACTTTTCACACGTTCCCCAAGAAGGACTCCATCCTTTCGGAGTGGATCAAAGCCATTCCTAGGGATACATCTAATTAGACACCAACATCGAGTTCAAGAATATGTAGTCTCCATTTCCTTCATTCGGACTTCGTAACAGCTTCTGAGGATCCTACTCGAAATATAGGGAGAACCCTCCAAAAAAGGTATGGACTATTTTGGCTTGCTTTTTATATTTTTTATTAATTGAACTTTTGTTAATTTCTAGACGTTTGAAGGATGGTGTCATTCCCTCAAAATGGCCTAATCTCCCCACTTATCTCTCCTCGAAAAGGCAACTCCCGAGGCCAACGCAAGCAGCTACCACTAGCAAGAGAAGTGTCCTCATCAATGAGAGACAAGAGGCTCTCCGTAAAGAACTCTCCATGAAGGAATCCGTCAAGACTGCCCAGGAACTTTATCATAAGTTGACATCAGAGACTTTGCCTTCGGGATTCACTCTACTTCAACTTCCAAAGGTGTCACTTGTGAAGATGGTTTCAACAGAGAACGGAATGGACATTTCTTTAAGTTTGGAAGTTGATGAGATCTATCCTTCATATGTATCACCGTCACTCCCTTCTGGAAAAGAGCTTAGTATCCCACTGTATGACGTCGATTAAAAAGATCCGTTCAATCACTGAGGCTCTTAATATAGCTGCTTATTTGGGGTCGAGGGATCAACTTCCGGACAAAGAAATGTTCGAGGATATTCGTGCCCGGCTTGAGAGATACATAAACTCGCTGAATTAGAAGAAGTTCATTATTCAAAGCTCTCATCATTTTTGAGCAAATGAATCTTCTTTTCAAACCGCGAAGTGGAAGAAGATATTCTCCTGGACTCTTTTCTTCTTGTTTGATGTGGCAAAATATCAATTCCGGCCTCTATGAACAACTTCATTCCTCTAATGCAATGTCGCTTCCCTCTCCAAGATACCTGAGATCAATTGCATGCTCTGTTACTGTGGAAGCAGGACTATCATCATCGAAAATCCGATACCTCCAATCACGAATCCAAGACCTTTGCACAAGAGAAAAAAACGTCACATTGATCATTGATGAAGTTTACTCTGCTCAACGAATTGAATTCGTCAGAGGAAAGTTTCTGGGCAACGAAAATAATCAGGCCACGAAGACCGTTCTCACTTTATGATCAAATCGGCTGGTGGGAAATACATGGACGTCGTCGCACTAGTTCCAGTAGTGAAATTAACAGCTGAACTATTATTTAATCAGTATACACGGATCATGAAAACCCTTTGGAAATCGACTTCACCGTCGTGGCCTTGTCTGTTGATAATCACAACGTAACTAGAAGATTTTACACCCAATTTCTATGTGAAATAATCTACAGACATGGATTCCTCATCCCCACCACAGTTCCAAACGCGTTCATCTCCTCATCGATTCAGTCCACAATTTCAAAAATATTTACAACTGCTTCCAAAGGAAAGACTACCTAGAATGCCCTAATATCTTCTTCCCGGACTCACCCCCTCTTCGTCCAAACTTCACTCCATTTCGAGAAGTTCACAAGATTGAATCCACATCAAAGTGAGATTAGCTCATAAGCTATCGCTCAAAGTGCTTAACCCAACATCTATAGAGAAGACTAATGTTAAATTAGCGGATGCTACATTCCATGAATCCACCATCGGCGCTCTGAAGTTCTACTCAAAGGATAAGCCTGCATCAAAATCATGAGCAGAGGTGGATTATCCACTCCATCGGATATGAAATTTCTTACCTGTGTTCATGCCTATTCGCTCTTTACTTTATATCACACTCACGACGACGCGAAAGTGTGTCTCTTAAGATCTTCAAACCAAGGCCACTTTTACCGAACATTCGTTGAAAAAACGTTTGACAGCACGGAGGTGGTCATCAGACCATGCTCAACAGCCAATGTGAAAAAGGGCATAAATGGGGTGGTCATCTTAAAAAATATGTCAAATAATTTTCAATGTCTCCAGTAAAAATTTGGTGCTCAATTAAACGACGAATTCATGATCAAAGTCGCAAAAAGAGCAGCCAATAAATGAATCTTGGAAAGAAAGATAGCTAAGCTTCTTTCAAAAGCTAATTATTTTATTGAACTCTTTTTGGTGTCCTTTTTATATGTATTGTACTAATGTATTAATAATGATTTTATATTTGGGTTCCCGACTCATTTATTTCATTTACATATAACTTTAAACTTTCATCACAGCTTAGAAAATTTTTCAATTTATTAATGATATTTAACATATTTATTATGATCATATAAAGCAATAATAACTATAAAGAAGTCATAAATGCCCGTTCAAACATTTTATGTCTTTATCCTGTGTCTATATATTATTCATTCAGCAATCTCCCTTTCCAGAAGATTCTATGATTCATCACAATCTCCCCAAGAAGAAGCACCCTCTTCTATTATGGAAGCCCCACAATATTATTATTATTATTCCTTCTCCGCCAGTCAGGCGGCCTATCAGGCGGGAGCAACGACATGTTGCCCACTTTAATTAAACTTTAAAGGGACAAAGAAATTCACGACAGAAAAGGAGGTAAATAAGAAGAAAAAGGAAAACCAAGATACATAGAGATAGGTATATCAGACAGAAGGAGTTCAGCCTGCTAGGACAGAATGGTGATTTTGACGTCACAGATATACTCTTATGTTATAAATTTTGATAAGAATTACTAAATAAACTCATATTTTTACTTTGTATTTATTTTGAAAACACTAATATAAAACATAGATCGTAGAAAATTAATAGGACCTTATTTTAATGAAATTATATTTTATCTTTAGAATTACTTAATTAGAGGCAGGAATTGACATAAATTCAACGCAACCTCGTTAAATCATATAAATCATGAAGAATATTTCGGGATAGGATAAACTTTTATTCATTCAGTCCTTCATCAAACAATCACACAAAATAGCCACTGTTGAATGAAATATTTATTTTCCTTTATTTTAATGTGTTGTTTATTATCAAAGGAGGTGACCAACGCACTTGGCCATTTCAAAATTAAATATAGTGTCCTATATGGCGTGAAATTCATAATTAATTCACATTGCAATCAATATTTATTCTACATTCATAAATGTGGCTTAAGACAACCCTCAGAAGAATTTTTCCAAGCTATCAAGAAACTGGATACCCTCTTCAATCAATTTCACGGAGAATATGGCATAAGAAGGGACGCAAATGTGATAAAAAAGCTCATTGATGTCCTTCAAAAATATAATCACGAAGACGTTTATATGAAGCTCCCTTCGGATATTATAGTAAATTTTGCCAGATTAAGGACATTCATTATAATAAAGGCACTGAACAACAAAATTTTCGATTTCAAAAATAAAAATATGCCCTCCTCACGTAATTAAAAAAAAATATTAATCCATTTAAATATTAATTCATATATATTATTTTATATAAATATAATGTCCAGAATATATTAAACTTATTCCATTTATAATTCATGTGTATTATTTAATCAATTTGAATTATTTATCTCCCTGGCTTGAATGAGTCTCCAAAAAAGTCTTGAGACCATACTTTGAATAATTTGTCCAAATTAATATAAAATTGAATATTTTATTTTAAAATTTCAAAGAAAAAATATCTTCAGAAAGGAAACCAAATATTACAAGAAAAGTCAATATTCTTTATGATTTATATGATTTAACGAGGTTGCGTTGAATTTATGTCAATTCCTGCCTCTAATTAAGTAATTCTAAAGATAAAATATATTTTCATTAAAATAAGGTCCTATTAATTTTCTACGATCTATGTTTTATATTAGTGTTTTTCAAAATAAATACAAAGTAAAAATATGAGTTTATTTAGTAATTCTTATCAAAATTTATAACATAAGAGTATATCTGTGACGTCAAAATCACCATTCTGTCCTAGCAGGCTGAACTCCTTCTGTCTGATATACCTTATCTCTATGTATCTTGGGAAAAACAAAGATCAATCTTCTTACTCAAGCAGAGCCCTATAAGGAGAGTTACGTCGTGAGACCTGTCTGTAGTCAGGCTCATAATATTTATATTTATCGAGGGAGTTGTAAGTAAACAGTCCTTTTGAAATATTTCTTTCGAAGTATAAAAACAATATAAACTCTAAAGATCAATTTAAAAATCATTTCATTAAGAGACTATTCTTCTTCTGGTCGATTAATATTTAATTGGATAAATTTAATAAGGAGTTTACAAAATTGAAGGAATATTTAAATTATATGTAAAAGAATTAGTAAAATGAAACAAATAGGATCTTCAATAATAGAAATGGCAGTTCAACTAATTAGATCATCATTAGAATATACGAGTATACCACAATGTCATGAACTATAACAATATATCAAGGTATATAAAATTCGTTTACACATACATTTACGAGAACAGACGACTATAGTAAGAAAATAGGTCTAATAAAACCCCAATTTATTTGGAAGTAGAAGTATGTACATTAGAGTGTGTCTTAGAATTTTGTTTGCTCCGATCCAAAATCCGATCCTATCATGAGTTGTGGTTTTATAAGAACAAGAATTGCCTGCATTATTTTTTTCATCCATCAAAAATTCGTATGGCTACTTCCGGTCAACACTTCCGGTTACTTATAAAACTCCTCCAAAAATGAGTTTTCATGCATAAGGAAAAAAATTCGTTATCTAATATGGGTATAAAAATACTTTTTTATGTTATTAAAAAAATCGATTTGTTTTATAAAAATGGTGTTTTGCAACATGGTTGTTGACCGTAGTAAAGAAATTCGTACATATAGCGTAAGGTAATATGAAGCGCATTTTAAATTGATATAAAATATTTTTCTTTTTGTAGTTATTAATTACGACGTTCTTCGAAGGAAAATGACTTAACTACGCATTGGGCAGTTACAAAAATAATCTTCGTTTTATAAAGCTATTCTACCTAGTTTTAAAATTATCCATATAAAGCAAAATAGTTATCTTCAACATGGCGTCAGGAACAAGGACCAATTCAGAACACTTTTTATTCGGAAGTGCCTGCGACATCCCTTTGAATACTCTCCCAAGTGAGCTAGACTTAATAAGATATTACCTCTACATTAAATATCAACTTTTGAGAAAAAAGCATCTTCAAATCGTCAAAACAATATCTATGAAAGTCAAAAACATTTGGGAAATGGCTAGCATTCCTTCTTACGACATAAAATATTTGTCACAAAAAATTGACAGATTCTTATTGGCCATGAAGGACCATACAAATAAGATCAAGTGATAAAGTTGTGGGCGAGCTTTTGGAAAAAATGTCGGTTCTTTTTTACATTGCTCTATGCCCTTGTTATAAGAATAAGAAAATTAGTTATTTTACCGAGAAAAATTGCACATGTGACTCCTTCAAAAAAATACCAAAGATGGAATTTCACTTCTACAAGGATGAACATTTCTATAGGAAACTCGTAATCGCATAATCTATTGACAGGGCAACAAGTGAGTCTTATAAAGATAATTATATGAAATTTGTTCGAAGGCAAGAAAGGATGGACCAATTGGCAAGACAAACAGAGAGAGAAAAAGGAAGAATTGCAACTTTGAACAAAGAAGACGAGGAATATAGACAACAAAATTATATTTTTGATGATCATGGAAACAATTTGGATGATAGTGATACACCTAATAGTGAAATATGCCAACCAGTGGTACAAAGGAACAAGATTGAACTTCTAGAATCTAGCCAAATTTTAATAAGATATGGTCTTTCAGTTCGTTCTGCTGCAGCATATGGAAATGCTCTACTAAGGGATTTAAAGTTAGCTGCTCCCCATAATTTACTTTCAACATCTAAAGTGAGCAAACAAGTACGGGAATACCTTAATAGAATTGATTGAATTGAATTTTATAATGGAAAATCAACAGGACCCAACACATTTCGAGGAAAATTAGGAATGCTTATCTCAAATTTCACAAACATAACGGAACCTATAAAATATCGAACTATCAAAGGATGTGTTCCAGACGTCGATGAATTATTTAAAAAAAACTCAGCAGAGATCAAAAGTACTTCCTAGAAATTTGTTTAAATGTTCAAAATGGACCAGATTCAATAACAACGGCTTTCCTAAAAAAACATCCAGGAACTATCCACAATGCTAGATGGATAACAACAGCATCCACTGTTCTGAGACTTTACATTCAAACCAGGAATCCACCAAAAGAACTTACAAGATTAGTTGTGATGATTCTTAATATAAATGGAACCAACATTTGTAAACATTAAAAAGAAGCCTCATATCAAATATGCCTCTCATCATTATTTCTTTGCTTTGCATCAAGGGCGTCAGCATCTTGCAAAAGAAGAACGAGATGTAGTTGAAAGTTCATTCAAAATTAATTCCTTCTCTGCACACCCAGAAGTAATTCTATTAGGAGCTTTATTTGATCCAGACAAAAACTCTAGAAGAACAGCAGTCGATATATGTAATCATTAAAGACAGAGAAAAAAGAAAGATTGGATCCGTTAATCAATACATTCGCCCAACCAAGTACTTAAATTTTAATGCAAAAAGTTATTTAGAGCTAGTTGACTTATCAACTATTCCAAATAGCTTTTTGACTGAGCCTCCTTTAACTTTTAATATAAAACATGAAGAATTTCTTAAGTGTATTGAAGGAGAACTTTTGGATATACCTGACATCCCGTGTCACTCACAAAATGTGGAAAGGTTTGTCGCATCAACAACTAAAGAAGCCAAAAAAACACCTGACGATAGAACAAGACACCAAAGATTAGTGGTAATTCATCATTTAAGATCGAAAATTTCAAAGGATTTCCAAAAGTCAGATTTTATTGCTTTCGAAAATGATAGATAATTATAAATGTTATTCTTGCCACCTTTTTCTTTATTATTTTATAAATTAAAAATATTTACCTGTATAATTTGTAAAAAAGTTAAAATAATAAAGTAATATGTATAGAAAAATGCCAATTTATGTTTAACGAGCAATTTTTTAATACTCATATTTAAAAAAAGAATAAACAAAAGGAAAATAATCGATTCTTATTACCTTACGCTATATGTACGAATTTCTTTACTACGGTCAACAACCATGTTGCAAAACACCATTTTTTATAAAACAAATCGATTTTTTTAATAACATAAAAAAGTATTTTTATACCCATATTAGATAACAATTTTTTTTCTTATGCATGAAAACTCATTTTTGGAGGAGTTTATAAGTAACCGGAAGTGTTGACCGGAAGTAGCCATACGAATTTTTGATGGATGAAAAAAATAATGCAGGCAATTCTTGTTCTTATAAAACCACAACTCATGATAGGATCGGATTTTGGATCGGAGCAAAACAAAATTCTAAGACACACTCTAATGTACATACATGGGAAAATTATGTAATAATTATCAATTCATGTATTTTATAATAATTAATATATCCCAGATTAGTGAAATGATTAATTATAAATTACAAAATAAAAATTAATATTTTTTTAAAGTGAAATATATTTTACAACACGTAGTAATAAAAAAATATAAATAATATTTTTATATTTTTATTACTACGTGTTGTAAAATATATTTCAATTATTAAAAAATATTTTTTTAAAATTATTTTGTCATTCATAATTAATCATTTCACTAATCTGGATATTAATCGGGTTCAATGATAAATCTAGTTCATCAATACTTGGGATATTTTTTGGACAATCGTTTCTTATGGATAATTTTTTTTTTTACAACATGATTTATATATATATTTTATATTATTTAGTAAATCACGTATAAGATATGGAGTTAAATGCATAAGGGAGACTATTTAATTACTGAAACAATACCCCCAATGAATGAAAGGTTTTATAGACACAGTTTTTGTCATAGATTCCGATTTATTTATCCTAAGAATAACATAGGAACAATAATAGTTTCTTTCAAGGTCTGTATAATACTATATTTTTTGATATAATTTGCCATTCGGATTACTCACATCATCATAAAGTGGAATCTTGTAGGGCAAGCATCCCATAAGGCTTCAGTGTCTCCTTCTGCTTTTTCTATCGTCTTTGTTAATGAAATTGCTACAATGCACACTTCAAAGCTCCCCTGTCTGGACATTGACAAGTTACTGTGTCTTCTGCTGCACCTCTACCCATACCAATAATAAATTATCTTCTATGGTTTCAATTGGCCTCCGAAATGCTAATACTCTCCTTGGCAATATGTTTCGATTCATTTAATTAAGTCAACCAAAGTGTGAATATTCTCATAAACTGTTGTGAATATTTATTTTTATCAGTATTTTGTTGTAAATTATATCGGAAATAATGATTTTAACATCACAAATCCAATTTTATTAATCCAGAATCCAATCCATGAATGCCCCCCCCCCCAATATTTCAGTAATTTAATTTTTTTTACTGATAATATAGGTAATAATCGTTTAGTTTCATTTGTTCGTTATATAAAGATTTAATTTTGTTTGTACGAAAAAAAGTTGTAGTACATTCTATCAAAAAAATAATATATTATATTTTCTAGAAGTAATACCACATGCATATGTTATAATTACATTTGAAACCAAATGAAGTTATCTTCTAAAATAAAAAACAATAATTAGATGTATGAACAAAATGAATATCAATAAGAAACAAAACTTGCATTAAACATCTATTGTCAATGAAATGTCTTACGCAATCTATTAGCAGTAGTACCAGCAGCGAAACATTAAATTACATGACAGAACTGATTCATCCGATGAATATAAATCAATTAAGTTTGAAGAATTAATGATGTATACTATTAGTCACAAAACCTCCATTAAAGAAGTTCACTCATTTTTAATGGTTGCATTTATGGCATTCATTTACCCCTGCCGTTTTTTTAAGAATATTGTTTTAATTAATTAGTTTCCATGAATAAAATAGATTCCAATACTTGTCAAATAAGAATTGAAGCCGAACTTAAACGAATAATTACACTCATAGTAAACAAACTTAAACAGCATTATTTTTTCATTGTATATAATTCAAAGTAAATTGTAGTTTCACAATTTTTTTTCCATCCCAGACATTTTAAAAAGTGATTTTCTTCCGTAAATCTTTGACATCATGATGATACTCCTTCAGTCGTCGTCTATCCTATCCTAAATAATACATTTTTGTATATTATCAGTGAGCTGAACGTTGCTAGGTCCTTCGTATCGAGTTGCTCCATCTCGTCCTGGTGGTCAGACAACTTAGTTGCAAGGTGTCATCTTAGTATATCAACGAATGTGGGCATTCCTCTTATTCGCCACTTTACTAGAATAAGTCTGCTCGAATTCACTCTTTCTTGGAGCATTCAAGGCATCACATTGGAGGTATCTATAAGTAAACAAAAATGTAATTAATAATGCATTCATATATTTCACAAAAAGTTAATTAGAAAAAAATATTTTGCAGGGTCCTCTGAGCAACCTAAAACTTTAACTAAAGTTTGATAAACCTCCAATCATAATGTTATAGGATTTAATGTTTTGACTATTATTCAAAAATACGAATACTAATACATAACAAATAATTGAATTATACAAAAACTTCATGATGGTGTGCATGCTTTCATTAAGATTATTATAAACATATACTATATATTTATAATAATATTATAGGGCACATTGGCACATAACTCTCCAAGTTGAGCAGCGTAATTGGCGCCAAAGTATCTATTATACCATGACTTCCAGAAAAAATTGCTTCATGCTTCAGAGAAAACGCTAGGAGTAGTTTTTAGATCTGACTTTTTGGTTGAATTCCTAATTATTATTCGATGGGAGCTCCTCCTGATATTTTGCTATATAGCAGCAAGTTCATCTTACACCCGAATCGCTTGACTTTGAAATTTGTGTTAGAGGTTCTGCCATTGCAGGTTATTGTGTTTGTGGATTGCAATTACGATTTCGTGAGGCAGATGGTGATTTTTTTTGTTGCACAAGTGTTTAAAAAAGTTAATCTTCATTAAATATGGATCAGCTTCCTCCATAATTCGGTTCGGTGAAGCTCACAAATAACTTGGGCCGCTTTGTATATTAATTATGCACAAATTCTTCTTTGCATGTGGTGGGGAAGGTTGAGTAGGCTAAGGTTAGCCTTCAAGAGGAGTACAAATGTACTTTTTGGGAGCGTTTTGACGTAGGTAGAGAGGACTTCATGAGTGGCAAGGTGTCCTCATACAGCTTTAGTGAACACAAAGACAGTCAATAAGGGGTATAATGGTGGGACTGTTGGGCTTCATATCCATAACCCAAAGGGTCCTTATGCGAATCAAACTTCTGAGGCCGAGACGCTCTAACTCAGTCTTAGTGAACGCAGAGCTAAGCACTAAGGTTGCGTTTCTTGGACTGCAACTGGATAACATCATATCTGTTATTTTGGGGGCTCCATACTAATAACAAATATATATAAAACAATCATGAATATAAACTTAATAATTTATCCTAATTCTAGGTATGTTAAAACGAAGGTGCTGCCACCTTTTGTTTTTCTCCCGAAGTAAAAAAAAGAATTTCCGGTGGCTGTTGAAGATTTCTCGACGATTCATGGTTTTTTTCTTCAAAAAATAAAAATATTATGTTCTTTCTTATTGTCTACGCAAATTTTCTACTGGGCATAAAATTTAATCTTTTTACTACTCTTTGCAACTAAATTCAACTCTTTAGCACCCGTTTTTCATAGTTAACTAGCCTTTTGAAAATAACTATGCACAAATCAAAAATGACGTCATCACACAATTTATTTGCTATTACTCGGTTGTTTATCAGTGTCCACTCAAATTTGGCCATAAATCTTTTTTACTACTCTTAGCAACTAAATTCAACTCTTTAGCACCCGTTTTTCATAGTTAACTAGCCTTTTGAAAATAACTATGCACAAATCAAAATGACGTCATCACACAATTTATTTGCTATTACTCGGTTGTTTATCAGTGTCCACTCAAATTTCTACCTGGGCCATAAAATTTAATCTTTTTACTACTCTTAGCAACTAAATTCAACTCTTTAGCACCCGTTTTTCATAGTTAACTAGCCTTTTGAATATAACTATGCACAAATCAAAAATGACGTCATCACACAATTTATTTGCTATTACTCGGTTGTTTATCAGTGTCCACTCAAATTTTCTACCTGGCCATAAAATTTAATCTTTTTACTACTCTTAGCAACTAAATTCAACTCTTTAGCACCCGTTTTTCATAGTTAACTAGCCTTTTGAATATAACTATGCACAAATCAAAAATGACGTCATCACACAATTTATTTGCTATTACTCGGTTGTTTATCAGTGTCCACTCAAATTTTACTTGGCCATAAAATTTAATCTTTTTACTACTCTTAGCAACTAAATTCAACTCTTTAGCACCCGTTTTTCATAGTTAACTAGCCTTTTGAATATAACTATGCACAAATCAAAAATGACGTCATCACACAATTTATTTGCTATTACTCGGTTGTTTATCAGTGTCCACTCAAATTTCTACTGGGCCATAAAATTTAATCTTTTTACTACTCTTAGCAACTAAATTCAACTCTTTAGCACCCGTTTTTCATAGTTAACTAGCCTTTTGAATATAACTATGCACAAATCAAAAATGACGTCATCACACAATTTCTTTGCTATTACTCGGTTGTTTATGAGTGTTCACTCAAATTTCATTTGCGGTTGGCTGTTTTAAATATATTTCGACGAATTTTTGATAAAAGATTATATATATTAATAAATTACTTAAAAGCTAAATAGTATAATACAAAATTTTGATGATTTTCATATTTTTCATATTTTTTTCTTTGCTTTTATTTTTGTATTATTTATTACTCTGTTATCTATGGACAACCATTTTTTAAACATGTCTGTACTGTAAATTTAATCATTTTACTACCTTTTTCAATATGTTTAAACTCTCTAGTCTTTAATGGAGAACGAATCTTCTACAAATTTATATGCAAAAAACATAATTTACTTAATCATGCATTATTTTATAATTTACATTACATATGATAAATATATTAAATTAGGTAGAAATAGCTGATACATTTACCACCTAAGAAGAAATGGCCCAAGAAAAATGGACCAGGAAGAATTGGTCCAGAAAAATAGGCAAAGATAAAACAGTAAAATAATTACGTCCCAAAAAAATTGCCCAAATATATTAGTAGATAAATATTTGAGTTTAATATTTTTTTCTTTTATATTATACTGAGATGTCTGAATCAATTTTTAATAAATAGTTCCAGTGGCTTAGAATATTACAATGATTTTTACTCCTTAGGGAAGGGGTCGAGAAAACCTGAACTCATTAACATTGATTTTAACAGAAATTATACTTTAAGAATAGTTACTAATAATTTCAACACTAAATTATTATGTGTTGAAATTACATATTAAGGTAATATGTAAGTTTTGGGAGTTCTATATACCACTTTTAAGGTTAAATTGTAGTATTCTTCATTTAATATTTACATATTTTGTTAACAAATTTAAGTTTGAGCACTCTCTGTACTGATTTTTACATGAAGACATTCCTTAAAAAAAAAAAAAACTCGCAAATGTTTAGAAGAGATTTTTATTATACAAGGATTATTCAATTTTCAAAACTAGTTGTCTTTCGTTAAGTTTGTAGCTAACCAAAACGTATAACTGTGATTGAAAAATGCCCCATAAGAAAAATCGAAAAACCTCACTATTCGATAAAGAAGTTATTGAGTTGCTCAAAGAATATAAATTCGACACATTTCCAACTCAAGTAGAAGATATCCAATTTGGACATATTATGTATGTTTACATGGCAATCGGGAAATTCAGTATTGCAACAACCCATGAAGAAATATCATCACTAAATTCGACGCTTATAAATACTGACTATAATATAAAACTCCAAATTAAAAGAGTATCAAGGATCCATGATAAATATAGACACCGGAGATACCCGTCTATGAAAGATCTGTTTTTAAAAAAGTGTAATGAAAAGTGCAATTTCAAAGACTCAACCCCCAATATTCGGGTTCCAAATCATCCTCCTCCTTCCTTTCCTAGGAGACCTGAATATGTTTTAATAAATTTATTTTTTTATTATACCTTGAATAAAGTCAAATTTTATAGTCCAATCAGTAGTCAATTTAATTGTCCCTTTATTACGTGTATGGGGAACTTTAATAATGAAAAAAATATATTTGAAAAATACGATTTATATTCAAAAATATATAAAAGAGGTTGCGTGACAAGATTTAAAAAGGAGGTTTTAGTGATTTAATTGAGAGAAGGTATGGTTTATTAAGTCTACGCCAGCAGAACGTAGAATCAGTTGACTTATAAATGTGCATCGCAAAAGAGAAAAGGAGGAATTTTTTCGAGACGAAAAAAGACGATTACGCCCAATCCATCAAACAAATATCCGTGATTATCCTCGAAAGCGTTTCCATCGACCATTTCTCAACAGTTTAATCCAAAATAAGGTAAGAAATATGTTTTTTTTAAATTTCGTGTAACATACCTACTAATTCTATCAAAACGTACCTTTTATGAGAAACAGACTTGACTATCTCATTGATAGGTGTTCTCAGGGTTAAATGAAACTACTAATCGTTTTAACGAATAAAAACCGGATGAAGAGTCCTGTATTCAAAGCCAGGGTCTCGGTCAGGAGTCTGTCGAGTCTCACTCCATCAAACGAGGGTGGGCTTAGTTGATGACTCCTTCATCGGAGAATCTGCCGCTTTGCCTACCGGCGGCTTCTTCTATGATGGGTGACATTCACGTCCTCATTATTCCTACCTCTGTCCCATGCACATCAAGAAATCGGAATCATTCCTTGGGACTCCACAAAAAATATATTCTTGGGCACTGCTTATTGCTGGTTGATGAAGCAGAGACATGTGACGTCACTAAATAATTAACCGGATGATCCTATGTCCATTCTTTATTTTCTACATATAATTTTCTCTTGAAACACATTTGGTAAAGTCTAAAAAATCCCAGCTTCAATACTTGCTCAACCATTTTGAATGAAAATGGAATATAATTAGAAAGAATATAGAGTAAATATATATTTTCTTTTTCATTAAATAACGTAATCAACACTATTTTAAATATCAGTGATCGAAGTTTCGTGTTATTAAATAATTGCATACCTTTGAAAACCCTGGTAAACAATCCTTCCAGTGATGTCACATTTTGTTTATGTTCGAGAGTGACCTACCTGTATTTCTATATACCTTGTTCTTACTAAAGATCCAAGATCACAGCTTCGATCCCCAAAAACACGGATCTCCGGTCCCAATTCCTCTTATATTCGGATACAGTTAGAGAGTCGATGCACTTAGAACACTTTTTAAGTTATGTAAAAGGCCAAAATGCACTATTAAACCTCACTAAGCAAAACTATTCACAGAGCAACACAAGAGGCGTGTTACTCTATAAATAGGTAGGCAAAAAAACTTTAAAATATTTTAAAATAACATGGATACTTTTGAGAAAGTTTGTCTTTTTCCAAGGAAATGTTGTAACTTGGATACGAGCATAATGGAAAACTCTATAAAGGGTAGACTCCTTTTGTTTTAGGAGCCACATTCGATATTACCATGCACTGAGGGACCCTCCTGTTTAATGGAATAGACCAATGACGACCATGAACAATTATTACATTCAAGAGACGGCAGCCATCCTTCATGTCCTAGGATCCCTTCCCTCATTAAACCTTGTCATTTGCAGCACTTTTGCAACGAACAGAAAGACTGCTTTGCCGTCAATTATCTTGATGATGAAGGAATTTGTCAACTCATCGGAAAATACAGAATTGACAGAGACTCAAGCGATAGGATTTATCTTAAGAATTGTAAGAATTCACCTCTTATTCCTCTAACACTTACATTGATTATTTATGTCAGTTTAACTTGTTACTTCCTTTATTGACTGTCCTTCATTGAGCACTGGCCTAACCTAATTACTCTAATTACCTCCGCCGAAGGAGGTATTGTTTTCACTGGCGTTGGTTGGTTGGTTTGGTTGTTTGTCAGCAGGATAACTCAAAAAGTGCGGAACGGATTCGGATGAAACTTTGTGGAGTTGTTGGAAATGCCAAAAGGAACAAGTGATTAAATTTTGGCATCTCTGAGTGCTTCTTTAAGATGCAAAATGAGCTAAATACTAATAAATATTTCAAGTTAGCCTACTCTGCCACTAGATGTTGCTGTGCTGTGCTCTCAAAGAGTAGAGCACAGCACAGCGACATCTATTGGCAAATGACAAAAAGACCAAGTGATTCATTTGGTGGGGATCGGCGGAGGCTTGCACTCTCTGAGTCCTCTAGTTTTATATAAAGTACCTATAATTGTAACGTTATACAGAAAGATATCACTGTACGACAAAAATTACTTTTTTTATGTGGCTTCTTCGGGGGAAAAGGCTTTTTTTTTTTTGCTCAACTTTAGTTGATCCTTTTAACCCTGTTAAAGACACACAGTCTTAAAACTATTTATTAATAGTATTTTTGAAGTAAAGCCCAAAGTAGCTCAATTTTTTGTAGATGAAACCAAAAAATATTTATTTTAAACTCTTATTCATGCTAGTTTTGTATGTAAAGGATGGAATTGCTATTCATTTATGGCTTTTCTTTGCGATATTGCAAAGTCACGATCTGAACCTATAATCAATTTTTGATCAACAATCTCTTAGGATGCTTGTTTATTTTAATTTAAATGAAAATGATGGGGTTACAACTACTACTTACTTATTCTCTTAGCTTATTCCTTCACAACTTTTTTATAATATTATTTCAGTTTGCATGATATGGAACAAAATTCCAAAAAATGTTGGTATAGGAGAACCTCAGTTTACTGTTGGCGTCTCGGAATGCATTGACCTTTGCTTTGCTTCGAAGTGTGGGGGCTTCTTCTATGATGTATGGTCAAAGGATTGTACCTTTTGGAATTCAACTGGTGAGGATTGGTATGTAAATTATCATGCCTACACTATAATGGGAGTGACTTATTTCGAAGGAGCGTCTTCTTACTGGAGAGACGTACTTTAATTTGAGACGAAATGGGATGATGACCTAACTTATACATATCACTTCTCTTGCATGCTGTTAATGCCATTGATGTTGTACTCATTTATCTCGTCCATATACGAGCCAACCATGGAGGGTCGTCAGTATATCTCATAATAATAATAATATATTATTCAAACATTTAAATATACAACTAAAATGAATAAACAAATTTTTTTTGAGGGGATTGGTTTTATGAGCTTTCGCAGGCCAGCTTCTTGGCTCTTGATAGCGTCCTTGCCTCTCTAGATAACCCCATTCGTTCTAAAGTGGGTGTGCACTCGAAATGAACGCTACTGCGGACTTGGAGAAGGGTGGATGGAAGTATGCCTTCGTTACTGATGGAGTGGTCTTGGCAAAGTTTGTAGGTGCTCCAGGCAGGTGGTGTGCTTTAGGGTTGTAATGCCCGTTTTAAAACTCGGTGCCATGCCTGAACAGCAGTCATTCTTATTGTTTTAAGAAAAATCTATGATTATATGATATGAAAAAAAGTCAAATGCAACCTCTGTTCCCATTTTGTGCTTTTTAATCAAATAATTAAGCAATAAAGATAGCAATAAAGGGGGTTGAACTCTCTCTTAATGCGAAGAGCTACTATACACTTTTCAAAACTGGAAGAAGATCGGAGGAGGATCTTAATATCTGGGGCAGTTCTGCGGCAGGTGGGTGAAGTTCTACCCATCTTGCTATGTGAATGCAGCGAAGGACCTCAAAATGCTTTTTACGTTTTTACAGAAAATTATGATATTAATTGTCATGACTATTTTATTTGTCCATTTTGTTGTGTTTTTTGGTGAGATGTTTTACCGTTTTTTTATTTATTTTTGTTATTAATGTGATATGACTTTTATTTTGTGTAGTAACTTTAAACTAAAATGTTATTAATATATGTACTCATATGCAATTACACAAAATATCAATAAAGTAAAAAAAGTGGGTCATTTTCTTAGGTTTTATCCCAAACGGTAGAATCAATTTGCAACATTTTTTATTTGCAGAAGGGCACAATAAGCTGATTTCCACATCGGCCAAAAATGGGTGGACTCGGCTTCATCAATTTCAAAAACTTTGAAAGGCCTTATTATTTTCTTGGTGTAAAAAATACTTACCAAAGGATCAGTAACGAGAGAAATAATAAATAGTTAATTATTGGACATAAAAAAATAGACTAAATAAAAGGCTGATATCATTTTTGAATATGCAAAAACATTAGTTTTTCCCGGAAAACCCACCCCATATAATACTAAGAATGCATACTTTCTGTTTCTCAGTTGTATTTATCACTATGGACATGAAAAATCCTTCTGGACGTCCACTTAATGAAACCATTGAAGGGGAAGCTACTAACCGGCTTTATTCGGTAGCAATCAAATCTAATAACGTAGAAGGAAAACTTCTTGACTGAACTAATATTTAAATGGAGATTTTGTTATCAAAGATATTGAAGATGATTCCTTCAGAGGGGAGGGATTAAAACATTAATGTGTATGACATGGCACTTTTATTTGGCTTTAAAGAGCATGAGCTAGCTGGGGTAAGCCCTAAATTGGACTAAATCAAAAGACCTTTTATTCGAAGCTTCCCATTGAATTGCGGGACAGACTAGAAGAACTGAAAAGAGTGCATTCCTTCGAAGTGAAGCCCACTGAAGGAAAAGTAGTACATAATTGCCATCCTAAAGATGAAAGAAGTGGACAAGATACAGTTGTATTTGAAAGAGAAAGGTAGTAATAACATTGGAAAATATATTCAAGAGGATAGATGAATTGAAGGCTTTAACTTGCTTGGACAAGTTATGGCACATTCTCCCAGGAAAAATTCCTTTGACAAGTGGAACAATATAAAGAGTATAGGGATATAAGGAGAGACGGAGATTACATTATAGAAGTGTTTACAAACCCAGCTACGTTACCCCCAAGAATGCCCATACAAGGTTGTCTCATAAGACTACAGTTTAAAGGGGCCAAACCTCAGTGTCTTAACTGTTTTGAGGTAGGTCATTTTAAACAAAGTTGCAACAATCCTAGATCAAAAAAGGATAATACTCATGTTAATTATGTTTTTTTACGCATTAACATCATTTTATATGCATTTACTTATTTGGGATTGTATATTCTTTTATGGAACTGTTGAATAAAAAAATACTCTAATTGGATGGAGAAAGTATACTCAACAGGAGGAATCTTCTAGGACAATGGAGGTTCAAAACAATTGTAGGAGGCTGTGATAAGAGAAGAAGAAGTGATACAGGGTGTTGGTACGACTGAATAGTTTTAAAAGAGCCTCATGGCTTTGCAACATCATGTGTCGTACTTGAAGAAAATCTTGCAAGTGAGTCTAGAAATGAGGAATCTTTGGCAGGTCCTGTAGAAAAATATTTTTAGTTCTGACAAGAATCTACAGGAAGATGGAAAACGCCATTATTATAATGCTATAAAAGAAACAAGCGCTTCACTCTTAAATGACGAAACTATAGCATCCAACACATCTCCTTTTAGTAAAGGAATAACAGAAACCTCCCATCCGAAAAATTCATATTTGACCCTGATTTAATATTACAATCAAGAAAAATGTCTGGCTCCATATCGAAGAGACCGGACTATCCCCACAGAAAGATCAGACTGCTACACAAGTTAGATTTTTTAAAATAATCAAATCTTAATATAAATTAAATGGCCTACACGAAACAAAACAATAATCAGTTCTTATTTGATCAAACTATCTCTAGACACAAGGGGGACACGTGGGAATAGTAAATTAATTTAATTAGATGTAAACTGTGGAAGAGATCAAACGTCTCGACACGGACTAATGAAAAGTCTTTTGTATCAAAGACCAGATATAATCTGCTTGCAGGACGCGTGAAAAGTTGTCTTCTTTAGATATTCTATTGAATGTCCATTTTGCCTACCTATAAATTATAATCACCTTCACTGGTATGGCACACATCGAGAAAAACTTTCTTTGGTCTAGAAGACCATCGAGTTTTCAAATAAAGGGGATGGTATAAATTTTTGTGCTGACTACAAAGGGTGGATTTATTTTATTACACCTATGAACCAAATGAAAAGTATTTCGCATTCTTCCAAGCTATCACAAATGTCTGCAAAAATGACTGATTATACCCTTCATTGGTAATTGGTGATCTGAATATGAATCTTTATAGATCAAATTCCCTCTATCGCAATCTGAAAATGCTGTCGAAGCATAGTGCTCTTGGACTACAAGATCTAGTTGAAACTTCTAGCCAAGGTATCTTGGAGATATGGAAACAAGTCTTCACGAATCGACCTTGCACTAGCTTCTTCTTCCATCCGATTAGTAACTAGTAAAGCATGCTATCGGTCGCCATCCTTCATCTGACCATAAAATAGTTGAGGTTGATTTTATCCATGACAAGCCTAAAACCCGTTTTAAAGTTCCCAAATGAGCTTTATGAAAAATTTATCTAAAAGCTTAAGACACTTTTTATAACATTTTAATGACTCTTTTAAACCGAAGAAATGGCCTATATTTTATCTCTATGTGTAAATCCACCACTTTGCACTTTAGTCGCAAAAAAAACAAAACAAAGAAAGAAGCTGCATTTCAAACAAATCTGGACGATATATTAAATCATGCCCACTTTTTACTCGATCCATTGTGGCAGACGTTATAACCTATTTCGGTTATGTATGTATATTAAAATAAACATTGACATCACATCTAGTGTCACGTTATTTCGGTTCATACGATTACATTGGATATTCATTATATGTGAAATTAAAATGATACTAAATTATAATAGTATTTGAAAAATAAATGTGTTTTAGTGAATTTAGTAGTAGAACTTTATTTTGTGCAGTAAAGTTAAATGCATTCTTTAGTAACACAAGAGAATCCAGAAGATTAATGTTATTTTGTAAACAAAGATTGTTTGTAAAATAGAGTCATATTTTCTCATATTTCAGTTATATATTTATCAAATGATATATTTTCGTCTCCACAACATTTATTTAAGAGATACTTTATCACTCCTAGGACTGTCGTCCACTTCGCCTGCTTCCAAAGACAGAGGTATGGCTAAAATTAATAATGCTCTGGCTATTATACACTTCCTTCATTTCCACCTTAGAGTACACGCTCCTGTGAAGAAAACTGGTAAGGGTCTTTATTTAGCCTGGGGGAATTCACACTCAAAAGCAAGAAAAGAAAGAGTGAGCTGAATATATAGTTTTCGATTTCAACAATAGATGGCGTAGATTCATAAATACATATAAACTTTCTTCCTTTATTCGATTTTACTCTCGCTGCTCTTTCCTTCCTGATTTGAATGTGAATTATCCCAGTCTTAGTCATAGTAAGGATTGTATGAACTTGAAATATTAATATCATCATAAATAAACCCCCATATTAATAATACAGAAAAAGAGACTAAAAATAAAAAATCCTTGAAAACATATCAATATGAAAAATATTATAATTATTATCAAGGCTTTAAATTATTAATTTAAAATTGTTATTATATCCTTCAAAAGACAAAAATGGTAAAAAGTCATTTCTCCAACCCAGAAAAATGCAATTTTTGTTACATACTTCCTTGACTGACTGGTCGATGGCCAACCAGAAAATACTTCATTTGTGAAAAACCCTCTTAAAACTGACATTCTAAATAC
>CP045903.1:6483716-6499772 GCA_013387185.1 Caligus rogercresseyi
AATATAATAGGAAAGCCCTTGACATGCTGCTCGTACAAAAAACAAGTGAAGGCAAAATCGGGTGACCATGGTGGACAAAGCATCTAGCCACCCTAAGGGGGGGGCCCCCCACAAGCTTAATAAAACTTGAGCAAAACGTAATTCAGCTCACACAGAGAAGAATATCTCATCACAAGAAATACTTATCGAGCAGCCCTGAGGAAGGAACAAAAAGAATCATGGAAAAAATTCTGCACTAAAGTGGAAAGTCCCAAAGATATCACCAAACTCATCCGAAGTCAAAATTCTACCTCAAACTCTATTGGTCTCCTCAAAACTGATCAGGGCTATACGCAATCACCCAAACAATCCCTACAGCTATTAATGGAAACTCACTTCCCTGACTCTATAAATAGATGGTGTCTTTGAAGTACCATCAACAAGTAACAAACTTCGATACTGACTTTATTGACACCAGCAGAGTTAGAGAATCTTTAAACTCATTTGACCCTTACAAAAGCTCAGGACCAGATGGCTTAAAACCTGTAGTATTACAGCAACTTGGAGATAATATGATTAAATATGTCTCAAAACTATATCAAGTTATAATATGTACTGGCTACACTCCAAAACTCTGGCGTAAAATGAAAGTAGTATTTATACCAAAACCTGGTAAAGATGACTACAGCACTGCCAAATCTTTCAGACCAATCACCCTTTCAATTTTTTCCTCAAAGGGCTGGAACGAATCGTACAGTGGAAAATTGAAGAAACAATTCCATCACTAAACTCTCAACATGCCTACACAAAGGGCCTTTCTACTGAGACTGCTTTATCACAGGTAACTGACACAGTAGAAAAATCAATATTTCAACAACAATGTACACTTGCTGTTAGTTTTGATTGCACAGGTGCATTTGATTATCTGCGATTTCAATCAGCAGATTGGCAATGGACAAACTGGGAATCCCGGAAAACATAAAATCCTGGTATAAAGGTCTTCTCTGTACTCGAACTGTTGCAGCTGAGTTGAAAGGTGAAAATTTGCATCACTCCAAGGCGCGGAAGTCCTCAGGGAGAGTTTTTCACCATTGATATGGAATATCGTCATGGATTCACTGCTGACAAAATTCCAGAAAGGACCAGTAAGGGCAGTGGGTTATGCTGATGATATTATTCTATTAATAAGTGGAAAACATCCCCCCACTCTAGTCAACAAAATGCAAGAAGCTATTAACAAGGTCCTTGAATGGGGTAGAATGAATGGTCTGACCTTTAACCCAGCAAAATCTAGCGCCATTGTTTTCTCAAAAGCCTACAAATTGAGATCTAGACACTTTCCACATTTGGAAATGAACGACAAAAAGATAAATTATTCAACACAAATTAGGTACTTAGGTGTGGTTTTCGATCAAAGTTTCAACTGGATGGAACACCTTAAAGACAAGGCTGCCAAGGTAGCTCGTCTATGGAACATGACAAAGGCAGTGATAGGCCAAAAATGGGGACTAACACCAGAAAAATTCTCTGGCTATATGAAGCAATGGCCAGACCAATTATTTCCTATGGGTGCCTCATATGGGGACATTCAATTGCTAAAAAGAAATGTGCAATTAAAATATTAAATACCATTCAGAGAAAAGTACTTTTAGCAATGACCCAAACGCTTCGATCAACCCCAACAGCAGGTATGGAAGCTGTCTTGGGCATAATTCCTCTCGACTTGTTCCTCCAAGCCCAGGCTACAAAATCAAGGTGGAGAACTAAACACTTCCTCCAAGACACTTGGGATGGAATTGGTGACCTTCCCAAACGTCGTGGCCACCGTTTCTCGAGTGATAAACTACTTACTCAACTACAGTTAAATCAATCCAGTGATTACATCAAAGGTAGTCGCACATGGATAAATAACCAAGAAGTCAACAAACCTGACATTGTTATATACACAGATGGATCCAAAGATGAAAATGGCAATACTGGTGCTGGCTGGGCTATTACCCGAGGTGATACATCACTCCATCACTCCTTTGTATCATTAAATAAAGAAGCTACAGTTTTCCAAGCGGAAGTCTTTGCTATTGCACAATCAATAGAAACGCTCACTCGAATGGAAAAACCATCAGCAAACGTTGTAATACGATCGGATTCTCAATCAGCTATTGCAGCTATCCTAAACCCATTCACCAAGAGTGACGTAGTCAAAAGATGCCAAAAAATTATGCATGAAGTGAAAAAAGAAAAAAGATACACTTAGATTGGTGCAAAGGCCATTCTGATGTCACAGGAAACGAATTTGCAGATTGTCTAGCAAAGAGTGGCACAGAAAGTCAAAACAGGAAAATTGTAGGAACATCACCAAGCTACATCAAGAAAAAAGTAAATGACTTCTTTTATGCTGCCTGGTGTAACAGATACAAAAAAGACCAAAGTATGAAACATACTCATCTAATGTTAGAAAAGCCTCAACAAAAGATTGTCAAATATGAACGAGAAAACCTTAAACTTATAGTTCAAGCTTACACCGGCCATGGACCTTTCCTCGCTCACTTAAGCAAATGGAAAAAGTCAACTGATGGAATGTGTAACGTCTGCATGGAAGAGACTCAGAGTGCAGATCATCTTATCAACAGATGTCCAGCACTATCGTATGAAAGGCATGATTCATCGCAAGAAGAAGATGAAGTACTTCGTATTTAAAATTAATGAAATGTAAAAAAATGAAAAAATTATTGAAGAAAACTATACTATAAACTAGAACTAACATTTACTGTTGTAGCGCATATACCCCTTTGTGTGGTCGCGCTCTTTATTTTATGCATGTATTGTACTATTATATTATGTCTTTGTAATTATATGTATATATGTATGTATACGGTATACAGTAATAAACCTTTAAACTAAAAAAAAAAATAGATTAAAAATTTATAGGATTCATAAAGTTGCACTCTTTGAAATGGGAGTTTCATGGGTTCTAGAATACAGAGTACATAAAATATGTTGTATTTAGGTTAAGATAAGGAAATCATGGCTCACAACAAATGATTTGTACCTATTATAAGCCCATATGACTCATATCGCTTTTTTTCATCCCACTCAAAAATATGCATGTAGTTGACCAAGCAAACCCGCTGGAGTCTATGACAAACAGACTTTTTTCCCCGTGGTCGAAATGAGGCTTTCAGGAGGGAGATAATAAAAACAAGATTTTCCAAAAGACTCCATTTGTTATTATTTAAAGACAGAACGGGCAGTCTGTAAGAAGAAATCTACCGTCATTAGCGATAGTTGGTAGAAAATTGTACCCAATATGTATCTGTAGATCAATATATATATTTAACGAAATTTATCGATTTAGAGGTTTCCGTAATCCATAGATTTTAACAAATTTACAAATTGAAGCAATATCGATATTTTAACCAAATTAATAGATGGAAGCGGTATCACTATCGATACAGATTTAGGTGGACATATCTTATACGTGAGAGGTACAATTTATTGAGGAATCCTCTAGGGGTGGGGGGGGACAGGGTACAATTCATTTGCGAAAATCAAGATGTTGATAAGAATATATGGCTCGCTATAGGTATAATAATGCAATCGGTAGGTGTATTCCGGTAGATACTTCGGTCGCACTAAAAGAAATCCAAGTCCAGTTTATGTTCTGTAATACTGAGATCATTCGTATCCAAGCACAAAAGAAAAATCACCTCTGTCACCAATGGAAAGTGGAGTTGGGCTGCTGATGTAATTCGCTACATCCCCTCGTGTTCCTGCCTTATGGGAAATTATTAGTAACTTTTACGCATTTCAAGGATTTAAAATAAAAAGATTTTATCGTTTATTATGTTTGTTTTAGATTATCAAGTTGTTTTATTACCTCCGCCGAAGGAGTCGTGTTACCTCCGCCGAATGAAATATTGGTTTTTAGTGGCGTTTGTTGGTGTATTTGTTTGTCCGCAGGTAACTCAAAAAGTACAGAACGGATTCCAATGAAACTTTGTGGAGTTGTTGGAAATGCATCAAAGGAACAAGTGATTACATTTTCTGCATCTCTAAGTGCTTTTTTATATGCAGTGAGCAAAATACTACTACTAATAATAATGACAATGGGGCTCTATTGTGGGAGTAGGAAAGAACAAACGCTCAAAAATAAATGCATTGACGTATTATTGTTCATATATCACTCAGGACTATTGTAAACCCAGTGACGTAGCTTAACTTCTTCCTCCTCCCGTCTCTGAGTGGCTTTTTAATATGCAAAATGAGCTAACAGAGAGGAAACAATGATTAGAGATAGGAAAACGGGGTGGTGAAAGGGAGAATGTTTGAATAGGAATGTGTGGGGGATCGGAGGAGGTACACACTCTTGAGTGTATATATTTCTTTTATTTTTCTTTGCTCTCTCCTCACTCATTATTCACCAAACCACCTTACTTATGTAGACATATATGATTGGATTGTAATTCTGTTAAGTGATTCATTAGGTGGGGATCGGCGGAGGTGTGCACTCTTGAGTGTATATATGCCTCTAGTTTTCACTGGTGTAAGTTTGTTGGGTTGTCAGCACGATAACTCAAAAAGTATGAACGGATTCGGAGGATACATTTTGTTGGAGTTGTTGCAAAATGCCAAAAGGAACAAGTGATTAAATTTTGGGCATCTCTGAGTGCAGAATTAAGATGTAAAATGAGCTAAATACTAATAAATATTTAAGTTAGCCTACTCTGCCAATAAATGTCGCTGTGCCTGTGAAATCGGGGCCGGGAGCGTCTTCCTCTCGGAATTTCCGTCGAGGGGAACCCTCCCCCGTCCCTCTACGCCTCCCCAGTCGTGAAAAATTCGCCTCGAAGCTCATACGACCCGTGACGGCGGAAGGTTTGCACTCGCTGAGGGTATATATGCCTCTAGTTATAATTGTATTTTAGTGTTCGTTCATATTTGATGTGAAAATTGTTAAACTTAATGTTTAATTATCGTTTTATGCATTATATCATGTTATAGACATTCTGTTTATTTTGTGCTTGTATATATTTTTATGAACTGTGGAATAATAAAAAAGGGGAGGGAAAGATACACTTATTTTAGGTTAGTTTCGAACATCGAAATTATTTTAATAAATGAAAAATATAAATAACGTACTTCCAAAATCGATTTCAAGTATCATAGATTCATTATTGAAGTCTAAGTGTGACAAAGTTTGTTTTACAAACTTTAGAATTAATCAGTCGAGCTCTAATATGTAAGTCCTTATTTTCCTTGTCTTTTTTTTTTTTTTTTTTTTTTTTTTTTTGTGCAATATGGTTCGATTCGAATTGCATCCGAAGGAATATAACTAAGCTTATAGCGTTAAAAAATTATCGATCGATAGATCTTATCAATGAGTTGACCAAAAATGACATTCCACTTCGGATTTCGAACCTGCGCGGACCCCACCAATTGGAGTTGAACACGCCTTAGCAAAGCACGGCTATCGAGCTCCTTTGTCTTATAGTTACGTTCCTGATCCATTTATCGTCAGATATGATGAAAGAAAGATTAAGAATCTGTATTTTCCTAAGTATGGGAAATGCTTTATTTTTCAATAAACGAAAAGCTTGAATCATTTTATTCATTACATACTCATCAAAATTACGTAAGAATATATTATAAACAAATATACTAAAAGGAAAAGCTTTATTCTATAAAAAAATAAAGGAAATTTATTCAATTATACATATATAATAATTATTATAGATATATTTAGAATAATATAAACTATGCTCCATCGGAAATATATTTTTACATTGCGAATTATGAGTTTCGAGGCCTGAGCCATCAGCAAAGACGGAAAATCCCTGGCCAGCTCACATTCCAGATTCAAGCACAAACTCGAGTTATATTAAAAAAACCGGATTCTATTGCGTCTCTTATACGATGTGTCCAAACCTTCGTTGAAGTATATGGCCAGGAGACAATCAAAAGCGTTTACAATAATGTCCTGAAGTGTTGCTCGTTCTGTCTCAGGTTGGAGGGTAATAATTTGCAGCAACTTTATAAGGCTTCAGAAGATGCCCTCTTACCGTTAAAGATAATAAGATGGTTATAGTCATAAGAATCCATTCTTTCTTGCAAGAGGATACATATGAAAAATTTTACGTTTTTTAAGTTCTTCAAATCACAATGTAAAAAATTTCATTTCTGATGGAGCACACACTCTCTCTATCTCTTCTCTCTCTCTCTCTCTCTCTATATATATATTATATATATATATCTTATTTTGTGTGAAGGTCACACAAATTTGTGACGTTAAGATTCAGAGAGATAATGTTTGATGGATCTTAATTAGATCATGTTTGTCCTTCAATGTTAAAACTAAGAGTCGTTCTATATTTTTATGAAGTTGTGACAAAAAATAATATGATAAGGCTGACAATACTCTTGGTGACGGTGAATTTGCTCAATGTGTAATTGAAATGTTGTTGCCTGAGATTCCTATGAAGTATTGTAATAGAGATTAATTATTTGAAAGGAAATATCTTGATTACGTCAGTTGAAAATCAGTTAAAAGAAATAAAACTAAATATTTATCTATCAAGTGATAAATAGTTTTAAGATATTTAAGCATTTTAGCAATGTTTTATTTTTATATAAGATCAAAATTTGCATTCAAATTTATGTGCAAAATGGTGGCTTGTATGGATAACAGAGAAAATTGAACCCATTCTACTAAAGAATCATTTAATGAACGGAACGCTGAACAAACAAACTGCTTTCTGCCAATAATGTTCAACATCAATAAAATGTCATAAGTCGAATTGACGTCTTTTGAAACTTTTATATGGTTTGTAACTATAATTGAGAAATAAAGTTTAGAAAAAAAAAAAAAAAAATGTCATAAGTCGAATTGACGTCTTTTGAAACTTTATATGGTTGTATATAGAGTCGTGAATGTTTGCACATAAACTCGTAAATGATTTACGTATAAGGTCGAGAATAAATACTTCAATTCTAGGTTTCTTCCCGTCGATACAGAACATTAAATCACTATAATAAAAAACAATATATCTTCGTAGAGAACTGCTTTTATTTGTAAAAATAAAAGAAAAACAAAGTATTATCTTACTCGTGATTTAAGAAGAAACGTCTAGTCATCAGGAACTCTCCAATTTTGTAAAATATTTTCAACAGTCTTCTTATATTTTTACCTCCGCCGAAGGAGGTATTGTTTTCACTGTGTTGGTTTGTTGGTTGGTTGGTTTGTTTGTCAGCAGGATAACTCCAAAAGTGCGAAACGGATTCGGATGAAACTTTGTGGAGTTGTTGGAAATGCCAAAAGAAACATGTGATTAAATTTTGGCATCTCTGGGTGCTTCTTTAAGACGCAAAATGAGCTAAATACTAATAAATAGTTCAAGTTAGCCTACTCTGCCAATAGATATCGCTGTGCTGTACTCAAAGAGGAGAGCACAGCACAACGACATCTATTGGCAAATGACAAAAAGATCAAGTGATTCATTTGGTGGGATAGGCGGAGGTTTGCACTCTCTGAATCCTCTAGTTATTATTTGTTGTTTGTTTAACTCCTAGATATGCCCCACCACACCAGAACTTAATCTGGTATCAGCCGGTAGAGGTCTACCTAAGAGCAAGTAGCTTTATTATTAAATAATTTATATTTACATAAAATGTTGTATATTTTTATTAATTGGTCCTCCAACGATAGTTTCTTTCTTGAGCGGCCGCCGCCAATTCCGTCATTTCCCGCATTGTGCAGCCACAATCGGAATCAAGTGGTAAGGCGTTTCCTCATCTTCTCCACAAAGTCTGCATGTTGAGTCCAGTGATTTCCCCATAATAAATTGATGTCGTTTTAGGTTAATATGGCCACTGGTCATTGCAATTATAACGGATGCTTGATGTCTTTATATTTGTAGATTTTTCTTCCGATGTAAGGCGCATTGATGAATGCTTCGATTGTCTACAGCTGTCCAAGTTGTTCCAAATAGTTCTCCAAAAAGACATGATGTTTTTCTAAGCGCCGCCTTTGTCTGGCAGATTGAGGCAGGAACAGCGACAGGATCCCCTTTTACTGTGCCTTCCTTAGCCAGGTAGTCGGCAAACTCGTTTCCTGTGTTATTATTGTGTCCCTTGATCCAACCAATGGTGATGTCACAAATAGAGTTCTCAAGGGCACTTTACAATTTATAATTTCTTCTGTAAGTATATTTCCAGGTCGAAGTTTTAAGCTGTCAATAGCTGATAGACTATCAGAAAGAATAAGCAGACTTTTACCTGCTGTTTTCTTAGTCGGTAGGTAATTTATACTTAATTTATTCCTTTATATTGTATTTTATTTTTTGGGCTTGTATAATAGAATGTCAGCCAATTCCGCATACACGCATGTTTTTCTTTTTCTGGTATTTATTTATTCCAATTCTAAAATTCAAAAATAACTGTGTTAAAAACAAGCATAAAAATACATTTTATTTTAAAGCTTTATTTGGAATTATTTTGCCCGTACAAACAATATAATTTTGTGTCTTCAAACACTAGAGGCATTTTGTATTTAAACGAATAGTTTATTATGCCTATTAAGACAATAATGCATCCATGTGGACATGACTAAGCATTATAGCTTTACTTCCTTGAACCAAGGAACTTTTCACTAAAGTTGATCGTCGAACGCGATTCCACTGAACTAAAGTGCTCCCTTATTGTTTTTTTAATGATAGACACAACAAGGATAAGACAACTCCATGTCAACAAATGCGGATGATCAAAAGATTAGGTTATAACTACTGATAGGAAGTCAGTAGAACGTTATTATGGAACATAATATGGCAGTACAAGGATTTCAATATACATAAATATTATTCTTCAGTTCCTTAGATGTCCTTATCAAAGCAAATAGGATTTTAGTTTTGTTCTTCTGTCATTATAGTAATTTTATATAATAATATCTTTATATATTTTACAGAATTACTTTGGCATTTGTTGAGAACTGATAAAAAAATATGATCTGTTTATTAAACCAACAAGACATGAATATATCATGATTTAAAGTATTTTACTTGTTATTTTACATGTTCACAAACTATAAATTTGGGACAATTGCTATTGAAATCAATAAGTATACTGGAAGATCGCCTTTTGAAGATACTCAGCTGACACTCTACATTAATCGAATAAGTGAATGAAGTGTACAACATCCCCCAAGTTCATAGATTGATCGAATATTTTACGACTATTTTGCTTATTTATATCATTTGTTTCTTGCTTGTTTTATAAAATAAATATAAAGAACTAGAGGCATATATACACTCAGAGAGTGCAAACCTCCGCCGTCACGGGGTCCTTATGAGCCTTCCGAGGTGGATTTTTCACGACTGGGGCGGCGTAGAGGGACGGGGAGGGTTCCCCTTGACGGAATTCCGAGAGGAAGACGCTCCCGGCATCCGATTTTACAGCAATAAGGACATCTATTGGCAGAGTAGCTAACTTGAAATATTATTAGTATTTAGCTCGTTTTGCATCTTAATTCTGCACTCATAGATGCCAAAATTTAATCACTTGTTACTTTTGACATTTCCAACAACTCCACAAGTTTCATCCGAATCCGTTTAGTACTTTTTGAGTTATCTGCTGACAACAAACAACCAAAACTTACGCTTACAGCCCGATGCCAAATCATCCTTCCTTCGTGGACGGTACGTATAATGTGTTAAGTATTAATAATATAACCATATATTTTTTTGTTTCTATTAAATAGTTGGGCAAAGTATTTATATATCTGTTAAATTATTATAAAAAAGATTAATAATATGAACAGTAAAAATATTTATAAATTTACATAAAAGTAATATTACAGCTAATATTACAAAATAAAACAGCTCTAATTAATAATATTATGAAGTAAAAAAGTTATTTCATGAAAGTTGAGGTAATCAAACCCCAATTAACTTTGACTGTAAAGCTGTATCCTCTGAAAGTTCTTTAAGCATGAAACAAATACGATAACCAGGCATGTAGCTGTTGATTACAAACCCTTAGACTCAATAAAGGAGTTTTAAGGAGAACCAGGGAATAATTAGGGTCAAACTTTAGTCACCCTGAATGAGTTTACTCATTTATCTCTGAACTACATGGATCTTTTATTTATTTGACATAAAAATAACTTCTCATATAAACTCCAAAAGGTTCTCTCAAATTTATTTAAATTAGATACTTTTCCATTAGGTGTCAAAATTCCAATATAGAATTACTAATTTGTCGGATGCAATTCTATCGAACCAGCAAAAAAATAATACTAATTTGGTTTTATAATGGGCTTAAAATAGTTACAAATATTAATTGACGTAAGAAGTCCTTCGGCAGGTTTTAATTTATTATAGTTCAAGTTCATTCGAAAATAATAATATTTTCAAAATGTATTTTATATGCGTATAGAAAAAGTGAAATATAAATTAAGAAATAGTCTTTAAAAAAAAAAAAAAAAAAAAAAAAAATAATAGTTACCAAAATTCAAAGTGTTTTATTCCCACACTGTTTTGATGCCTATAAAAGAATTATAAAATAAATTTTATGATAAATCCCCTCCCCCCCCCCTAATTCATGTATGTTCGCTGATTGTTTTTATTGAACAGTTGTGATAGTTTGTTAAAAAGTTGATTTCTTAAAATTATAATTGTATTTTGTGTAAATGTACTATTATTCGTTTTCTTAATAAAGTTATCTCGTTGGGAGAAAAAAAAAAAAAGAAGTCCTTCGGTACTAGGAATTAAGGAATCATTCTCTCATATATTTAACGTTTAAATGCCCAAAGATATACTTATCATTGAAGCAAATGTTGAGAATCTGATACTTTCTTCTTATCCATCCCCCCTTTTTGGCGACCAAAAGTTTCGTTATGAAGCAAAACTTTTATTTTTCAAACTCATCAAATACTGATACAATCTTGTGGTGGTTATGATTTTTATCACGGCAAAGTGTTCGAACAATCTAAAGGTACGTTGCTTGCCATAGAACTATATATATGTATATACTAAATATATATATATATGTATATATATATTCTTCCGTTCCAATGTGATATATATGTTATACGACGTGCATGCATAGCTCTCTTACAACATACGTAACATATCTACATATGTAGTCTGTTACAAAATAAACTTGAAAAAAAAAAAATATTTTTAATAAAGTATGTTGTGTTGGTCATGCCAATTTTGCATTATAATTTTTTTATATAAATCTCATTTCGATACATTCATCATAAAAATTAATTTTCATTGTCGCCGCCCTAAATGGCCCATGCGTATTCCGTATTTCGGGGGGGTCAAATTTAAAAATATTTTTCCAGTCGATTATTTAAGTCTTGGAGAACTAGAAAATCATCTATTTGAAGTTTTAAAGAAAAGTGTAAATTTTAACAAGTCTAATGTTACAGTAATAAAAGTACTATGGATAATCAGAACTTCAGGAATTGAAGGCAACTATTCGGCTACCACTTCAGTTAATCCGGATTAAACATAAAATGGTTGTAATTTATGGAATGACCCGCGAATGTAAAGGATGAGATGTTGCAAGGAAGAGTGTTTTTGGAATCAGAGAGAAAAATCCAAAATCCTATATATATATATATATACATATATTATATTAACACATGTGTGTGGAAGAATATTCACAAGAAAGTGACTGGCATAAAATTTACATATCTTCAAATGGATTTAGTTTTTTGTCTTATTAACGCATATGGACCTAATGCACGTCTTCAGCATATTTTAAAGCTCTGCATGATTCAAAAATGCTTAGTCATCTTCCTTCTATTCTAATAGGCGACCTTAATGTCGATTTAGATCGTTTACCCAAATATCCTAACTCGATTTTTTTGAATGCAATAATAAATGGATGGAATTTAGTAGATTGTATAAAAATTCAGTCCAAGTCAATTAGTGTCATGGAGTAATGGGAAACATCTTCTCGAATCGACTTATCCCTCCATCTTTGATAACTCATGTTAAAAAGGCTTTTTACAGGCCAGAAACATTCTCCGACATTATATATAAACTTAGAGATGAATTTCTCCCCCAAATTGAAGTTTTCAAAATTCCACTATTGACGCTAAAGGATGATAAGTACATATCAAATTAAAAAGAAATTTACTAGGAAGTTTTCAACAACTCAGCGTTTGCGGAACAGGCTGCTCGGACCTTAACAGTGTGGTTCGCATTACAACTACGCAGTTTATTCATGATCAAATGAAAGTACAAAGAAGATCAACGCAAAATGGAAAAGCTAATGATGGAACATTCTCTATTCGCGAGAACATTCTCTTCAGAATGGAAAAAGCTTATAGGCTCGCCGAAGTGCAGAGTTTGAAATGTCACAAAAGGTTGAAAGGAAATCAGACGAATGTTCGACTAAAACTTTATTTGTAAAAGATAAGTACTCTGCAAAGACTATTAAGTGTATTTTGCATAGAGGTAAAGTTCACCAAACCTAATGAAATATTGGAATATTTTCATAATCGCTTCCAGGAAGTAGTTCAATCAGAACGACTTAACTTTCCAGAAAAAAGTCTATTCTAGATGTAGGATCTTTACTCTAGAACGCATTTCAACATACATAGAAAAAGTTTAAAGATAAAAGCCTCTTGAATCGATGGAATTGATGGGAGACTATTCAAACACTTCGGAAGAAACTGCTCCTTCCTTCTTCAGATAGGAGAATCCAGGAATTGAAGGCAAGCTTCCCAAATCTCTCACAGGGGAAGAATTGTACTGATTCCAAAAAAGGTTAGGAACGGACTTCAATCACTGGAGGCCAATTACTGTTCTTAACAACTCTTACAGGATTCTTCTGGTATTTTGGCCCAAGAGATGGAGCCGGAGCTAAATAAAAGATTAGTATATCTCAAAAAGGGTTTTTAAAGCACAGAAGAATTTCGGATGTTTCACGAAAACGTGCAAGTGTTATTGATTCTGGCGAAAGGCAGAATAAATTCGGAGCAATCATAGGAATCGATTTCAAAAAAGCCTTTGGCTCGATTTCACATGTCCACATTCTTCGATCTGTAAAACGTTTTTTTGCCCAAACATTTCTTCAATCCAGTCTGAGAGCTCCTTCTTAATGGATCATCTTTGATCTCTATTGGAGGTTTACAGGGAGAACTGAAGAAGAGTTGCAGGCAGGGCTGCCCATCTGCCCCTCTTCTATTTGTTTTAGCAATGGAAGAATTAGTCCTACTTCTAAAAAAGAAATATAATGGATTTGGGGTTAAGATGGCAGATTAAACGCATCTCATCCATTTGTATGCTGATGACGTAACACTCTCGGTTGAAGCCAATACGGAGACCCAACTCATCAAAAGAGTTGAATTTTTTTGAGGTTTTTTGAGAAATTACGAGAGAGGTCAGGATTAGAGTTAAATCGATCGAAAACATTTGTTCTTCCTATTGGCGCATGGGGCGCAAAGGAAAAACATAATATTGGGGGTTGCCCGGTAAGACGGAAAGCCTCTATGTTAGGAATTGGCGGGGACCGGAAGGGATCCATGTTGATAACTGGAAAAAATGTTCAGTTCAATTCCCAATCGAATTTCCGCATGGATTTTTTTTAATTTGCAAAAGAAGATTGATTTATACAATACTCAATTGTCCCTAGTGTATTGTATAGAGCAACAACTTCTCCCCTGATTGCAGAAAAGGTCATTGAAGAAGAGCATTTATGGCTCTCTGCTCTTTTTCGTAAGAGGTATCTCCCTGCACTAAAGAGGCCAAAGTCTCTAATGGGCGGAGGTTTAACCCTTTTATCCTTTATTATTCCAAAGATTTATATAAAAGTTTTATCGCCTTAACCAAACATCTAGAAACGGAATGGAGAAGAGGTATCTCCAATAGCAATTTTATTTAAGGCTTTTATTTGGAACCATTTTAACTATAAGACAACATAATCTTTATCAAAAGTATGGGCAGCAGCCCAGCGTATTATTTGGAAGTTTAGCCGGCATATAGTGGAGAAAATATAATGGACATAATTAATCAAAATGCAAGCAAACCATTCTTCTTTAGAAATTTGGGCGCCCCACTTTTTCTAGAGGATATAGCACTAGCTCATGACGCTTATGATCTTAGATCTACAATGTATTTCGATTTCTGTGAGGATGGGAGATTTAATACCTCTTCAAGAGCTGCAAAACGCATAGGTTGCCGTGCCCCTGGCATCTCAAATGAAGCCTCCTAATCTCAAGGAAGAGGTCAATAAACTATTAGACTTTTACATAAATTTACTGGAGCTTCCTGATGATTGGAGGAAAAGAATAATGCGTTCCACGTCAGGGATTCATGATGGGAAAAAATTTACTGCCCAATTACAGATTCCTCTAATTGTATTATTTTTAGAAATCATTGCAAGGACTGTGGCAAATTATATGTCCGCACGTTGTATGCTTTTGCTGATTGCCCTGCGGTGTCGATTTTAAAGTCTGTATATACTTCTTAATGTTAAGGGATTGGACAAGTGTCCCAATAACATTTTGAAAGCCATGGTATTGTTTGGCTTTCCTAAAAAAGGAAAAAACATCAGATACTTTTAAAAGCGATTATAAATACTATCATTAATGCAAAAGCCCTTATTGCAAAAAAGTTAACTGCAAACGAATGCATCAGATCTGAGGAACTTAGAGCCATAATGCTCTCGCGGCGGCAAGATATGGAGCCCTTTCCCTAAGGATACTGTCGCTTCTGGACAACTCCTGGACAACTCTGGACGTCGCGGGAATGAAATTAAGTACTTCCCGTCAAAATCAAAGCATCTTTGAAATATGAAGAAATTATTGAAATTTTACTAATCCTTAATATTTGTTTTATAGTGCATTCAGTTTTATTTTATGTTAGAAAGGCAAAATTATTTTAATCTTTTATGAAGTTTTAATTTAGATTACAATGTCTAAATATGTATTTTTTATACAATAACTTCATATTAATAAAGATTTGCTGAAAAGAAAAAAATATATTATTAACACATTTCAACAGAACCTATGGAAGTATTCCTTATTTTATATACAACAAAATTCCAGACTTGAATATTAAAACTTTAGGGTTTAGAACGAGAATTCCCTGTTTCTTAAAAAAAAGTCAAAGAATCTACGAACATATATTTCATTGGAACAGTCCTCTGGGGACACACAGATAGTTTACTCTGGCTTTGTTAGAATTCTTTGAATATATAATACTTTTCAATGCCGTACATACCTGAAAGCATACCTTTATATTCAACATATAAGTAGTTAGATGACATTCCTCGGCAAATATAGTTGTATGTACATATGCCATGAATATTCATAATATTTTTGATATGTGTGAATAATTACTAATGCGGTAAATACTCATAAAAACCTTTATATCCCCTTTTTAGGCGTCCTTCAACATAAAATGACAGCAAATTATGTTAATACACTAAGCCTTTATTTGATGTATCGTATGAGTAGCGAACATTACATATTATGAAACAATACATGATAGCAATTATTACAAGGGTACCCTCCGTCTCATTTAAATTACTTTAATCATAATATGACATGCTACTAATTATCAAGGCCATATAAGACCCATAGCTCTTAAGGCGCGTTAGTTGGATTGGACCCTGGGAGGAACATTTAAAAAAAGAAAGCTTGTTTCTACTGCATTGTGTAATTTCTTTGGGCCTCTATGCAGTACTCCTTTGTCTTAAACGTTGTGGTCACAACTGTCTATAAAACAACAGACAAGCCACTATAAAACACACTGTACGCTGTCCATCATAACTTAAATGCATTTTGAATGAATAATTTTTGTCAAGACGACTTGTGCCCAAGGATATAATAAAAATATCATAAAGAGTTTATTTCCTTTCCCTGCGAAAAAATATATATTACAGGGTTCTTATTCAAAATTGAGAAACGTATTCTGGTTATATGTTTTGATTTGAAAAAATAGTCTCTTTGAAGGCTTGTTTTAGCTTATTTTCAATAGCATATTGATTAAGAAATACCAATTGCAATATGGAGTACCAATTATACCAATTTATAAAGAAAAGTTAAAAAGTATAAATTAATATTTA
>CP045903.1:6499872-6518571 GCA_013387185.1 Caligus rogercresseyi
TTTTTTTCCATTATAAAGACAAGGGCGCTGTAAATCATTAAAAGTATTTTAGTAGAGTCTATTGAGAGATTTTTTAAATATTGGTGACATACATCGTACATTGGAAGATAATGTACGATTAATGTTTTAGATAGAAGTAATCAAATAATGTACTATGAAGTAGTTTTTGAAAATATTCCAAACCTAAAAAAAGTAACATCACTCTAAACTTTCTTGATAAAGATAGGAAGTCGCACTCTATCTTAAGTTTTTTCCTGTGCTGTTTTCCCCTCACCAAGAGACACCAAACAAATACTCAAATATATTCATATCATATTATGATGATACATATCTTTGACACTCTATGTTCTCTATAAAATGACTTAAAATAGCTTCTGTTATGGGGGTTAAAGTTAAAAAAAATGAAAATGGAGTGTCGTGTTCTCTAATTGATATCACATCAGTATTCCTATTCATAATAAAAAATATGAAGTATCACTCTCTCTTATCTTCTATTTGAATGATATATATTCTGACGCTATTTTTTTCTCATCATAGAGACCAAACAAATGCCCCCATATTCAGCGCTACTATACTTGAATTCAGCACTCTATATTATCTATGCCAACATATGAAGTCTCACTTTCATTACGATCTATCTAACGCTGTCTTCTTCAATCAATGGCGACCAAACAAATACCCCGATATTCATCGCTATCATTCGTGACTTCGGCACTCTATGAAATGAATGAAAAATAACTTCTTTTTATGATGTCTAAATATCTAGCTTAAATAATAGGAAAAGGAAGAAAATACAATAAAGACCCTGGAGGAACTGATTTAATATGAAAATCATATGCCATGACATCACTACAATTATGTGTAGGATTTTTTTCTATTCTCACAAGACTATTTTCAAGTTAGAAAATCCCGGGCAGCTCAGGGTAACATCCGCCAGTTACTAATAAAAAAAGAATTCCGTTCGTTCGTTCGTTCGTTCCCTGTATGTCCCGCACGGTTCATTAGATTCTTGACGAAATTTAGTGTGAGTAGTTTTGAGAACTCTGGGAGTGTTTAGTGAGGCTGTCAACTCCCGGAAAATTTAGTCATCGCCAAGCTTATTTTATTCGCCAAAACGTTTTTGACGATTTTTTTTTTAAATTGATAAGTTAGAGTTGACCAATTTTCTGTGGATTATTTTGAGGTGACTTTTGAGTGTTAACCGGAGTTATTTCTGTCCCTGCCCCCCCAATTAAAGTTTCGGAAAATAACAACTTTTTTAAAACTCACCTTGCGCCAATCAAATTTCAATAATGCCTCAAGATGGAGAGCGATGATAAAGATATGAAGTCACACTCTCTCTTATGTTTAATTCTTTTGCTGCCCCCCCCCCCCCCCATCAAAGGGGCCAAACAAATACCTTCGCCGCCGATCTGTGGAATTCGTTTCCCGAGCTGAGGTCCGCCCCCACACACGTGGTGCAGCAACCGTAGTTGCCAAAAACATTTCTAAAATAGCGCCATATAAAGTCCTCTTTTGTTTGTGTCTCAATGGCTTTTGCTTTATTATTATTATTTTTTTTTAATTATTTATTGTATATATATATATTTTTTTTTTGAAATAAACATTATCCTTTACGCCATAACTAGTTGAAAGAACTAGGTGTTATTTTTAAGGATGCATAAAGACGATTACACACCCACACTCTGCGCTATCATACATATCTCAGCACTCTATTGTTCTCTATGAAATGGCTTAAAATAACTTCGTTTTTATGATGTTTAAATATTAAGGCATAGAAAATGGAAGAAATGATAATGATGATGCAATGTCGAATTTCTAAGGAACTACTTCTCATAAGAAAAATTACATGCGATGACGTCACTCGAATTGTTTGTACGATTTTACCTATTTTAAAGAACTATTTACAAGTCGCTGTAAATCATCAAAAACTCTGAGTAGAGTTATTTTTCTTCTCTTGAGAGTCATTTTTAAGATATATATGTATTTGAATGAGATGTTAGTTGTATTTATTGTTATTTTTACTGGCATTCATTTTTAGTTCTTGATTATGAGTTAAATTGTATTCGAATTAGTATGTTCGTTTCTGATGTAAATTTTTGAAACACTTACGTTAATATTTTGTATTTTGGCGTATTTATCTCAACTTTAATACATATACTAAAACTTGTATATGTTTTAAGATTGTGAATAAAAAAACACACTTTATTCTCCAATTTTTATTTATATAATATTTTTTTAAAGCATAATCAATTAAAATATATCTGAGTCCAAGATATGATTATGTTTAGTGAGGACGCTGAGCTGGGATTCGGTACTGCCGATTCGGTATTCGGTAGATTTTATTACATATCTACCGAATATCGATCGGTGCAGTAGATAAGAAGAAGAAAGAGATATTTATTTATGAGTCTGCTCTGTGTTTTCTTTATATGCATTTAGTATCGGACAATTATAACAAAAGACAATTAAGTCTTTGATACATGTTATTTTTTATATAAATCATATATTCACTTGGATTTTGAAGGAAATGGAAGGCAATAGCAAACAAATTATTTCCATAACTGTTTTGGCTATACGTTGCCCAATATTAAATGCACTTTTAGCTCCGGAATTGTTTAGTTATTGTGCAAAGTACAACTTCTTCAGACCAGTAACAACGCTTCCAGTTCTAAATACCTATTTACATTCGGTAGTCACAGCTCTGGTGAAACGTCATAATGCTTTTCATTATTTTTCACTTCGCAATAACAATGGATGTAGTACAATAGATGCTTGTCGGTATACGTCATTGAAAACATCGACAAGAAAGAAGTCTTGACAATATAAGTGTACCTTGTATTTATCTTTGGAATGATATATTAAAATATTATTTACATTCTTACCTCCTCATATATATCTGCAAAAGGAAAATAAGACAGTGGGTCACACTTTGTGTTTATGCAGTAAAGTTTAATTTTAAGCTCTCTTACCCGGAACGATGTCCCCGAAGCCGATTGTGGTCATAGTGATGAAGCAGAAGTAGAAGGCGTCAAAGAAGGACCAATCCTCCCATAGCTTGAAAATCATGGCAGCGATGCTGAGAAAGATGCATAGGAATGCCAGTGCAGCAAGGGCAGTGAGCATGTTTCCGCCCATGGAAAGGCCTCCAAAGTCTCCGTCCTCGTCGTCGTCCTCCTCATCCTCCTCATTTGAGGTCCCGTTCTCATCCTTCTTTCTCTCTCTTTCTTTTTCTTGCAAAGGGACTGGAAGCGGTCATAGATGGGGATGACGAGGTGTTTGTACTTGCGCCAGAAGAGAGACACCAGAGTTGCAAATATTTGGCCTATGTCTGCTATGACAGAAAGAGTAAAGGGAATGCCAATGATGGCAAAGAGGATACAAAACACACGGCCAGGGGTTCCCACGGGAGCAATGTTCCCATAGCCTGGCAAGAAAAAAAGAAATTGAATGATTCAATATAAGTGTCTGGAAAAAAGGATCGAGGGGGCCAAGTGCTCAAGATAGAAAAGGCATATAATGTGTAGACATTTATTTGAAAAAACCACCTCAATATATTTAAAGCAATTTAACATACAATTAATTAAATTATCTACATTACTTAATTTCTATAATGTCTATTGTTTGAATAATATTAAGGCGTATTCCATTAAAATACTTGCATTTCCCTGCATCTTCACCGTTTTACATATCTCATTATTTTACTTTTATATCCTAAGACATTTTCCCCCCCTTCCAAGAATGCTATTACTTAAGACGTTTTTTCGTGGACGTATTTTTCTTTGATCGTTTATTTGTAATATCGAATATAAATATTTTGCATTGCATTTTTGATTGAATGGAAATGATTCCATTCGGATATGCATAAACATTATACTATTAAAATGAATCAACCAAACCCAGGACACTCTTTTCAATGAAGTTGATTAACAAGACAATCTTGCAAGGAGGCCAACATCCAAATCAATTTGAATTCAAATTGCTTTGGTTTGATTGACAGTACCTAAATTATATTTTGTTCACAATAAAAGTTTATTTTTTAAACATATTGGATTCTAATATGAAATATCTCCGTAGACTTCGAGCCTAAAAAACTTTTTTGAGACACCGGTTAATTTAGCCGCCAAAAGGATTTGTGAGATCAAACGTGTTATTATCATATTGATGAGCTTTGAGATAAACATAAATATGAAAATTTAACTATATATGGGATTCAGTAGAAAAAATCTACCGCCGGTTCGATATCAGTAATATACCGAATACCGATCGATATCGATATTCGGTAGATTTTATTATATATCTACAGTATTGATCGATATTCGGTACGGTAGATTAGAAAGAAGATAAATTTATTTATGTATCTGCTTTTACTTACTTACTTTCTTATATGCTTTAATATCGGATAATTTATAAAAAAACTAAAGGCAATTAAATACAATTCATTTGGTATATTTATTGGATATTATTTGAAATTTTATCACATACTAATCTTATATAACTACCGTGCTAGGCGCAGTGGCCGTGTCCGCTTTTGATGTTTCCGTTTTGAATGTTTCCGTTCTCGCCGTTAATGTGAATAGCCGTATTCCTACTCTGCAGTATATGGATTTCGCCGTTTTAATATGAAGCAAAAAAAGGAAGAATAAAGCGTGCGCTCAGCATCCGATAATTGATGCTCATCAAAATAACCTACATAGCGAAATAGTTTTTTTGTTCCAAATATCATGATGTTTCAAAATAAATAAAGTCATCTTATCATGATAAGTTTTGAGTGCAAATAAAACATTTCGAAATAGCAGAAAACTGTTGTGCTCCGGGTTACAAATAAGGATGCTGAATTCGTGGAGAATCCAGCATTACTCTTCAACTCATTTATTTTAAGGACATAAAACCAGGTCTCTGTGATCATCAGAGAAGGTGCTTCGTATGATGAATAAGACATATATGCCATGTCATTCGTGCTAACGGCTACGGACTCTGATCCGGACTCTTGGACTCGTCCACTTTTAATGACTCTGATTTTAGTTTGAAGGCTTGTGATCCATTCTGTGAGGACTTAGATACTCAGGACTTATGAATGTTTATTTTAACGATTTGGACTAATAAACTCTATTTTCGGCTGTTACATACAAATTGTATTATTTTTGATAATTTTAGAACCATAATTCTGACGTTATTAAAAGGATGTCATCTTTCTGTCGCTATCAATATATTTTTCTGGAACATAATTAATGAACAAGGACAATGAAAACATGCTTGCTTTAGAATATTTGAAAGTTGACTTGATTTTAATATGAAATTAATAGACTTATCAAGTGTAATTTTTCTTCAAAACATATACAAAATTAAATCAGGCGGCTTTTAGTACTTTTTACGTTTATCATGAATAGTTTTAAATAAGTATTAAATAACTACTTGAATAAAGTTGTCTGTATCCTTGTTGATTGTTTTTACGTTTAACTTCAAAAATATAAAACTTTATGTATTAGTGTTGTCCCGATCACGTATTTTTTTTTCCTCCCAATCCCATTCCGATCATTAAAATTTGAGCACCTGCCGATCCGATCGCTTTTTTTGGCTTCCAATACAATTCCGATCATTTTTGATCGTTTTCCTCGATCAGATACATTTTTGGCAATGCCTTAAGCTATCAAAACAATAAAACTTATCAGCAATGGTGTGCCACAAAATATACAGTATATAAAATGCATAAAATAAAGTAACCTGCAGTGCAGAATAGTGCAATGACAATATATATATATACAGTGTTGTTCCCTAACGCGCGTGCGAGTAATATATTACTTTGTGATATTACTGCGCAATAACTAGAAAGAACAAACTATTAGATATTACTTTCAAGTAATAACTAATATGTAATATCCTAGTTACATATTACTTTCGTGAAAAAAATATTCGACAGGCATTTTTGATGAAAATTTATGATCTGTGAATGTATGTGACGTCACCCAATGGACATAATCTTGCTTATTGATGAAATAAAAATGCACGTTAATATTGATATTTAAGACAGGGTATTCCATTCGACCCAACACAGAAAACCTTTTTCGTTATTTATGGAGGATTTTATCGTAAAGAAAATAAGTTCCTCAAAGCCCTCGGGCCCCGCATGTCGATTGAGGCTTTTAGGATTGAAACCCAACGCCAACCCTAATTAGGAATGAGAGGAACCCTAATTCAGACTAAATCGACAGGTGGACACGAGGACTTGGGCTGAATTTGAATGAAAAATAGGGTCCCTAATAGGGTTTGGCGGTAGGTTTCAACACAAAATAATAGCCTACATTGTCAGGCGGAAACCGAGGGCTTGGGGTGTATAATATTGTAAATTAGGGTTCCTTTCATTTGTAATTAGGGTTGGCGGTGGGTTTTAACCCTAAATAAAAGCTTATATCAGCAGGCGGGACCCGAGGGCTTGGGGGTATGAGATTGAAAGTAAGGACTCCTCTTATACCTTGTCAGAGTTGGCGGTGGGTTTCAACCCTAAATAAAAGCCTATATCAGCAGGCGGGAGCCGAGGGCTTGGGGTGTATGAGATTGAAAGTAAGGACTCATCTTATACCTTGCCAGAGTTAGCGGTGGGTTTCAACCCTAAATCAAAGCCTATATCAGCAGGCGGAACCCGAGGGCTTGGGTTGGATAATTAAACCTATGCCTCTCATAATGTAAGAAGTCATTTTTTAGTCTTTGAATTCACTCACTTTATCATGTTTGAGCCATGTGCTCACTTTATAATATAACAATATCATATATAGGATTATTATAAAAATGCAAACTAGGTTTGGTGAGGATTTTTACAAATCCTGTTTGAATTGCCTCTACTTATTGTTTCGGAATGCTCAAAAAAGTAGTATATTACTCAAAGTAGTATATTACTTTTGTGAAGTAATAACTAATATTGAAAAAAGATATTACTACGCAGTAAAAAGTAGTATATTACTTACTACTTTCAAAGTAATATTCGACCAACTCTGTATATATATCAGGCTTGTGAGCGTTCAGCTTTTTTTGCGTTCAGCGTTCCGTTCAGCGTTCAAAAAAAGTTAGCGTTCCGTTCAATGTTTTTGCGTTCAGCGTTCCGTTAGCGTTCAGCGTTCAAATATTTAAAAAATAATTTCCCAAAAAAGTACTGCGTAGTGATGTCGTTTTTTTTTTAGAAAATAATTTCCCAAAAGTACTGTGTAGTGATGACGTTTTTTTGTTTAAAAAGAATTTCCAAAAATGACGTTTTTTTTAGAAAAGAATTTCCGAAAAAGTAATGCGTAGTGATGACGTTTTTTAGAAAAGAATTTCCAAAAAAAGTAATGCGTAGTGATGACGTTTTTTTTAAAAAAATTTCCAAAAAAAGTAATGACGTTTTTCCGAAAAAAGTCCAAGAAATGTTTGGAAAAATTGAACGCTGAACGCAAAACTCTTTTTTTTGTGTTCAACGTTCAGCGTTCAAAAAAAAGTTGCGTTCCGTTCATTGAACGTGCGTTCAGCTGAACGCCGTTCAATTTTGCGTTCCGTTCACAAGCCTGATATATATATATATATACTAGCGAATATTACCCGGCGCTGCCCGGGATTTTCCAACTTGACAATAGTCTGGATGAAAAAAAAAAATCACACCAATAATTTTAGTATTATTTTAATTTTCATATTAAAATAAATTCTATGAAAAGTCGTCCTAGGGTCTTCATTGCCATTTTTCCTGTTTTGTATTCCTTAAGGCTGGGTATTTAAACATCATAAAAAGAAGAAATCACACGAATAATTTCAGTGATGCCATCGCATGTGACTTTTCATATTAAAATCTCATGTTCTCTGCAACATCTCTTTAAATACGTCCATTCTACCAATTTATTTTCCAAACCACGACTTTGAAATATATTTGCCTTCTACGGATCATATATAGCCATTTTTATTTTTTCCATTTAGCCTCCAAGCCAATTTCTCCCTCAGTCCCTCTCTCGTTCATAATTGATTGTCCCTTTCCCATAATCTTAAAACCTTCAAGTACTATATTATATACATACATATATGAATAATTCACAATTGCTTAGTTTGTGGAAAAATAAATTAAATCAATTCTCTGTAATGCCATTTTGCATAAATATATTTATAATTTATTTAACTATCTTAAAAAGTATGTAGATTCCAAGCAATATTTTTAAAAAATTGTATTTTATCATTATAATTAATAATTATATTGAATAGCCGTTCATCCACCTTCAAATAGGTCTTCTTCCGATATCTCTCATCGCCACGGCGGAATTCAAGGACCGTTTTTCTCGCTAGACTTTCCTCTTTTTTAAAGCTGTTAAGGAGTTTCCATAAATTTGGATGAACTCCAGAAATAGATGATTGGAGAGCATTGTGGAAGCCCTCAACACTATTATTCGTCCTGGGCTTTTTATTAAGCGTCCGCTGATGGAAAATGATTGAAAACTTTAAAAAATTAAAAACCCTTAAAAACAATGTTAAATGGAATATTAATTTCACCCCACGAGATATTTTTTTCTTCATGAGATACATATAATAAAAGCCATTTACCATAAATGGTGCCTATTTCTACAACATTTGTGTCAATGCCATCACTCTAGATAACTTTTGCCATCCGATTGTTGAACCAAAAAATATTTACAGTAAAAAAAACCTATACCTTTTGTATAAAAGAAGAACTACTATTAATATACATCCCTTTTTTAGGACCTTTATATATACATGCAAATTTATACATAATTACCATACATATTTGTAATTTAATTACTGGAATAAACTTTTATTGCACTAAATATCGTATTTTTACAAGGCAAATGAGCATCTCCATGTTCCGTACGGGATGACGGGCATTTTTAGCCCTACTTTATTATTTTTTCTTCATGATATAAGGGATTTATCATCATCGTCGTGCAGATCTGAAGAGCTCTCGTCGAGCTCCAAAACATCATCCCATAAGGAAGGATCACTTGGACTGTCTCATCAAGAAGGTTCTGTTTGGATGAAAAAAGGGAGCTCATGACGTACTTTTTATTAGATGCAAAAGAGGCTTTTCTTGTCATTATCCCCAAAACTCCTTCATTTTCTAGACGTTTAGGAATTGACTGTCCGTAGTGTTCTATGTTGGGTTAACGAATGTGAAGAACTCACTAGACTCTTGGGGCTTCCAGGAGTCTTTAGATCTTGTACTTGCGTAAAGAAGATGTGCGCGTTTGGGAGAAGCAGATCCTCATGTCTGATTGTGTTAGCCGCCTTTATAGAATGGAGGCGGGAGTTCCCGGACTTTTTCATGGATGGAGAGGTTTTTTCCTTTTATGATTCGCTAGAATTACATCCGACTTGATATAAATAAGCGTTATTAGTCTATGGAACCTAGGATTATGGATGGAGAGGGTTTGGGGGCGGATGGAGAAGATGGACTGGTCGGAGTCTACACTTCTTACGTGGCTTAAAGGATTGATGGCTGTCCACTTGCAAGGCTTTGTAACTTTTTTTTAACATCTCGATATGAGGGAGATTATATCTATCAACACTAAACATTATCTCACCATGTATTTGTTTTGATCAGAGCCCTAATTTTGATCAGCATCAATTATCGGATACTGAGCGCACGCTTTCTCCCTTGATTCTTCCTTTTTGTGGCTATACTGTATATGCTGTACACTACATCTACCTATTAAAACGGCGAAATCCATATACTGCAGAGTAGGAATACGGCTATTCACATTAACGGCGAGAACGGAAACATTAAAAACAGAAACATCAAAAGCAGGCACGGCCACTGCGCCTAGAACCATAAATACATGTCAGAATCCTCTCATCTGTTCTTTCTTGATTTTTTTATTTTTCTTACTGAGGGGTTATTGTGTATCCAAGTTATCATTAAGTTAGGTGGATGATTAAACCCCAACATTTAGTTGATATTCATTGAGTCTCTGTATAGGAGTTCAAAGAACCTGGAAACACGGGCTTTTTTTAGGTTAATAAGAGCACTCCTATCAACATTATAGTTGAATACGACTGCCCATGATTTTTTATTTTGAATACAGATGATGATAATGTAAACTTAGTTTTTTTCGGCAAGTACACCCATGTCCTATAGCGAGCTGTGGACTCCAACATAAGGAAATAAATTAAAAATGTCCTTAAATATAAATATTTCCCCGTGATGAGCATCTACAATAAAGAAATATTTTTTGCCGATAATATAGTTTTAAGGAATACCTCTGATAATTTCAATTTTTCATGAGCAGTTCTCAGAGATATTAAATCGAGGAAGATACATTTTCCCTAGAGAGAAAAATCACGTTTGAGGTGTTTAAAACGTCTGACGGCTAGCTTTGCTTCCGAAAAAAGGAAACGGGACATACCCGAACTGTTATATATAATAACAGCAAAAAGGCGAATATTTTTTTTAACTACTCTCAAGAGTTGCTATATGACATACAATTCATCAAAAATGGCTGTAACCATTGTAATGTAGTTTTAGGAATAGAAAAAAGAAGTCCTCCCCTAAATTCCAGTGATGTCATCTTATGTTATTTATCAATAAAACTATTATATTTGTTTTTGCACCGTCCTAAAGTCCTATAAAATAACCTAACACTCCACAGATACATTCTTTATACTCAACTTAAGAGTTCTTACCGAGGACTCATGGGTCCATGCAGGGAACGTCATCAAATTTTATCCATCCAAATCAAAACATATTTGAAATTATGCAAAATATTGAAATATTTTAAATAGATACCCATTTGATATTTGTTTATTGTTTTACCTCTTGTTTAGATTTTTTATTATAAAGTATAATGTTTATTTTACTTATCTATTATTTTTTTTATAATTTTATATAACATCTAAACAATAAAGGAGAAGAAGAAGAAAAGAGTTCTTACATGTCGTAAAATAACTTAAAAGGCTGTCTCGTTGATAACAATTCATTTTATCTTTTAACTCCTTCGTTGATAATAATGTAAACTTAAGTTCCTTGGCAAGTACACCCATGTTCTATAGCGGAGCTGTGGGCTCCAATTTAAGGAAAGATTCTTTCAAATTTATATCTGATGAAACATGAAAATGATCCAAAAGGCTCGAGTAACTTTTGCTTATTTGCTCAAAGAACAGATAAGAAGAGTCCATTAGGCAAAAACCAGATGCATACTGGGAATCAGATAGCAACTAATATTTTGAAAGTGATCTATCAAATGAAGATCTGGAAGTGGCCACATCGTCCTCTTGTCATAACTCGTCAAATCATGGACATGGACAAAATTGCTAAGGAAATTTCCCTCCCGGTAGAAGTTGACCTAAAGGACAAAGACAATAAATCGTTCAACATTTAGATCGACTGCAGGAAACTAATGCTTGCTAGAGTGGGTGAGCATAACTTTGACACAAATTTGAAATACAAAAATGGAGAAATCGGCCAACAAGCTATACGTACTATGTTGGAGTACTATTTTCAGAGCGAACTCCATCATAGTTGGAAATACTTTGACAGCTTTTATAACTATTTTAAAAAATACTTCATTTTTAAACTATCCTTACATTCAACAGTAAAACACACAAAGCTCTCATCTTTTGATTAATATTACTGGGAATCCCAAGAATATTCAATCATTGATTCCTTAGGTAATGAAAAAATTTGTATAATCCTCAAGGGATCCGATGTGCTAATTATTTTATGTACGGGCACTTAAGATATGCTTGTGAGGAAAGAAACAAATCTGTAAAATTTTATAAACCATGGATAGCTGCCAGAATAAAACGAATTGAAAGAAAACAACTGTCATTCTCCACAAACGTTGAGCATTTCATTAATGAATGTATAAATCAGGGAAATCAGCCACGTGAAGCTGGCTCACCAGTCGGTGAAAATAATAGTATAAATAATGGTTTATCACTCAATAAAGCACGAAAAAGCCATTCGTATAATATCAAAGTCTACTCAACTAAAATTGAATTGATCAAAAGCATTTCAGATAAAAGAGTTGTTTCTCCGGATGAGAGATCCTTCAAAACTGATTTCCAAGCCTTCAAAAAGCTGTGGAAATATCTTAAAGCCTTCGGTGTCCGAGAAAAATGACAAAATTGCTGCTAAGATGAAGGAACACTCGATAATGGATTGTCCATTCCCCACAAACTTTTGGCCCCCTCCAAAAAAAATCTCTGACTGATGAAATTGCAACATTAGGTCGTAAAAGATCTCAGTCACTTCCTAAAGAAACAGGACGGATTGAAGTAATTTTCAAGACAACGAAATATCTAATCCTGAATAATAACAAGGATATTCAACAATCAGAAACCAATATAAAATACTTATTCTCCAATATTTCCAACTACTTTGAATTAAAAAAAAAATTAAAATACTTACAGAGTGCCAAGATGAGTTCTTGAAATTGTTAAATTTGCTGTGAAGTTAAGTTCTAATCTATTAAGAGAACACATTTGATCACTCTTAAAAGAGCAAATTGTAACCAAAACAGTTCATAAATTTATCAAGTCTCAGAAAAGGAAAGCAACTACACTTTAATGTAGTATTAAGCATACTTTAAACAACTCCTCGATCTTCTTTAAAAACACATACTACAGATTTATTAATAAGTACAGAGTCATCGATATCGCAGGAACATAAATGACAAGAAAATGGACATTGAAATTAAATATGTCCTTCAATATAATGTGATGAGTATCTACTATAAATAAATATTTTTGCCGATAATAAAGTTTGAAGGAACCCCTCTGATATCTTCAATTTTCATGAACAGTTCTCAGAATATTAAGTGGGGGGGAAATACAATTTTCCTAGAGAGAAAAATAACGTCCCTTCTGAGGTGTTTAAATGTCTGACTGTTAGCTTTGCTTCCGAAAAAATGATACAAGACCAATTTTTATCACTGGAGATCCATAACCATTTAAAAGGACGGGTAAAGAGTTTTATCGCGTATTTTAGCTAGACAAATTGAACACATTTTACATTTAAACATTAGAGGAGAACAGAAAGACTCTTTAAGTGTAAAAAAATATTTATAGAAATATTCTAGAGCCGTTGAATCTATAATTGTCGTAAAAAACATAAAGTTTTGATTGTGATCGATTTTAGAAAGCCTTTGACTCTACCTTTACTGTCGTATTTTAAAGTTAATTAAAAGATTCTTCCGATACGTTTTTTAGTCCCTTCAAGTTGCTTTGTTGTTCAATGTTCCATCTATACTATCACTATGATATAAGTTTGCTAAAAAAGCAGATTGAAAATCTTCTTTTGTCCTTTACCCAATTTGAACGCAAATCCAGACTGGCAATTAACTATAATAATACTTATGTTGTGTTCCTGGTTTCCAGATAGTTCCATTTAATTCATAGTTGTCGAGTTGGGGTTTCTGTGCCATACATGGCATTAATTAAAGAAAAATGGCCTCAAATGAATCTAATGATTTACAATATAATGAGGCAATGGTGCAATCATTCTTTGACCTTTATAATGGACGACTCCACATCCATCCCGTTTCTTGCTAAATAAGCGATCATGGAAGAAGACTTTTTCTTAAATATTATTTTTTACAAGTCATATCTACATTCCTTAAAACGTCCTAAAGAGTTTGCTGGAAGAATTTTTTTTCACAGTTCAGAAAATATACATAAATAAAATTATATATAAACATCGATGATAATGCATAGTAAAAACTAAATGAATAAGCATTTAAGTTTAAAATTTTAGCATCGATACTGAACAAACATGAATCAAATACAATTAAAGAATCACATGTTTATATAAAAGTAAAAACCGTTAGAGGCGTTTATTGAAGTTTTATAAATCTTCTGTAGATTACTTGAAAAGAATGTGAGATTCTGGGATAATATTTAATCACACATGCCGCTAATGTCCATGAAGTGTCATAGGCAGAGGGAAGACTTGTCCGACTTGCTATACTATGATATATATATATATATATATATATATATATATATATATATATATATATATATATATATATATGTGTGCATTTTTATCCTGACATAAGCCCAAAAACACATCTCAACGTTGTTGATAAAATTTGTGAGGGCATTTTTGTTAATTTCTGATGCACCATCAACAGCATTTTGTAGTACCATTCCTCCATACAAGTATTTGCTGGCCCCTGCTTATTTTACTTACAATTATCTATAAATTCTCTTATATTTAGTATACTTTTTATATTAATTTGTATATGTATTTTTTTAAATCATTAAATACCAAGACCGGCACTGCAGGCCAACATATATATGCACATAGTACTTTGTCACCTCATTGACAAAGTGTTGCAGATATCCTTTAAGCAGCCTTTTTCTGCACAAAATAATCGTAATTTGAATAGAACACTTAATGAGAAGATATTCTCTATCTCTTTCCTTGTGTGTGTCCCTCGGATATTACTTTTTATTTTTTTAAAAATGTGTTTTAAAAAGTAATTAGTGCAGACGATAAAAAGTTTCCTTTTTCCTTTATATTTCCCTCACCTCCCCCTCCCTTTCTTTCACATCACTCTTAGCACCTCCTTTTAAGAGGGGCAATGGGGTCGACATATCTATATACTTATATACCTATATGTGCGCATAATTACTAATGGCAGGAGTAATAATGCAGAAGTAATCCCATCATTTGTATTCAGAAAAGTCTTAAAGAAGGAAGAAGGTAACTTTTTCCTCCTCCTCTTCTTCTTTTTTTTTTTTAAAAATGGACCATCATAAACTTTCCCTTCCTTTGTGGATGTGTCCGCCCACTGGATATCTGACACTCTGACTACCCCTGATGTTTGAGGACTCATATAAGTTCCTCTGAACTTCTTTTGAAGTTCCTTTTTTTTCTTAAAATTAAAAAAAGAAAAAAATCCTATGAATCTCATAAATAAACAGCATCTTTATGTGAACCATCAATAAATTTAAACTTCCAACCCTTCCTTCCTTTCATTTTATGACCCTTTTTAGGGGGTCCTGTATATATGGTTATATAAAGTACCATGGTTGGCAATACAAGACATACCATTGGTCAATGAATGCAAATACACGAATCAGTTTCATTTTCCCTTGTTCTTTTAAGGGGCTCTCATAAAAGGATAAAAGAATAAGAATGTATATATGTTTTGGTGGGTACTTGTGTGATGCCTTTTCCGACATTTTTATTTTATTTTTTCTTTGAGCATACACACACACACAAAATAAGGAGACACAAAAAACAAAAACTTAATCCAATTAATGATACTGGGGCCTTTCAATGGTATCCTCCATTTCTTATCCTTATCCCTTAAACGTGTTTTGGATGTGCTATACGGCATGGCCTTTTGCAAAGTCATTCAAGATAAGATGTTGTTTTTTGTAAGCATTTGTTTTGTATAAGCTAATACTTATGTTACTAAAGGAACATTAAATGTATACAAAGGTGCACAATTCGAAGCATACTTGAGGATTTTATTCGTTTATATAGACTCTTCAGCCCCATGGGTCGGTACTGATATACTTCTGTTCATAATTTATAATATGCTTAGATACTGCATTATTATTAATCATTATGTTTTATAAAAATAATAAACTGATTAGACAGAAAATATTTGTTCTTGTAAAATGATGTTTAAGCGTGAGGAATCAATTTATCGTTTTTGTGTTTTAAATGACAAATTTGACAATAAACAATTATAAGGATACTGTTTAGTGTAAGAAATAAACTTTGAAATATTATATCCAAATTATATATATATGCTCAATTGTAGTGTTTATCAGCTTTGACTGATGATTTTGAATCTCAACTCCAAGGGTAAAACTGTTAATATTGGTCTTCATTGACTTCCATATGGCGCACAACATATATGGTTGAAAATCGTTGACTCCATCCGTTGTATTTTTTAAATCTATGTATACTTCATCAATTAACTATTCATCAAAAATATTTTTATATAGGTTATTTGTGACATTTGTTAACAATAAAGGTTCAATAGAATGTCAAATTAAATATAGCTCTTTAGTTTTTTTTTATAAGTTATATCTTTGGTTTAAAAAATAAGACCTTTGAGCCTTCAAAGGTTGAATAGAACAAAATTTTTTTATCAATCTTTCAAAAAACCTTTAATAATGATAATTTGTCATAACAGTTATATATTAAAACATATTTTTGTTTCATTGTAATTAAGTAATGAAATAGCAAAAAATAAATAAATTTTGTGGTTCAAATTAATGCAATAAAAATACCTTTCACACGAAAGGAAAATAAAAACTAATCATGGAATGATAGATTGATTGTCTCTATTTGTGGGATTCTATGCGTGTATCTAAAGTCGGTTAAAGTTATACATACCACTCACATATATTGTTATACATGTATAAACAAAAAGCAAGATAAACGGACAAAAGAAAGAAAACATAAACGCAACATTCACTTTAATGTTTACCTACTAAGATAAAAAACGCTTCATCATAGACCACATATATCTATATCTATCTATATATATATAATATTTATATACACCGTGGCGGAAGCAAATAACGGAATTAACTTTATATTCTAATATCCCATTAATTAAGAAAGATATGGAGTTGTTTTAATTTCTACAGAAAGTTCCGAATCTTATTTTTTCAACAAGATGCAGCTTAGTTATGTAGCTTGCTTAGTTATTGAAATAGATGTAAAAGGAAACGAGTGTCAGATCTACTCCGTGCGCAATAAGTGTGGCGGAGATTGTTAAGATAGTGGGGGTCAGCAAGATACAACACAAGAAAAGCTTGAGGCCGGGGACAGCTTGATAAGAAGCCTGGTAGCGGTGGCCACAACAAAATCCTGACAGATGAGTTCCTTTTCAGCCTCTTTGCTGAAATTGAAGAAGATGCCCCATATTGGTTCCTCCCTAGGCCTCCCGCTGGGGGTTAAGGAGTACCTGGAGGTTATGAGGGACATTGTAAACCCTGGATGGATGCACATACCCTGATGGCAATTACTCTTCACAGGATGGAGTCCAGAGGCACAAGCAAAATCTGTCTAACAGTGGTGTCATGAGAATTTAGCAGATTTTTGACCTGCCAACTTCTGCCCCCGTCCTCACCTGCCTTTGGACTATGGAATCTGGGGCTTTGTAGAAAGCAACCTATACACTCCTCACCCGAGTTTTAACGCCCTGTGGCTCCGTGGAGAAGGAGTGGCCGCCATGTCAGAGGAGCACGTCCGTAAGGTGTGCTGAGCCTTCCGACCTCGTATCGAGGCCATGGTGTTTGCCAATGGTGATCATTTGGAAAATTAATTACTAATACTGTCTTACTTAAGAATAAATAAAGCTACTGTTCTACCCCTTGTTGTCCTAGTTGAAGTCAACCAGTTTCATTAGCAATAATAATTTCCGTTTTTGCTTCCGCACAATGTATTATATAGTCATATAAGAATAAGAGGGTACTCATGTTGGTGTTTTTCAGTTATTTCTTAAATACGTTTACTTTCACATCTTAATTTCAACATAATTTACTGTATGAAGATTCAGATGTGAAAGTAACGTATTTAAAAATAACTGAAAAACACCAACATGAGTACCTCTTATTCTTTTTCCTTCTTAAAACTATAAAAGACCCTACAAGGAGCTGTTATTTATAAAATGGTTGGTGCGTTAGCACTTAGTTTCATTTTGGGCACTAAATATTATTTGACGAAAATTTGCGAAAAATCAACTCAAAAATCGATCATAGCTAAATTTAATAAAAGTAAACTTTTCAAAATAATAATAACAAAAAGTTTTGCTCATAAGGAAACCTTTGAACGCAATTTGGGGGAAATCTTTTTTCTACGATCATTTAGCTTCTTATGACGCAACTTTCGCGGGGGTGAAATTTTGATATCTTAATATTAGTTTCTATAATACCTCTATTTTGTTCATGTTTGTTGAAGTATAAACATCGACTTAGAGATACAAATTGATCGCTTAAGAACACTATTTTGTTTTTCTATGAACCTTTATCCATGACATTTAAAAAACCTTTGAATGAATCCCCGAATATCACTTTTATTATCGAAATATAAGCAACTCCTTACTTTAAGTTATATGATTTATTTTTCCTTCAATTTTTATCATCCTTGACGATACGACGTCCCCAAAAAAATATCAATGAGGGTTACAAACTGCATAAGCATGTTATTGTTTTTGCTTGATATAATTAACACAAATCATTCACAAGTATGATAGACATCTTTATGATTTAGATAGCACTCAGGGACACTGCAGATTTAGTTAAGGATGGTATCCCCGGTTCAACTATATTATTGCTCTTGAGATAATGATAAAAAATAAATAACTGTCTATAAGATTGATAGAGTTTTAATTAAAGAAGGATTCTTTCTCTAGTAAGAGAATATTTTCAGACTTCTTCCTGAACTACAAAAAAACAACACTTTATTATAAACTCAGGAGGACTCTCACCGTTGTTCCTTCCGTTCGACATTTTACTCCATGGATCCTTTACAACTTTTACTACATACCTTATTGCTTCCATCACAACTCATTCAACTGAGAAAGAATACAAAACGGATCATACGATTTATAATAATTTTTGGGATTTTGTGACATTTTTAATTGGGTTTTATATTTTTTTGGCTCGCTTTCTATTAATGTCTTCCTTAATGCATTAATTCTAAGCCCTAAAACATTTAATTATATTTTGTTATGCCCTACACTTTTCATACAAGATACGAAA
>CP045903.1:6518671-6530741 GCA_013387185.1 Caligus rogercresseyi
TTTCAGAAAGCCGAAGGAACGAATATATAAAGGCCCAGCCTAGCTCCCGGCGAAAAAAAAGGGTTCCGGTCGTTTCCTGATTATTATTATTATATTCCATGGCTCTTGCAAAGATATTTTTTCCTCATTGTGGCTTCTCATTAGGACACGGTTGAGACCCGCTGCTTTGAGCTTAATATACTCCCATATATTACCTTTAGTTGGTGACAATAGTGTTTATGTTTATGAAACACAAAGAATGATTTCGTAAGGCAGGATTTCAATTAACAAAGAACACATTACTTTGAATGTGAACAAGTAAATCCCTATGAACATCCTTGCATTTCTTAGAAGCATTAGAAGATATATGTTTCTGTACCTCAGAAGTGACTCTCGCTTGACGAAACCTAAAAAATAGAGTTACATCATGATATAATTATCAAAAATACATTTTGAAAAAGGAAATGTGATAGATCATTTTTTTCAGGCGTGACCAACTCCCAATGTTGGGGTACAGGTTCGAATATCGAGAAGAGGAAGTCCATTTTCGGTCTAACCTCATTGATAAGATCCTATCGAATTGACTAATTTTAACGATATAATGCCTTATTGATATCCAAACGGATATTACAATTCCATCGAAACAAATAGGCAAAAAAAATATTTTGAAAAAAAATCTGTAAAACCTTTCAGATATTAAGCTTTGAGCTATTATTTATGACATTCACAGATGTAAGGATAAACGAATTAAACATGCTGTTAAATGATTAACTAAAATGGAGTTAGTTCTCCATCAAGGAGCTGAGCATACAAAATATGTTTCTTGACACCACATAATTTTATTATATATAATGACATCATATATGTTTATCCTTTTAAATTATAAAAATTCTATATTTTCTATTATATTTTTTATTTAAAGTCAAGAAAAATCACAAAAAGGCTTCATGAAGGGGCGAAGAGCAGAGGATATACCTCGTTCTTCAGGACTTAATTGATCGCTCTTTGAATCATGGAAGGGATTTTGCAACATTGTTGGTGGACTTTAATAAGCCTTCGATTCCATTTCCCACAAGTTCATATTCAGCTCACTCCTCAGATATGGATTTCACATGGGCTTTATAAACATGGTCGTACAATCCTAAGAGACTCATTTTCGTGGTTGGCATCGAATGGACGAAGACTTTCATATGAGATTACGCAAGGCTGTAAACAAGGAGACCCCATTTCACCATCCCTCTTCTTATTGGCAGTCAACAATCTCTTCCATTTAATTAGCCAAGCTGCTCCTCCCAGACTTACGCAAATGTACGCTGACGATCTTTCAGTTTTCTATGAAGGCACATGCGAAGAAATATCATCGTCTATAAAATGACATTTAAGTTTTAAATAATTATGCAACCCATTCTGGCCTCGTCATGAACGAAACAAAGACAGAAGTTCTCACTCTATACAGTCTTCGCTTGTGGAGTCGTTTCCTTCCTTAAAGTACTCTTCCTCAGCCATCCTTCTTGCATAACAGTCTCGAAAAACGGCTCTGAAACCGCGACTAAGTGCAATTTAAAAAATATTATAGATTCCGTCCGTAGTTCAACAGCATATTACGACAGTCAGTGCTGGAATATTTTGGACAAAATCAACATTTGAAATGGGATCGTAGTTCCCAATATTATACATTTACTAAAGTATACTCCATTCACAAACACCGCTAAGACCCAATTGCAAGAACTGCAACAAAAGTTCATTTTGGGAGGTAAGAGAGCATATGTCTCAAGCAACCGTATGATGGCTCCAACATCTCAGTGGGGTTTAGGGCTGAAACCAATCGAATCTGTCTGGATGACCCTAAAATTTTCTTGGTTTTTGAGACTCCGCAGAAGTGAGGATTTATGGGCAATATTCCTAAAAGAAAAAATTTATATACGTTCCGGCTTTTAAGTTTGAGAACAGAATTTTCATGGGCCCTCAAGAGTTTTTAAAGACTCTTAGTCGTTCTGGACATTACTGGGAGGCCATGGCCTCTCTTGGAAGAAAACAGTAGATACCGCCTCACCCTTTTAGGAGATCACGAACCCTGTAATTTCAACAGCAGGTTAAACACAAGGGACGAATTCTTTGTATCCCATCAGTTAATATCTGTGGGACAAGTTATCAGAGATGAAACAGGAAATAATCCAAACACGTTCCTACAAGTAAAAAAGATAAGGAAGACTACAAAAAAAGCATTTACAAACTCATAGGTCCCCCCACCCCCTTTTACATTGCAATCGAATGCTTACATCTTTCCGAAATTCAAAAAACCCATCAGAAGAGCCTTGTCAAAGATCACTCGGAGCTCCTAGTTCGCAATCGTTTTTTGTGTTTGGAATATACCCCGATGGAGGACGTTCTCGGAGGTTCCAGAACCCTTTTTAGAAATCCTCTTTTGAGCTCGGCGGAGAAATGGTTTCGCTATAGGATGGCGACCTCGTCGCTTTTTCTTAATAAATCCATGGAGAATATAGACGAACGAAAATGCACATTTTGTTGCCAGAGTCTAGAAACTTCTAGACACCTTTTCTTAGACTGTGACAGAATAGCCCCTCTAGTGAAGTTGACTACAGATCGCATCAAGGACGTATTTGGAGAAAACCTCAGAGTTGATGAATGGCTCGTTCTTACTTCACCACAACGGAAACATCAGTTCCAGATGGAAGAAGCTGTCTGCAAGGTTTTATTTAGTTTATACAAAGCACACACAAAGAAAACGGGGGTTCCTTTGTGCCTGACAAACTTTTGGACAAGATTTTAATATCCAACAGGGACTGGACAAGGGTGGAGTGGAAAAGCGGTTCATAGCGATGGAAACCCTCCTTCTGGTTTGCTATGAAGCCACGGTTACCTCAGCGACCGACACAATAACCTTCTGCCTAGAACTTGTCTCCTGAAAATAAAATTTACTCTGCTTTATGTGTTTTTAATTTCCCAAATTCTTGTTTGCCTTCTTGTTTTTTTGTTTGTTTTTTAATCAGTACTTTTACCTCCCCTTTGATTCCCTCCCAGAGAAACATTTACTGTCCATGTATAATTGAATATGGGCAAAAATTTGTACAAATATCGATCCTATATATTTATATTCTAATGACTACTTTAAGAAATGATTAAATAATTTGGAAAAAAAAATAGTTTGCCCGGACCAAGTATTAGAAAAGATTATAACAAAATGAATGCAAACTTTGTTGCACCAAATATGAAGAAATATTGTTGATTATCTTTTTAAATATTCGTTATCAGACCATCCAACATAAAGAAGTGACTCGATCCCTCAATATATATATATTTTTTCATATATATTTAGGATCAATATATAATCAAATATCCACAACACAGAGATTGTACAATAACATAATTTTATTCATAGAAGTTCATAAATTACATTTGCAATAAATATTTGATTTATTTCTTTAATATATATATATATATATATATATGATTAAAACAAGGGTAAACTTCAATGGCAGACTACAATAAACTAATTTATATACATATATAAATATCAGTGAAAGTAGGAATGGCGGTTTTTTGTAGAGCCAGGATAAGACAGACTTCTATTATATTTATAAGTGTCCATAATTGGTTGATGAATCAACTAACGTCCACTCTGAAACAAGACAAATAAGTTTATTACATCCAGTCCATTGCATAAATGCAAGCTAACACAAGATTCAAGAGAACCAATTATTATTCATCTATAACAATTGTCACTTTTAATAAATTTAGTTTTTAATTAAAATTTTCTTTAGAATTTTACGTGTTGATTTATTTATATAAAACATTTAGACTCATTCCTTAACTTTAAAATTTATCAATTCCATTGATCTATCAGTCTTTCTTATTTAAAATTATGTTACATCATACTTATCTGCTTCATTTTTCTCTTTAAAAGTGGTTCTTTAGGATTAAGTTATAGCTCTGTTACATGTCCACGTGAAGGGCTATTAATAAATTGCTTTTGTACTAAGAAAAATATAAGCATCGCTTACTTTTTTCATTAAAAAGAAATTGCTTGTAAGTTACATTAAGATATACAATATATAATACATTTGTTAGTATGAAAATCAATAAAAAGTTGTTATTAGACATTCATAAATATTATATATATTTTTTACTATTTTGAATGACTCCTTGATTATAGTGATTTAGGACGAGGATGATAAGTAAAAGCCTTTCATATTAATCTTATTCATATATTCAGCATACAGAGATAGTTGTTCATCTCACCAAATCCCTTAAATTCCTTTGTGTGTATAATTGCATACATAATTCATGGTTTTGTTTAAAGAATAATAAAGAATGGTAGTCCAGAGACGTGTTATTTAATTTAAATTCAGGCTCCAAGGTACAATAGAACCCATACATATATATGCCTCTACATATTGTATATATAAATACATAACTATATTTAAAAGAGAATTCTCTTAGCCTTACATCTCCTGGGTTTCATTTTATGGAGGCTTTTGTGGAGGATGGAATTGTATTTTTGGCTTGTACATATTTATTGCTTCTTAGTTATCTCCAAATACCATTCATTTTCTATGTCTATCTTCCACTAGAATAACAAAACAAAGGATACACACACACGCACGCAAGAAACTATAAACTCACTGTTATAAAAATAGATATTACTTTAACTTACTACGAATGAGACAAAACGGTTCCTTGGAGAGCTGCCCTGCTATTTTTTTTCTCCCTAAAAACAATGTTGCCATACCGTTCCTTCATTTCTCTTGTCATTATAACTGGGATCTAAAGACTTTATTATTCTGTAGGTAAAATCCTAAGGACATATTGGATAAACAATACAAGTAATACATTGTATACTTTTTTAAATTCCTGACATCCCAGACTAGTCGAAGTGCTAGGATGTTTCTTGGGAAAAATATAGACGATTACATAATATTTATGGGGTGGAAGAAATGGTCTCGCATAAACGTCCTAGGAAAAAGGGCATTCTTAGAAAAAGTAAATAATACGATAAAACACTAGCAAATATTTTCATTGGAATGCATACCCAAATATTGTTTTCATAATTTCAAATGCCATCCTTTAATTTTCTCATTACTCAATAAGATGATAAATATTGTATGCAAAATATTGAATTGTTATGATTTATTATATTAAAGGATAATATATTCTGTTTTTGAACTCAATGAAACAATGAAGAGAAAAGATAAATTGCTGTGCTTTTTCTTGAGTCTAGAAACCAAGTTATAGCTTAATAAAAAATGTAGAAATTACAAAAACATACTTGTTAAAGTGTTGAGCATAAATGCGTTTCATAAAAATGGAGGTACATCGCTGGAATTTATTGAAGGATCTCCTATTTTTATTCACAAGATTCCTAATTGTTAAAGATTCCTGCATTGTTTTCTTTGCTTTTGACTATACAGTTATTACATCATATACGAATCACTCATATACCATGATATATTTTGACCTTTTGTTCGTCTCTCATTATTTTTCTCTTTTTCTTGAATTTTGTCATAGGACATTTTACCAAGCCATGATTTCTAATATCAATTGTGATCAATATAAGTTGATTTTATCCTTGCAATAGACGGTGTGTGATGGCTTACTTTTTATTGACAATTTATCAATGTGTCAAGGAGCACGGGTTTCGACAGTCAAATTGGCTTTACCTATATTTAAGTACAGTAATTTTTTTGCGATTCTATTGCTTATTTAGTTTTCATATGTCCTACCTTTATATTTTTATGTTAATTTCTACTTTGGAGCATTAATTTAAAAAAAATCAAACGGATATTCATGTTCATGGATCGTGGACAAAAATTGTCGCTAAAATAAATGCCTACTTATTATATTTATTGATAGAATAAAAACCAAATATATTTTATTAGGATCGAGAACAGCTATCTATCCAATGTAGCTGCCGTCTACGGCTAAACCCCGCTTAATGCAAAACCGTTAATAGGCGCATTTTTGATCTGCACTGCTCTATATCACTGAATTTCTACTTGATGCAGTGGATGAGAAACTGCTTTGTGTTATGGAAGGAGCTGTTGGTCAATTTCATCACGTAGGGTCAGACAAAGTAGTCAAACGGTTCAAATCCGATGCTGAGAGGGTGGCCAAGAGGTTCAGGAGTACGCAAGCAAAAACATTGCTCTTCAGTCAATCTTGTGTCAACTTAGCTTTGTGGGCCAGAGCCGAGTCCTCCTACCACATCCACGATCTGTCCTTGACCTCATACTTGATTCACGGCCACACAATGTCCTCCAGGACCTGCCAGTAGATGCGATTGTTCACCCTGAGGCTTGTATCGAAAATATAGGGTGGGATATATAACCGTCACTTTACACGACCTCAAAGACCATGACAGTGGCACATGACACCTTCAGCTGCTTCCTGAACCTTTCCTGATCGTTCTAACTGACATTAACAGAAGGCTAAAGATCAGTGCACGTACGATATCCCTCATTGAATGCATTGACGTTTCCTTTGAACTTAAAATGATGCTATCGCAACCAGGGTCAACAATATCTGAATCCTATGACCCGGGAAAAACATTAACACCAAAACCGACGGATGAGACATAAGCGGATGGAATAATGTTGTCCTTAAACGCAATTGCTCTGTTTTTTTAAATGCATGCATGTTTGTGGATATATTTACTAGTGACTGAGGAGGGGAATTATGGCAGATTCTCCCCCTCTATAATTCCGTCAGAATGAATCACAGTAAAGAACGAACAGCAAAGCAACTCAGTTCCAAGGAGAAAGCTCCTTTTTCTCGTTGGTTATGTAGTTAGAAGTGTGTCAATAAATATTAATTAAAAAACTGACAGTAACCCTTCACAGCATATATGTATGTATGTGTCTTTTTATTCTTCCTATGAGCTTGACATTCATCCCCCCCCCCCCTTCTTCTACTCTCTGAATGGTTACATCATTCAACAAAAAGAATAATCGGATTTCTTCCATGAAAAGTCACGGAAGTCATCATAATTATGTATTTATGTATGTTTTATTAAAACTTACTGAGCATTTTTTTGACAACTATTAAGCCACAACAGCCTCTAAAAAATAACAGCTACAAATAAAGCACCAAAGATGTAAAAGGGAGAACAGGTTTATCAAAGTCAAACCATAGATTAGTTATGACCTTTAACCTCAGCTGTCGAACTATTAACTTAAATCAAGATTGCTCCGTGTCCATACGAAGATCCATATATAGACACGTCGAAAATCAACTGCTACTGACATCTATAGCCCAATAAGTAAACCGTTGGTATCTTTAAAAAAAGTAAAGAGGTAACAACAATGTTCAATCAATTAAGATCATTTGGTTAAATATAACTATTGAAGCAATCACCAATGACATTGTTAGAATATGAAGCGTTGGAAGATATACTTGTATTTAGTACGATAACATCATTTTAAATGCTCAATCTACCATATTAATGACACATTACATTATTGTAAAGTATTTTAGTGATTTTTTAAATATGTTAATGTAATGATGTAAAAATTTATAATGTAACCAATTTGATGGAAATAAATTGTTGTACCGAGGTACCAAAAAAAAGGACGCATTCAAAATAAAGCGGCATTTAATATTGATTTAATCACCACGCCATCTTACGGCCGAAACACGAATAATTTGTTTACGTTTGGACCCATGACGTCATAGAGGTCTGGCTTTAATATAAACAATCTTCAACTATTGAGACGGAATATATTATATACCTTGCATAAATGACTTTTTGCACCTTATTGCAAAATTCCCTTCTTTTTCCCCTCTTGCCCAAATCTCATTAAGTAAGCTATAAAAGTTATACCATTTTGTTTTATAATATATACATAATGAAGTAGTCGTCGGGAGAAATATGTCTTCTCTTTGGGCTTATTTTTTCTTCTTTTTTTGCTTCATGCGCATGCCGGCAGTTCTCCTATTTTTTTGTTCATTGTTTTATTACCTAATAAAGTTCACATTTTGTTACAAGGTACTTTATTTGCTTTTTCTTTCCTTCTTTTTGGCTGCCTGACATTATATTTAATATATTATTATTAAACTTTCCTCTCCCTCAAAATGAATCTTTAAACATATATATAGTACATATGTTTCTGCATTTCAGAATTCCACCGTCCATGCATGCTTTTTTGTTGTCACAGGCATACCAAATGAAGTCAATGCATTTCCTCTGTAGATATTCGATTCGCTTGGTTTTTTTACCTTACATGTTGATATTATGCAATTTGCAACTTAATTATGTCCTTGAATGTATATATTTTTTTAGTTGAAATATCATAGCAAACTAAATCATAATAGAGATTAGATATAATTTAAAAAAAATAAAACAATAAACAACTATTTAAGGATACAAAATAACAACAATTATATTAAAAAACATCCTAAGTTATGAAAACATTACATTCATTTAAATCAACCATTGAACGATTCCTCTGCAGTCCAATGGAAACCTAAAAACCTCCATTAAAACTATAATTATCCAATATGCTTTACATTTAGTCTATATATATATATCATATATATTTTTTCAATTATGAGACATCATAGAAAACAAAAAAACATAATAGTTATAAAATATAGGTTTAAAGAAGGTATAATAACTATAATGAGCATTGAATATAACAAGAATAACCTTTAAAAGTAATTATAAGTATTGCAAAACATGTATTAATTTAAACCAATCTATTACTCTGCAGTCCAATAGAGATCCAAAAACTTCATTCAAATATAATTACTCAATTTGTTTTACATTTCTCTGAATAAAGTATAATTATAATGGGCTATGGAATAGAATGGATTTGTTCTTAATAAACATACATCTATTATTGGCAGTCAATTTAAATAAAATGAAAATATTATATTAATCAAGTGATGAAGTATTTGTGCTTAATATAAGTATGATTATGCTATGGAACATCTTTTTATCAATGATGATAGGAATATAAAGAGGGGAAAATTGGCTCTTTGATCCAAAAGGAGCTTTCATCTTTTTGCAATAACATGACTGGAGAGGTCTTTTATTTATTTCATATAGTATATTTATGTATTTTCCTACTACTGTCTTGATAAATGCACCATGACAATGCGGGTTCCTAATTGCCCAAAGCAGCACAAATACATAACTCAAATGAAACAGCTCTCATTTAGAGTCGGTGAGCATGACCTCCTTTGACCTGGAAACTTTATTTCTTGTAAATGGTTGTGAGACAAATAAATATTCCTCCTCTGTACGAGCTCTTCTTAAATGAAGGGTTCTAGATTTAATTATTATGATTAATAAGATGTTCCCGCGATGAAAGAGTGAAATAATTTATTGATAGAGATACACATCATAATATACTCATTCATGAAAAAATAATAGCTAAGCTTGAAAAGTTAAGCTTTGAATCTGAAACTGCACTGATACCTATAAACATAATAGACGGTAGAAATATGGTTTTGAAATCCGGAACTGCCCGTTTATTTAATACTGAATCATACAAAAAGGCAAACAGTTATGAATATTTGTATGTCAAAAGATATTGTATTTTTCAGATCAAATATATGATATAATACATATATAAAAGAAGGTCTGAGAAGAGCATTTCTTGATAAAGGGTTTCTATTGAAAGAATACAATGAGTAAATGATTAATAATGGATGGAAAAATTAAAATATAATATGCATTAATAAAATTACATTGAAATATCAGTTAAGATTCTTAAACAAAAGTGCAGATGCATGAATAAGGTATTTTTTAATGACAACACTTTGAAAACATGGCGGCTGTGTCGACGAAGATAATAAAGTGTTTGGATGGAGAAGAACGCTCTATAATGTTTATAAAGTTATAAAGCTGACCGTAAAGTTTGAAATTTGTCTCAATATATATAAATATGTATATATATATGTATATATATATATATATATATATATATATATATATATATATATATATATATATATATATATATTATATATATATATATATATATATATAAACAACTAAAAATTCCTGCATAGGTTGAAAAAAAACACTCGAAGATTATTTTAAGTACCATTATTTTTAGTGGAAGCCTTTTAAAATAATTAAATCCATTAATTCATTGGTGCTATTTAAAAATAATTAATTATTCAGGAGTATACATTTAAAGAACAATTGTACGAAGGATGTTTTATTGATTTCTAACTTTCAAGACAAACAAACAAATAATATGGAGTATGATTTTATCAAATGCCAAATGTTGTTTTTCTTAATATTTTAATTGTGATAATTGATTGAGAGGTTGAGGGATATTATTGATGATCCATTGAGACGTATAACATTTCATTTGGTACTAAGTTATAAAATCTTTGTTTTATTGAGTGTTTCCCGGAAAATTCGTTTGACACCTTGAAAAAAGGCTTGAAAATTTTGGTTGTCCATAGTTTGTAAGTGAGATGTTTTTAGAGACAGAACGCAAACTAAAAGTTATCTGCATCTCTACTCAAAGAACCTAGATCCGGAAAAAACTTCCGGATCCAGAAACTCCCGGACCCGGATTATGTCATTTCCTTAACTTTTGATTCTTTCCCATTTCAAAAAAACGCTACTCTAAAAGTACATCAAGAATAGAGTTTACAATCGGGTCCAAAAGAAATTTCCCGGAAAACCGACCGGCCTGTCGGAAATTCAAGAAACCTCTGGGACGACTTTTTAATGCGAAAAAAAGTTCAACAAAACATACTAAACGAAGGCCTTGCAAAATAAGCCTAGGTTGGTTAAGTCAATGTCCGGCCTCCGGGACATATTTGGGCCGGGATCCGGATTTTTTTCAATTTGCAAGTTTTCGCAATATACTTTTTGCACAATCATATTCAGCTTCACAAAGGGAGCAACTTTGATGTTATCAGTATCCGGATCCGAGGTCATTAAGAGCCTCAAATCCGGGATTGAATATTAGGTCGAATTTCATGGACGAAGCGGAATATTTTTGAAATCCTAAATTCTGGAGGGCCTTCTTTGGTTGTCTGCTGAGTTGATTGCATCAAGTTATCAATAGTATCTATAGAGTTTTGCATTTAATACGTTCGTGTCGGATATAAATGAATTTTAGTTAATATTTTTTGAGTTTTGGCATAAAAACTGGCAAAATGGAAAAGGGTTGTTTTCTCCGCTCCTGGGGAACTCACAGATTTCAACTTGAGTTCATAAGAGGAGCTTAAAAAGCCTGGCAATACATTATAAAAAGTCCTTCTCAATTGTTTTATATTTTTTCAGAAAACCCAAAACTGATTTTTTCAAAAAACTTAAGGGGTTCCCCATGATTTTTGGCATTTTTTATTTTTTTATTTTTGTTTAATATAGTTGTTCCCAATTGGAAGTATAATGCAAATGTGAAGAAATTTTTAAATTGGATGAAAACAAAAAGTTTTATTTGTAAGCATTATTTCATAAGTACATATGCTACATATATATAGCATAGGAGTTGGTTATAATGTTAGTTCTTTTTTGCTCCCTAGGGGGTGCTTATTAACTTATGATCTAATGTAACCTCTAGGGAGACTTTTTACTGCATAAGTGGTTTTTAAATTATAAAATGCAAAATGAAGCCCTGACCCAATGACACCTGTAGAAGGAACTGATTTGAATATGAAAAGAAAAGCGATGACATCAGTGAAATTAATCGTGTGATTTCTTCATTTTACGATGTTTAAATTCCAGCCTTAAGGAACAAACGGAAAAATGGTAAGGAAGACCCAATGACCACTGTTGAAGGAACTTATTTTAATATGAAAGTCACATGCGATGACATCACTAAATTATTCATCTTCTTTTTACGATGTTTAAATAACCAGCCTTAAGAATATAAAACGGAAAATGGCAATGAAAACCCAATGATAACTTTTTAAGAAACTGATTTTAAATGAAAGTCACACGCGATGACATCACTAAAATTATTAGTGTGATTTTTTTTTTCATCCAACTATTGTCAAGTTGGAAAATCCCGGGCAGCGCCGGGTAATATTCGCTAGTATATATATATATATATATATCTATATTTATATATATATATATATATATATATATATATATATATAA
>CP045903.1:6530841-6563290 GCA_013387185.1 Caligus rogercresseyi
ATACGTCTCAATGGATCATCAATAATATCCCTCAACCTCTCAATCAAGTATCACAATTAAATATTATGAAGAAAACAACATTTGCATTTGATAAAATCATACTCCATATTATTTGTTTGTTTGTCTTGAAAGTTAGAAATCAATAAAACATCCTTCGTACATTGTTCTTTAAATGTATTACTCCTGATTAATAATTATTTTTAAATAGCACCAATGAATTAATGGATTTAATTATTTTAAAAGGCTTCCACTAAAAATAATGGTACTTAAAATAATCTTCGAGTGTTTTTTTTAACCTATGCAGGAACTTTTTAGTGTTTGATATATATATATATATATATATATATAATATATATATATATATATATATATATATATATATATATATATATATATATATATATATATATATTATATATATATATTATATTATATATATATTTGAGACAAATTTCAAACTTTACGGTCAGCTTTTAAACTTTATAAACATTATAGAGCGTTTCTCCATCCAAACACTTTATTTTCGTCGACACAGCCGCCATGTTTTCAAAGTGTTGTCATTAAAAAATACCTTATTCATGCATCTGCACTTTTGTTTAAGAATCTTAACTGATATTTCAATGTAATTTTATTAATGCATATTGTATTTTAATTTTTCCATCCATTATTAATCATTTACTCATTGTATTCTTTCAATAGAACCCTTTATTCAAGAAATGCTCTTCTCAGACCTTCTTTTATATATGTATTATATCATATATTTGATCTGAAAAATACAATATCTTTTGACATACAAATATTCATAACTGTTTGCCTTTTTGTATGATTCAGTATTAAATAAACGGGCAGTTCCGGATTTCAAAACCATATTTCTACCGTCTATTATGTTATAGGTATCAGTGCAGTTTCAGATTCAAAGCTTAACTTTTAAGCTTAGCTATTATTTTTCATGAATGAGTATATTATGATGTGTATCTCTATCAATAAATTATTTCACTCTTTCATCGCGGGAACATCTTATTAATCATAATAATTAAATCTAGAACCCTTCATTTAAGAAGAGCTCGTACAGAGGAGAATATTTATTTGTCTCACAAACCATTACAAAGAATAAAGTTTCCAGGTCAAAGGAGGTCATGCTCACCGACTCTAAATGAGAGCTGTTTCATTTGAGTTATGTATTTGTGCTGCTTTGGGCAATTAGGAACCCGCATTGTCATGGTGCATTTATCAACAGTAGTAGAAAAATACATAATATACTATATGAAATAAAAAAGACCTCTCGTCATGTTATGCAAAAAGATGAAAGCCTCCTTTTGGATCAAAGAGCCAATTTTCCCCTCTTTATATTCCTATCATCATTGATAAAAAGATGTTCCATAGCATAATCATACTTATATTAAGCACAAATACTTCATCACTTGATTAATATAATATTTTCATTTTATTTAAATTGACTGCCAATAATAGATGTATGTTTATTAAGAACAAATCCATTCTATTCCATAGCCCATATAATTATACTTTATTCAGAAGAAATGTAAAACAAATTGAGTAATTATATTTTGAATGAAGGTTTTTGGATCTCTATTGGACTGCAGAGTAATAGATTGGTTTAAATTAATACAATGTTTTGCAATACTTATATTACTTTTAAAGGTTATTCTTGTTATATTCAATGCTCATTTATAGTTATTTTTACCTTCTTTAAACCTATATTTTATAACTATTTGTTTTTTGTTTTCTATGATGTCTCATAATTGAAAAAATATATATGAATATATATATATATATATATAATAGCTATATGAAGAGTATATCTATATAATTATATATGATAATATATTAGGTTTTATATGGTTTTCATTTTTTGGAATTGCTCAGCATTGAATCGTATCAATGTTTTTTTCATTGACTGCAGTAATGTTGATTTAATAACTAATGTTTGTTTTGGTTCTTTAAATATAATTGTTGTTATTTTGTATGCTTAAATAGTGTTTTTTGTTTATTTTTTTTGATAATTATCTAATCTCTATTATGATTTAGTTTGCTATGATATTTCAACTAAAAAAATATATACATTCAAGGACATAATTAAAGTTGCAAATTGCATAATATCAACATGTAAGGTAAAAAAACCAGCGAATCGAATATCTACAGAGGAATGCATTGACTTCATTTGGTATGCCTGTGACAACAAAAAAGCATGCATGGACGGTGGAATTCTGAAATGCAGAAACATATGTACTATATATATGTTTAAAGATTCATTTTGAGGGAGAGGAAAGTTTAATAATAATAATATTAAATATAATGTCAGGCAGCCAAAAAGAAGGAAAGAAAAAGCAAATAAAGTACCTTGTAACAAAATGTGAACTTTATTAGGTAATAAAACCATGAACAAAAAAAATAGGAGAACTGCCGGCATGCGCATGAAGCAAAAAAAGAAGAAAAAATAAGCCCAAAGAGAAAGACATATTTCTCCCGACGACTACTTCATTATGTATATATTATAAAACAAAATGGTATAACTTTTATAGCTTACTTAATGAGATTTGGGCAAGAGGGGAAAAAGAAGGGAATTTTGCAATAAGGTGCAAAAAGTCATTTATGCAAGGTATATAATATATTCCGTCTCAATAGTTGAAGATTGTTTATATTAAAGCCAGACCTCTATGACGTCATGGGTCCAAACGTAAACAAATTATTTCGTGTTTCGGCCGTAAGATGGCGTGTTGTAAATCAATATTAAATGCCGCTTTATTTTGAATGCGTCCTTTTTTTTGGTACCTCGGTACAACAATTTATTTTCCATCAAATTGGTTACATTATAAATTTTTACATCATTACATTAACATATTTAAAAAATCACTAAAATACTTTACAATAATGTAATGTGTCATTAATATGGTAGATTGAGCATTTAAAATGATGTTATCGTACTATATAACAAGTATATCTTCCAACGCTTCATATTCTAACAATGTCTTTTGGTGATTGCTTCAATAGTTATATTTAACCAAATGATCTTAATTGATTGAACATTGTTGTTACCTCTTTACTTTTTTTAAAGATACCAACGGTTTACTTATTGGGCTATAGATGTCAGTAGCAGTTGATTTTCGACGTGTCTATATATGGATCTTTCGTATGGACACGGAGCAATCTTGATTTAAGTTAATAGTTCGACAGCTGAGGTTAAAGGTCATAACTAATCTATGGTTTGACTTTGATAAACCTGTTCTTCTTCCCTTTACATCTTTGGTGCTTTATTTGTAGCTGTTTTTTTATTAGAGGCTGTTTGTGGCTTAATAGTTGTCAAAAAAATGCTCAATAAGTTTTATAAACATACATAAATACATAATTATGATGACTTCCGTGACTTTTCATGGAAGAAATCCGATTATTCTTTTTGTTGAATGATGTAACCATTCAGAGAGTAGAAGGGGGGGGGGATGAATGTCAAGCTCATAGGAAGAAAAAAAGACACATACATACATATATGCTGTGAAGGGTTACTGTCAGTTTTTTAATTAATATTTATTGACACACTTCTAACTACATAACCAACGAGAAAAAGGAGCTTTCTCCTTGGAACTGAGTTGCTTTGCTGTTCGTTCTTTACTGTGATTCATTCTGACGGAATTATAGAGGGGAGAAATCTTGCCATAATTCCCCTCCTCAGTCACTAGTAAATATATCCACAAACATGCATGCATTAAAAAAACAGAGCAATTGCGTTTAAGGACAACATTAGCTTATGTCTCATCCGGTTTTGATGTTTCCCGGGTCATAGGATTCAGATATTGTTGACCCTGGTTATAGCATCATTTTAAGTTCAAAGGAAACGTCAATGCATTCAATGAGGGATATCGTACGTGCACTGATCTTTAGCCTTCTGTTAATGTCAGTTAGAACGATCAGAAAGGTCAGGAAGCAGCTGAAGGTGTCATGTGCCACTGTCATGGTCTTTGAGGTCGTGTAAAGTGACGGTTTATATATCCCACCCTATATTTTCGATACAAGCCTCAGGGTGAACAATCGCATCTACTGGCAGGTCCTGGAGGACATTGTGTGGCCGTGAATCAAGTATGAGGTCAAGGACAGATCGTGGATGTGGTAGGAGGACTCGGCTCTGGCCCACAAAGCTAATGACACAAGATTGACTGAAGAGCAATGTTTTTGCTTGCGTACTCCTGAACCTCTTGGCCACCCTCTCAGCATCGGATTTGAACCCGTTTGACTACTTTGTCTGACCCTACGTGATGAAATTGACCAACAGCTCCTTCCATAACACAAAGCAGTTTCTCATCCCTGCATCAAGTAGAAATTCAGTGATATAGAGCAGTGCAGATCAAAAAATGCGCCTATTAACGGTTTTGCATTAAGGGGGTTTAGCCGTAGACGGCAGCTACATTGGATAGATAGCTGTTCTCGATCCTAATAAATATATTTGGTTTTTTATTCTATCAAAAATATTAAAGTAGGCATTTATTTTAGCGACAATTTTTGTCCACGATCCATGAACATGAATATCCGTTTGATTTTTTTTAAATTAATGCTCCAAAGTAGAAATTAACATAAAAATATAAAGGTAGGACATATGAAAACTAAATAAGCAATAGAATCGCAAAAAAATTACTGTACTTAAATATAGGTAAAGCCAATTTGACTGTCGAAACCCGTGCTCCTTGACACATTGATAAATTGTCAATAAAAAGTAAGCCATCACACACCGTCTATTGCAAGGATAAAATCAACTTATATTGATCACAATTGATATTAGAAATCATGGCTTGGTAAAAATGTCCTATGACAAATTCAGAAAAAGAGAAAAATAATGAGAGACGAACAAAAGGTCAAAATATATCATGGTATATGAGTGATTCGTATATGATGTAATAACTGTATAGTCAAAAGCAAAGAAAACATGCAGGAATCTTTAACAATTAGGAATCTTGTGAATAAAAATAGGAGATCCTTCAATAAATTCCAGCGATGTACCTCCATTTTTATGAAACGCATTTATGCTCAACACTTTACCAAGTATGTTTTTGTAATTTCTACATTTTTTATTAAGCTATAACTTGGTTTCTAGACTCAAGAAAAAGCACAGCAATTTATCTTTTCTCTTCATTGTTTCATTGAGTTCAAAAACAGAATATATTATCCTTTAATATAATAAATCATAACAATTCAATATTTTGCATACAATATTTATCATCTTAATGAGTAATGAGAAAATTAAAGGATGGCATTTGAAATTATGAAAACAATATTTGGGTATGCATTCCAATGAAAATATTTGCTAGTGTTTTATCGTATTATTTACTTTTTCTAAGAATGCCCTTTTTCCTAGGACGTTTATGCGAGACCATTTCTTCCAAATCCCCAAAATATTATGTAATCGTCTATATTTTTCCCAAAAACATCCTAGCACTTCGACTAGTCTGGGATGTCAGGAGTTTTAAAATAAGTATACAATGTATTACTTGTATTGTTTATCCCAATATGTCCTTAGGATTTTACCTACAGAATAATAAAGTCTTTAGATCCCAGTTATAATGACAAGAAGAAATGAAGGAACGGTATGGCGACATGGTTTTTAGGGAGAAAAAAATAGCAGGGCAGCTCTCCAAGGAACCGTTTTGTCTCATTCGTAGTAAGTTAAAGTTATATCTATTTTTATAACAGTGAGTTTATAGTTTCTTGCGTGCGTGTGTGTGTATCCTTTGTTTTGTTATTCTAGTGGAAGATAGACATAGAAAATGAATGGTATTTGGAGATAACTAAGAAGCAATAAATATGTACAAGCCAAAAATACAATTCCATCCTCCACAAAAGCCTCCATAAAATGAACCCAGGAGATGTAAGGCTAAGAGAATTCTCTTTTTAATATAGTTATGTATTTATATATACAATATGTAGAGGCATATATTGTATGGGTTCTATTGTACCTTGGAGCCTGATTTAAATTAAATAACACGTCTCTGGACTACCATTCTTTATTTTCTTTAAACAAAACCATGAATTATGTATGCAATTATACACACAAAGGAATTTAAGGGATTTGGTGAGATGAACAACTATCTCTGTATCTGAATATATGAATAGATTATATGAAAGGCTTTTACTTATCATCCTCGTCCTAAATCACTATAATCAAGGAGTCATTCAAAATAGTAAAAATATATATAATATTTATGAATGTCTAATAACACTTTTTATTGATTTTCATACTAACAAATGTATTTATATATCTTTAATGTAACTTACAAGCAATTTCTTTTTAATGAAAAAAGTAAGCGATGCTTATATTTTTTCTTAGTACCAAAGCAATTTATTAATAGCCCTTCACGTGGACATGTAACAGAGCTATAACTTAATCCTAAAGAACCACTTTTAAAGAGAAAATGAAGCAGATAAGTATGATGTAACATAATTTTAAATAAGAAAGACTGATAGATCAATGGAATTGATAAATTTTAAAGTTAAGGAATGAGTCTAAATGTTTTATATAAATAATCAACACGTAAAATTCTAAAGAAAAAATTATTAAAAACCTAAATTTAAGTAAAATTGACAATTTTTATATATATATATAATATATATATATATATATATATATATATATATATATATATATATGTAAAGAAATAAATCAAATATTTATTTGCAAATGTATTTATGAACTTCTATGAATAAAATTATGTTATTGTACAATCTCTGTGTTGTGGATATTTGATTATATATTGATCCTAAATATATATGAAATATATTATATATTGAGGGATCGAGTCACTTCTTTATGTTGGATGGTCTGATAACGAATATTTAAAAAGATAATCAACAATATTTCTTCATATTTGGTGCAACAAAGTTTGCATTCATTTTGTTATAATCTTTTCTAATACTGGTCCGGGCAAACTATTCCTTTTTTCCAAATTTATTTAATCATTTCTTAAAGTAGTCATTTGAATATAAAATATAGGATCGATATTTGTACAAATTTTTGGCCACATTCAATCATACATGGACAGTAAATGTTTCTCTGGGAGGGAGTGGAAAGGGGAGGTTAAAAGAACTGATTAAAAAAAAAACAAGAAGGCAAACAAGAATTAAAAAACACATAAAAGCAGAGTTAATTTATTATCAGGAGACAAATTCGAGACAGAAGGTTTATTGTGTCGGTCGCTGAGGTAACCGTGGCTTCATAGCAAACCAGAAGGAGGGTTTCCATCGCTATGAACCGCTTTTCCACTCCACCCTTGTCCATCCCTGTTGGATATTAAAAATTATTGTCCAAAAGTTTGTTCAGGCACAAAGAACCCCCGTTTTCTTTGTGTGTGCTTTGTATAAACTAAATAAAACCTTGCAGACAGCTTCTTCCATCTGGAACTGATGTTTCCGTTGTGGTGAAGTAAGAACGAGCCGTTCATCAACTCTGAGGTTTTCTCCAAATACGTCCTTGATGCGATCTGTAGTCAACTTCACTAGAGGGGCTATTCTGTCACAGTCTAAGAAAAGTGTCTAGAAGTTTCTAGACTCTGGTAACAAAATGTGCATTTTTGTTCGTCTATATTCTCCATGGATTTATTAAGAAAAAGTGACGAGGTCGCCATCCTATAGCGAAACCATTTTTCCGCCGAGCTCAAAGAGGATTTCTAAAAAGGGTTCTGGAACCTCCGAGAACGTCCTCCATCGGGGTATATTCTAAACACAAAAAACGATTGCGAACTAGGAGCTCCGAGTGATCTTTGACAAGGCTCTTCTGATGGGTTTTTTGAATTTCGGAAAGATGTAAGCATTCGATTGTAATGTAAAAGGGGGTGGGGGACCTATGAGTTTGTAAAATGCTTTTTTTGTAGTCTTCCTTATCTTTTTTACTTGTAGGAACGTGTTTGGATTATTTCCTGTTTCATCTCTGATAACTTGTCCCACAGATATTAACTGATGGGATACAAGAATTCGTCCCTTGTGTTTAACCTGCTGTTGAAATTACAGGGTTCGTGATCTCCTAAAAGGGTGAGGCGGTATCTACTGTTTTCTTCCAAGAAGAGGCCATGGCCTCCCAGTAATGTCCAGAACGACTAAGAGTCTTTAAAAGCTCTTGAGGGCCCATGAAATTCTGTTCTCAAACTTAAAAGCCGGAACGTATATAAATTTTTTCTTTTAGGAATATTGCCCATAAGTCCTCACTTCTGCGGAGTCTCAAAACCAAGAAAAGATTTCAAAATATATTTTTTTGCCTATTTGTTTCGATGGAATTGTAATATCCGTTTGGATATAAATAAGCATTATATCGTTAAAATTAGTCATTTATAGGATCTTATCAATGAGGTAGACCAAAATGGACTTTCCTCCTCTCGATATTCGAACCTGTACCCCCAACATGGGAGTTGGTCACGCCTGAAAAACTGATCTATCTCATTTCCTTTTCAAAATGTATTTTCGATAATTATATCATGATGTAACTCTATTTTCATAGTTTCGTCATGCGAGAGTCACTTCTGAGGTACAGAACACATATATCTTCTAATGCTTCTAAGAAATGCAAGGATTTCATAGGGATTTACTTGTTCACATTTAAAGTAATGTGTTCTTTGTTTAATTGAAATCCTGCCTTACGAAATCATTCTTTGTGTTTCATAAACATACACACTATTGTCACCAACTAAAGGTAATATATGGGAGTATATTAAGCTCTATAGCAGCGGGTCTCAACCGTGTCCTAATGAGAAGCCACAATGAGAAAAATATCTTTGCAAGAGCCATGTAATAATAATCATAATCAGGAAACAACCGGAACCCTTTTTTTTTCGCCGAGCTAGGCTGGGCCTTTAATATATTCGTTCCTTCGGCTTTCTGAAAGTGACGACTTTTTTTATAAAATCATTGTTACTATTAATTTTTTATAATTTAAAATTATTTTCTAAAAGAAGACAAATATTTTTACAATAATAAATTGTCTAAAAAAACGTCGTCACTTTCACTTTGTAAAAGAAAATTCAGTTGGACATTAAGAGCCGTAACTAGTCTTAAAGGAGTCACGGGTTGGGTATCGCCTACATGAGATTCGTATTCTTATACAGCCATTTCCTTTAATACTCGAGTCATATAAATAAATGTTAGCTACTTCATTGACTTCCAGGCAAAATATGAAAAAAAATATTGTTTGTTATTGGAGATGAGCAGCTGCCTTGGATCAAACTTAGCTTCTTTAATACCGTCAATAAACTCTATCTAAGCGACAAGAAAGCTATTTGTGAGCAATATTTGGCCGGATTTACGAAAAGTTATATTCATACAGATTTCAAACATGATTGGACATACAATTGATATGTCTGCAGTACTTAAATTTAAAAAAATTATTTGTCAACACATTCAAATTGATTCTATAACATTTATTTTTCACATTTCCATATATCAAATGTAAAGAAAATAGTAACTCCGTTCAATGAAGCAAAATATTATTGAGCGATGGAATATTTTTGGCTGTCAATTGAAATTGCACAATAAGAAAATATTTGAATTTATAATTCAAATGTTGAAATATTTGTGCTTAATATAAGTATGATCATGCTATGAAACATCTTTTTATCAATGATGATAGGAATATAAACAGGGAAAATTGGCTCTTTGATCTGAAAGAGGGCTTTCATCTTTTTTTTTGCAATAACATGACTTCCGTCTAGCACATTTTTGTGTTTTTTCCTAGGCATGTCTTGATAAAATGCATGAGTCCAATGAGGGACCCTAATGGCCAAAGTATCACAAATACATAACTCAAATTAAATAGCTCTCTCTTAGTTGCGGTGAGCATGCCCTCCTTTGACCTGATGACTGTATTGCTTGTAAATGATATGCGAGCAAAAAAGTCCTTCCTTCCCCATAAGAGCCTTTCTTGAATAAAGAGTTCTAGTTTTAATTATGTTGAATAGTCAGATGTAAGAGTGGAATTAATTTATTGATAGAGATGCACTTCATATGATATTCATTTATGAAAAAATAATGGCTAAGCATAAAAAGTTAAGCATTGAATCTGAAACTAACTAGCTGTTCGAATAGGATGTTATTGCTTTACACATGATTGATGGCTGTGGCGAAGAAGGGAATTGAACTTACTTATTGAGAAGTAGAAAAATATGATACTCATATATAAAGAAATGGAAAAAAGTCTTCCATAAATTGTTAAATGTGTCTTCAATATTAGGCCATGTTTTTTTCAGTCACTGTTTTACACTTTTTTAAAGTTATTGGGCATAGAGATACATGTTAAGATAAATAATGCTAATGCACACAGTGATGAAAATATCTATAAAATTGAAGGAAATCAGAATTATGAAGCTTAAACAGTTGCGTAACTGATAATATTACATTTATTTGCCAATATATTTTGGGAGGAAAATGAAGCGCAATTAACTTATTTGGGACTGCTGCACTGATACCTATAAACAAAATAGAGGGAGCAATATGGTTTTCAAAGCCGGAACTGCCCGTTTATCTCAATACTGAAGCATACAAAAACAGTTATGAATATTTGTATGCCAAAAAGAAATAATATTTTTTTCAGTCATGGGCATCAAAATATATAATATAATACATATATATAAGAAGGTCTAAGATAAGGAATCTTGGCTTCAATGAGTTCAAAAAATGAGGAAGGAAGGCTTTATTGTTTTGTGCATCATTGCTCTCTTTAAGGCTTCATTAAGCTCAAAGACACACACACACACATACGTGTATAAGATAGAAGGAGAGAGAGCCATAGATAAATGAAGATCGTCGTCGTCCATGAGTAGTAGTAGTAAAACCCTTAAAGCTGACTGGGATTTAGAAACAAAAGATAAGAAAAAGAAGGGAGGAATGAGGTTCAACATACATTGAGTTGGTTATTCTTCTGCTTCTTTCTCCCCTTTTCCCATTTGAAACAGAACACATATTATTATTATTCTATAAGGCTAAACGAGGAGGAGGGATGGAGGATTGAAAATAAATATGGGCCAAGGTCAGAGTCTCACATTGATTTAAAAATAACTTTTCCCCCTCTTCATATTCTCCTTTACATCTTTCAAATACATATAGGTAGAAGTAGTACTTATATATACATATAGGTACTATGAGATATGCTACATTAAAGTTTTGAAACTTATGTATTGAATATTTGAAGACGCGTTTCGTATATTTAAAGCTTCTTTTCGACTTTTCCCAAGTTTATCATAGATGAGTTATCTATCATCATTATATTATAATAGTACTATATTATTAATGGAAAAAATCAATCATTGAACGGAAGGAGTCCTTCACTTATGGACCAGAAGATCGGTGAGGCACTATTTTTTCTTCTTTAAGATGAGGATCTTATTTAAAAAAGAAAAGTGTTATATATAAATGTGTATATACCTACATAGATCAGATCTGGACTCGGTAGAAAAAATCTACCGCCGGTTCGATATTCGGTATATACCATCTACCGATCGATATCGGTATTCGGTAGATTTTATTATATATCGACAGTATCGATCGATATTATTCGGTCGATCGAGGTACAGTAGATTAGAAAGAGAGAGAAATTTATTTATGTGTCTGCTTTTACTTCTTCATTTGCATTTCATATCGGAGAGTTTATAACAAAGGACAATTAAATACATCATTTGTTATAATTTATTAGAGATTATTTGAAATTCAATACATACTAATCTTATATAAATTATATATGAACTTGGATTTTGTATGTAGAAATGGAAGGCTATAGATATTTTTTTACTGTCTTTTATTGTCCGATATTAAATGCACTTTCAGGTACTCTAGTATTCAATGCATAGCATAAGCTTATATGAATGTCTATTTATGTATCTGCTCTATAATACTATAAGTTATAGTTGTTTATTTATTTTTGTTCAATTTCTTCACACAAGGGAGCGCTTGGGCAAAGCGACAGTTGAACGATGTTTCTCTGCTATTGAAGGGAATAAGCTCTCTATATCTTTATGTCTCTATGTGAATGCTACAAAAGTCATACTTTCAAATATACCGTACCGATTGTCAATCGGTACGGTATTCGATATTTTCTACCGAATATCGTATAATTGGTTCGGTATTTGAAATCTACGTCGGTAGTATCGAATACCGATTTACATTCGGTAGTCGCAGCTCTGATATATATATTTATATATATATATGTATATATTTATATATATATATATACGAATCAAAAGGCGGTTTTGTTTATCACTATGATTTAAAAATAATTTACTACTTTAAAACGATTGGAAAGCCAACGATTTCGAGCACTCAATAGCCGCCAACATTATTATTTTATTTAAGTTATTTTACCTTTTATTTGATTTAACATAAAATTATGAATATTAATGAAAATACTTATAATATATAAAAAAGGCAAATTTGTGCCAGATTGCATAGGCATTCGTTTAAAGAGGCCAAAAAGGAACTACTCTTACTTTTGCTACTTCGGGTACTTTGTTCAGTGCAAATTATAATTTAAACTATACTAAACATAAATATAAAAAGAAGGCATTTTTATATTAATGCTGAAGGAATAATAATAATAAGGGCATAACTTTTCCTTTTCCCATTGGTTATCTTCCCCCAAAATACATTTATCTTCAATCATTTCCGTTTACTCAGACACAATGAGGATACCTTTTGATAGCTCCATTTTAACCCCCACCCCCTCCTGATGACCCTTGTGAAATGTACAAACTGTAGTCCCTAGGATCCACCCCCTTGCATTCAATTAGGGAAACTATTTATATTGTGTACTTGGTATAAAAAGCAGGGTTTTTTTAGTTGAACGGATGAATGGTCTTTATTTTGTTAATGTTACAAGGAAAATAATTGTGAAAAAAAAAATCCAAAAAAAATATTAAGGAATTTTTTTTTCAAAACTGATTTAAAAATAATGAAATTAAAACACATACTCTAGTATTTTTTTGTATCTATGGTATAGGTATCTACCAGGAAATGACCCGGCCCGGTGTCTAAAAATCACTGGGCCGGGACTTTAATATTTTCGTTCGTTCGTCATTCTGAGGGTGTCGACGTTTTTTAACAAATAATTTTAATATTTTAAAAATTATGTTCGAAAAAAACGTCATCACTTATTTTTAGAAAATAATTTAAAAAGTTATAGGAAAAATTATTTTCTAACAAACCGTCTTAACATTCAGAATGACGAAGGGAAGAATATATTAAAGTCCAGGCCCGGCTTTAAAAGTCTGAGTCCTGTCGAAAAAAAAGCGTCCCGGTCGTTTCCTGGTATCTATATATAATCATCCCCATCAATTACTTGTATAAAATGACTACATTCAATAAATATTTTTTGTAGGTCTCCTAAGTCTTTCCAAATCATGTGTATCTTATAAAATAATTTCTGCAATTATCCAACAAAAAAATTATTATGTATCGAACAGCTTTTTAACTCGCTGAATCCAAGAAAATGTATTTTTCAGACTCTGGAGGCTGCATTATGTATATTAAAATATAATTCTTTGATATACATTAGGAGAGAGACTGCAAGGGCCAAGTATACAAAGAATACTCAGAGCCCATTTTCTGTTTGGTAAATAATTATTCTGGAGCTCAAACTTTTGTCGTCTTATTGAAAAACTTTGAATGAAACTGGATCTCAATGAAAAATGAAGATATTTTTATATCAAAAGATTATAATGAAAGTTGCTTTTGTCCCTCTGTCTTCTTTTTCTTTCTCAAGAAATAGGAGTCCTGTCAAAAACGAAATAAAGATGTCTGCATCGTTACATAATGTGTTACTTTGCATATTTGCATGAACAGTATAGTGATGAAGTCCAACAATAGTCCATGGAAATAGCTTAAATTCTAAAAAAGAATAGACATTATCATGTCAAGAATATACTTACTAAGCATATCCTTTAGATAAATTTTTTTTTTGCCTATATGGTTCGATAGAATTGCATCTGATAGGATATAAATAAGCATTATAGCATTAAAATTTGTCTATCGAACCTAGGATCTTATCAATGAGGTAGATCAATAATGAACATCCCCTCTCGGGAGTATTCGAACCTGCGCCCCCAACATTGAGAGTTGAACACGCCTTAACACGCACGGCTATCGAGCTCCCTTAACTTTGAATAAACTTATCTGTCCACATCCAACCTTTTTCTTTAAAACCTCAAGTCATAACTATTCAGAGTAGTAGTCATTCAATTTAATTTTTTTTTGGAAATATTGCTCTTAATAAAGTATTCATGTAGTCAAATAAATAAGATCTCTTGAAAATAATTTCAAAGATAGTTTAAAATAAAGATGTTAAGTATGATCATAGTCTCAGTTTAATTTTATCCTACAAATAAAAACGGCGTAACTACATGATAATTATTTTTTTGTTTCATTTCTTTAAAAAACTTGTATTCAGTGAAGAGCTACTTTTTTAATGAACTAAATAATGGTATACTAGTGGTTTGTTTGACCCATAAAAATATATTATTTTAAAATTCAAAGTACTATTTCCTATATAAAGTTTCTTGCACTAATGTTTGTGTCTTCATTGATTTCTCAAAAATAATCCATTGATATAACTTTAAAATATGATGAAGGAAGGTGAACAATTTTTGTTTTTGTTGAATGTATGGCTTGTACATTTTGATGGATGGCATTAAATCTTTGTGAATATAATTAAGTATTTTAGCCTTTAAAACAATCCAATGTAATCAACATATTTCATTAATTACTTTTATGTTTTATTATGAAAAAACATCAGTCCTCAAAAAAATGATCAAACTGTTTTATAAAGTGCAATCATACTTTTTTTCTTCTTTATTCACAGTTCATGGAATATATACAATAAACAAAGTAACATATAAGGTATATAATAAGATGCTAATCGTAAAAAAATACATTATTAAAGATTATAGTTTAATTTTTAGCCTCCGAGCTGAACAATCTTCAAAATATATATCAATTAAAAGCACATAAAATCGAAATGACAAAAATAAACGAAAAAACACGGAAAAATAGAAAAGTCTATTTGTATTTTCTAAATTTCTTTAAAAGCTTATTTTGGCGTCATTATAAAACAGGGACCGGAAGGGAAGTATCGAATTTCATCGGCGACTAGTGTCCACGAATCACCAAAGACGGAGGAATTTTGAGGTCCAAAGCGGCGGACCTCGCTGCAGCAGAAAGAAATATTGGCCTCAGCTCTGAAACTTTTTTGAAACTGTAAAGATAAAGATTTTATTTGACATTTTAATATTGCTTGCATAATATGTCTTGTGGAATGACATAAAAATATTAGGAAAATTATTTTGGTAACAGGTGTAATTCATACTTATATGTGTCGTCATTCGACAATGCAATTTATGATTTTACAGTTATATTGTGCCAGATGTTGATTTATAGCCTGTGTATGGCCTTTCTGTTTGCTCTATATGCCAATAAGTTAAAGAGGTTATAATGTATTTTCCAAAAATATAACCATACAAATACAAAATAACTATCAATTTAAAAACCTACTATTTGACCATTATCAACTCATTGAAGTGACTCAAATGTGAAAAAAGAAAATAATAATGAAGAAAATCTAATTTGTAAGTTCTCTAAGAAGAATTTATATGAAATTTATGTAAAAAATAAATTCTTTATTTTCAAAATTTGATGCAAATTAAGTCCTGAATTGGGTAACCCCATTTTTGGGACTTATTTTAATGATTTGCCCAAGATACGGGTAGTTAGTCTTCAAGATGTGCACATAAGAATGCCAGTCTCCTGCATTTTTTAAAGATAAATGTATATTATATATATATATATATATAAATGCCGCTTGTATTGAACATTTTAATGTTTATTTTCATATGATACCCGATACAGTCACTGTTACATCTTTGTAAAAAGTCCATGACTAAAAAAACCATGAACTCTAAGTCAAACCCATGAATTGAAATCATCACATTATTTTGTGATGAAATAATCATGCACTAAGCTCGTTCAACAACAAAAAGGTTTTGAATGAAGTTATTTAGAGCTACCATAGTCCTCTGGGATACATAAAATTAATTAAGAACAATACTATAAATATAAATTATTCAATATTATAATAATATACAAATAATACAGAAAAAGCTGATTAGAGAGACCAATGCATTTTGATCATTTCTGCACTCCGAGCCCCAGATATGATATGGGCCTATCTCAGGGACCGAGAAAAAAATCCATACCTTAGAACGGTGATTGAGGTAGATATTTTGAGGCTTCCACATTAACTACCTCCGGCAATAACAGCCTGTCTTACCATTAATTAGTTGACGAATGGGAGGTCTGCCTTGGCAATATAGCGAGGCACGTGCTGTATTCTACTCAATTATACTTATAGTCACTGCAATTGTGTGATATTAACAAGCACATTCTACCGTAATCTTGGCTTATATAAAAAATTGATTCTTCTTCTTCTTGTATAGACAAGAAGGAATATTATAGTTCAATTCATTCAGAATATGTTCTTGGTATTAAAAAGTCGAAGAAGGAGTTGTAAGCCGTACTTAATATTTCTATTAACATCATTATATTTTATATGTGGCTGTAATTCTAACATACATATAATAAATATATATTTAAAGGGGGAGAGGGATGGATCCAGGAGAAGGAGGAGCACTAATTATGACCTAATTCTGGAAGGGGATGGAATTATGTAATTCTTACATTCAATTAACTTTACTTAAAGTTCCTGTTGTCTATTTCCGTGAGTGTAATTATTTATTATGAATCGTGTTCATCGGAGAGTCACTATTATTGTAAAAAAAATGTGAAATGAGCAAAAAAATTAATGTTTTTATGACCGTTTATGTATCTTTGCAAATGCCCTAAATAGTTTTATTAAAAAGTTTTGCAGATTACCGAATAAAATGTAATTTACCCCAAAAAATTAGCATGTCTTTTGAAATATATATTAGTCATTATATTTGTAATACTTAATTTATATAAGAAGTTTTTATTTTGTGCTTGGCTCAACGGATTTATATTCAAAATGTTTTGAAGTTCATTTGTTTATATTGTAAATTTTTACAATCCTTTAATAGCAAAAAGTGTTTAAAAAAATTAATACACTTCAAAACAAATCAAACAGCCTTTAATATATATATATATATATATATAATTTTATATTTGCACCAGTGACTTCAAAAATTGTACCTAGCAGTATTCCAGACAAGTCGGTGTCATAAAATGATTTGCATTTTGGAGATGATGAATAGGGTTTTTGTAATAACGGCATCGCATTGTAAGAAAGTCATACTCACTGTCTGTTGGTTTGATCCGTCAATCAATGATATTGGTTAGTTAGAAATTTATTACTGTTTACTATAGACAAACATATACAGATATACATAAACTAAAGTAAAGAACACAACCACACATTGGGGCATCTGTGTTACGACAGTAAAAGTAAAGTAATCATATTTATATATCAAAAAAAATCATTATAACATTTTTCACCTTTGTACATTTTAAAAACTTGATTATTTTTGTTTGCTCATCCTCCTCTTGCGAAACTAGGTGCCTTTCGTAGCACAAAGTGGGGCATTTGTAGATTAAATGATGAGCAGTCTGTGGTTCTTCCAAACAGAGATCACATATTTCACTCGTGTTTTTCCATTCACTCAAATGAGAGAGAATGGTCCATGTCCGGTATAGGATTGGACAAGAAGTTGGGCATCTTCATGTCGGTGTTTGATAGGTTTTGGCTGCGGGGTTTTAAGCATGAAGCGTATATGCTTCATCATTTGGTCATTTCTGTAACGGTGACACCATTAGTTGTAAAAGAAATCGTTAAGTGTTTTCTTTATTTAACTTGGAGGAACACTGACATTATTTCGGATTTTGATATATATATATATATATATATATATATTTATATTATATAGAGTTTACATTGAAAAACTAGTATTATCTTCATATGAAACCCCATACAGTCCCTGATTTATAATAAATGCTCTGTGTTTTCTGGCTTTGCCGTATAAAAAAAGTTTATTCAATCAAAATAATAATCAAATATTTTCTTACTAGAACATTTTGTTATTTTAGCGCAGTTAGATCAGCTTCACCCTACCAGACCTCAATTATGTTTTTGCCGATTATAAACTATTTAGGCCTAGATTTTCCTTGAATAACAGTAATATTTTCTAGGGGAACAAAGTATCATAATATATTTAAAAAATTGTGATTAACACTATAATGGATCAAATTCCGGCTATATTGTTTTCTTTCTTATATCAGGGACAGTGTATTTGTTATTCAGACGTTAATTTTAATATTTTGGGGTCAATGTATGTTGATAAAAAGTCCTGATTTGAAATTTATTGTTAAATACCTTTGCAAATTACTCTTTTGTAGTGTGGTGTGTATGAACAAGATGAGGGCTGTCTCGAAACAAATGGTCAGTTGTTTCTGTCGCGTTATCACAAAATAACGAGTTCTAATTCGTCCAAATAAATTTTACCACTCACTTTAAGGCGACTGAAAGAAGTGTGAATCTTTTCATACACATTAAGCGAGCAACTATTATAAATTAAGTTATAATAGATAATGCGAAGAGCTGCACATTTTTTAGAGTGATATGAGGTATTTAAAGTTTGAAAGACCATTGCACAAATTTGCTTGCTCTTATTCCCCTTAATGCTTCGTTTTTTAAACATAATGCATTTCATTTCATTAACAAAATTTATTATTATTTTTAGTTGATGGATTAACATATCACCACTCTTACTTCGAATCGTCCAAGGAGGATGAGGAAGAGCCATCGGACGGTACCGGTAACAACAACTTTCTCCGTCCGCCAGACACGCGATCCTCCTCCCTTGAAGGGCTCCGCTGGATCCTGGAGCCGCCTAACGAGGCCGCTTTCTCCAACAGCACAGGCTTCGTCTAGAATGCATTGCACGCGGGAAAAACGTTCAAGTCCTCTGGTACCAGAGGGACACCCGTATAACCACAGATCCCTCAGGACTCAGATTCGTCTCAGAAAACGGAACACTTACATTTTTCCCATTCAGGTAATTCAGTCAGTAATTATGAATTGAATCTAATCGATTCAGATGTAATAAAAAAAACGACAAAAGAAGGAAAAAAAACTGATTTATGCAGGGATAAGTAAATATACGACAAAACTTTAATGGCAGAAAACAGTACATTTATGATGGAGATATTTGTTATATATGTATATTTCTTCATTTACCAGAGTTAACGATAAATATTATACCAAAAATAAAGTTTTTCGGATCATCAATACCTATTGAACCGATAATTTACATTGTGAGTTAATATTTGTCGTCTATTTTTGTAATAATGTAGAAAGCACAAATTTATAAGTATTAGGAAGACTGTTTATAATATGAAACGTTGCCCACAGTGAATGAAAGGTTTTCTTCATAAATGTTTGCCCATATATCCCCAGCTTTATTGTGCTTTTGTCACCCCCCTCAGGATCGAATACGAAGTCAAAAAGACCTAAGTAAACATTTTATTTTTTTGAAATACAAAAATATAACAGTTATGCTAATATATATTGCAATGCAAGCCTATCACAATCAATGGCTTTGCTCAAAGTAGAGCACAATCATAATAAAAGAGATATGTTTTTTCATTATTTTGATTGACATCGTGACCTTAAGAGGTAATATACTTTAGTGTTATAGGATAATGAAATATACGAATTTGTGATCATATATGTAATACTGATAAATATTCCGTGTGCAATTTGAAACTTAGGTGTATGTTTAAATAATGGGGTACATATTTTTTCGTTAATTACTTATTTTATAGAGTAAATCTATAATATTTATACATTTCCTTAAGATGTGTTTTAAAACAAATATGTTAATGCCCACCCTAGGACACCCTTTTTAATGAAACATAACTCGGTGTTTATTTTGTAGATGACATACCTTCCATTATAAAAGATGATTACGAAACGATGTTAGTTTGATCATATATGTTATATATATATATGTGTGTATATATGTATATATATATATATATATATATATATATATATATATATATATATATATATATATTTGTGTGTGTGTGTATGTATATATATATATTTATATATATATATATTAGGCCCGTTTTTCAAATTTTTGAAATGTTGATCAAAAACATCATTTTCATTTTTGAAAAAAGACAACAATAAAATTTTGGACAAAATTTGGCAATGTATTCCGCTTGCTTAACAAGCTCAAAGTTTTTAAATTTTATAAAAATTTCAAAAAAATATTAAAACGGTTGACAGTACGAGTTTCTTATTATACAATTTTAAAGAAAATTAATTGATTACAAGACATATTTGAGATGTTTCATACTAAAACAAGAATAAAGTATAGAGTTTTTTTAAAGAAAGTGAAAAAAGGTTTATTTTTTAGCATATTTCATAACTTCTTGTATCAATTAACTTCACTTGCCTGCAGAAGATGATTTGTTCGTTTGAGAGAAAAATAGTGGTTGTAAGTAAAGTATATCTCTTGATGATGAATTCAAAAATAGCCTTTTGTTGCATTCTATTAATAAAGAATTCAGTTTTTTTTGCTTCATCAGATTCAGAGCCGGTTATGACCAGTAAAGAACGATTATGGAAAAACTGAATACTAATCATATAACAACAGACATGTTTAAAACGTTATTTCCATATGTATTAATAAATATCCATTTAAGTAAACGAACGTGAAATATAAGCAAGGAAATGGATTCTGCCATCATTATGAAAAAGCATAATGATTTTATTTTATTTTTGCTCATTGATATTTTGACGTCAAACATACCTATTTACCATGTTGAAGAAATGTTTTTTTTGTGTGTGGATATATTAATATTAATGAAGTGTTTCCTAGATTTAGCTTTTTACAAAGTAGTAAAAAATCCCTGTTTTTACCCATGGGTTGACGTTTCATTTGTGTAAATGGCACAAAAATACGTTGACAAGATAAGTCAGGCTTTTACTGTCATTTGTGGGAGAGAGAGTCTTTGATATACAGCCTCAAAATATTACTTTAGGACTTGCTCATGGGCTTTACAAAGCTCTGTTTGGATACGGATTAAAATAAATACTTTTTCAGTTATTTAAAATCTTGATTTTTCTTGAATATACCAATATTTTACAAAAAAAAAGTTTGTTCAATATTATGTCAGGAATTATCTACAAAATGAAAAACAAATCCTGAGGCAAAAATGAAGTCTATATGATGCCCCTCTATTTTTTATATATTTAATGAACGATTAGAGCTTAAATCAAACACTTCATTAAAAAGATTTACTTGATTTGGTTGATTTATTCAAATAAAGGAAATGATTGTTCTTTTTCCGAATCTTAGAATCACAAACCATTTTATGCAAATTTGATTTTAAAGCGAGGAGCATTGATCCTCGAGATAGTTTATACAAGATTAGAATCTATCAGGAAACGACCAGGACACTTTTTTTCGCCGGGGAATCCGGTCCAGGACTTAAATTTTTCAAGTCGGCCAAAACCGGGCGGGACTTCAGTATATTTTCATTCCTTCGTCATTATGAAAATATTAAAGTCTCGATCCGGTGATTTTTAGACACCGGGTCGGGACGTTTCTAAACACAACCGTGACCCGGGTCGGGCCGTGTACCCGGTCGTTTCCTGGAATCTATGTAATTTGTTATATGACAAGAATTTAAAAAAATCCTTCGCCAGATTGAAAGGGAAGGATAAAATATATATAATATATTACTTCCATGCAAATCATCAAAGTATGTTTATAATTTGACTATTTTATCGCCTGGTTACGCATATCCTGCCTTTTTTTGGAATCGTCATGATAAAACAGCAGAAGAACAATCATGAATATTCTGCGAACAAATAAGGTAAACAAATTCGTATCTCTTGTTCGAATGCTTTCACAAAAAACAATTGGGTCATCTTAAATTATTTGATAATAATAAAATTTAAGCATAAATCTTAGAAAAAAATATTTTAGAAATTTTTATATTTTTCTTCATTAAAACGAAATATATTTTCTGTATTAATAACGAAATATATTTTCAAAATGAATTATTTTTTTTACTTTTCCAAATTTATATCGAATAAAGTTACATTCTTCCATCATTTTACTAGAGATAATATAGTGTTTAAAGTGTCTCTGTTTAAATAATTTTATCATTTTAATATATACGAATATACTTTGAAATGAATAATGTTGTAAATATTATTATAAGGCTATCCCAAATAATATATGCAAATTTAATGTGTTATGTATGTTCATTAGTATATTATAATCTTTAATACGTATACATTTCATAGCACCTTCGATTGTCTGAGTTGATTTAATGCAGGAATAAAGTTTCTTGTACGTCGGTACACCAAAAAAGTCATAATAATTGCTTAAATATAGTCATACTTATTTGTAACTAGAAGCAATATCTTTTAACAACTCCTAGACAAATACAACGACATTTTGATTCTATAGATTCAATTCAAACTTAATACGTATTGCTATTTGGTATAGAAAAACTTCAAACATGATACCGTGACAATTAAAAAATAACCTTATTTATAACTTTTATTAATATATAAAAAATATATATATCAACAAAAAATAAATGTATCTTAAAATCGGGAAGGATTATATATATATATATAATTATTTGACGATTTTTCATTTTCTTTTCTATCAAGGTGGTTAGTGTTCATGTCCAAACATAAATAATTTTAATTTGAAGTAGGATTTTGAAAGTTACATGTTTCAATTTAAATTTTAATAAAATTCACTTGAATCAAAACAACCCTCACTTCATAAAATGAAAACACTTTTCCGTGAGCACTTGCCTCTTGTCTTAAATGATTATGTTCGTTAAGGTTTATCCCTTTGAGAATTCTGCAGAACTACATTTGAAGGGGGGGGGGGGAATAATAATATATAAATGCCTTGAATAAAAGAGATATAAAATATTCATACAAAAGAAATTATTTATAAAAATATTAAATATCTCTATTCCTTTTATCCGTTGTCAATATTTGTTCTACATAAGTCAGGGGAAATATTTGCAAAATACATTTATAAAAGTCTATATTTACTTTCTCGAGGTAAATTGTGTATGCTAAACATTGTGAGGAGAATAATATTTTTTATCACTATAGGCACAGATATAAGATCTACATCAGTATGGATGGAGAAGCTTTGCTTTTTCTGCTGTAGTTCGAGTAAACTAAAGGGATAAAAAACCCTTGAACCAGATCATCTAGTATATCATCTTTATATATTTTATGAACAAATTGAATCCAAGTTTTCTTTTTTTAAGCATTTTTTTATCTTTATATATTGACTATTTGTCCCCTACCATTTTTCTATTTACAAAAATGTTATATGAACGAAATATAATTATAACTATTAATATAAAAAAACTATATGACTTTTAGCCTTGTGCATATTTTGTGTTTTTTTTTACATAAATGTTTGAAATTTTAAATATTGAATATTTTTTAAGTTGATTATGATATGCTTTTAAATGATATTATTGTATTAATATTCATATTATATTTATAGGATATATTCTATATCAGATATAAAAAAACTATTACAAAATAAGCCTTACTACCGGTAAAAAAAACCCAGGTAAAAAAAACCCTTAGATCCTATCTATATATATATATATATATATATATATATATATATATATATATATATATATATATATATATATATATATATATATATATATATATATATATATATATATATATATAATATTAGGGCTGTTCTTATTTTTCAAATGTTTGAAATGTTAGCAACATTGTGGATTTTCTGTTTCTTGGTGATAAAAGAAACGACATACAAAGTTTGAACAAAATCGGTCAACATTACGAGGTCGCACAAGGAGGTCAAAGTTTTAAAATTTAGTAAAAATATGGTTTTCCCGCATTTTTTTTTTGGTTATATATTTTAACCAACTGTCAAGAGTATTTATTATTTATTTATTCCCGCAAATTTCTGAAAGTGGTGGACGTTACAGACTTCAACAATAATTATTAGTTTAAAGGAAATCTAATTTACTACCAGACGTATGTTTGATGTTTTTAATTAAACAAAGTTTTCAGTAAAAACAAAGAAAAAATGGAGTGTGTAATGTTAGCATATTTCATAGTTTTTTGTATCAATTAACTTCACTCGCCTGTAGAAGATGACTTGTTCGCTTCAAAGTAAAATATAATTTTTAAGCTTAGTAAACCTTTGGATGATAAATCCAAAAATGACCTTGGTTGCATTTTATCAATTCAGAATTCAGTACAATCTGAGCTTACATCATAAGATTCAGAGCCTGTATTGACCTATAAGAAATCGATTATGAAAAAAATAAATAATAATATGTTTCTTAGATTTGCGTCAAGGTATCCTCTCAAAATTTTACTTTGTCTCTGACGCATTTATAATCCATTATATGCGTCATTTTGTACGCGAGATATGTTTTTTTAATGTACATATAACTCTCTACTTATTAAATTGACATGATTTAGTATACCAAAATATTAAGCTGGCTTACCAAGCTTTCATTTGATATGTTTGGTGTTCTAAAAATCACTATACTTTAAGAGAAATAAGCAAATACATTTTTGCACGTACTCCCACAAAAAATTGATCTTTTGATATGAGAATATACAATTACCACTTGGTAACTGCTGTTAGTGTTACCTGGATAGAAAGAGAAAGAAAAAAAGGAGGGAGAGAAGTGAGGCAAAATACTCTCTCCCTTCTCTTTTCTTTCTCTTAAATAATAATAAATTTTCGTTCCTTCGATATTCTGAAGTGGCGACGTTTTTTTAGAAAATAATTTCTCAAATAAGTGACGACGGTTTTTAAAAAAAAAAATTTTTTTAAGTGATGATGTTTTTTTAGTAAAGAATTCCCTCCAAAAAAGTGACGACGTTTTTTTTTTAGAAAGAATTCCCTCCAAAAAAAGTGATGACGTTTTTTTAAAAAAGAATCTCGAAGGGAAAGAGTATTTCGAAAAATTCCTTTCTAAAAAAATGACAAACGAACAAAATATTGATGTCCCGGTTCGGTGTATAAAAAACCGGGACACCGGGCCAGGCCGTTCAAAAACAGCCAGGACCTTGGCCGGGCCGGGTCGCTCAAAAAACAGCCGAGACTTGGCCGGGCCAGGTACCCGGTCGTTTCCTGATATATATATATATATATATTTTGTCATTTTAATTTAGATTATATATATTTTTTCTTGACTCCTTAGTTGATACTAAAATCCATGACGTTGGTTATATCCATAAACTTTTACAGACGCCTCCGTTATTAGTTTCACAGCTCTTACCACTGATGTGAGTGACAAGGCGAATTCTCATTTTTTAAAGGATATTTCATGTGATTTCACAAAATCTTCCTTTTTATGGCATATTAAATTTGTTCAGTATGTGCAATTGCGTGCAAAATTATTAGTTTATTATACGCAAAAACGCCTACCTTCCAAAATAATATTGATAGCAATGCATTTATATAAGGCCATTTAAATTCATGTTCTGATTCTTATACATAAGTACCTTTATAAGTAAATAAATTTGCAAAATCGGCATTCAATTTGCTTGTCCTATTTTTGGTTTGCATTTTTTCAATTTTTCATAAGAAAGGGCTTAGTATCAAGACATAGAGTTTTAGAAATATCATTAATAAAAGCTGTCATTCCAAAATGCTTCATTTTTTCCAATACAACACTTTTATAAATTACAAATGTTCCCAGTATGTTGTGTAGGATCCATGACAGCCTTTATATTATTTCTATTCATCACAACTTTTCAAAAGCAAATTAAGAATATAATATATAATGTTACGTTAGTATTGTTTCAAATAAATATGATCGAGGTGTAAGGATCGAAAACTAAACTTTATATGGATACAATCGTCATATAACAAGGCATTAAAGAACAGGGCATTTGTTTTTTTATGTGAAAAGCTGTCAGGTCTTTTATTATTAGTCTTAAACCCTTTGAGATTGTTGGCTCAATAGAATGGTTAATATAATTATTTGACAATATTATTTTCATGAATTAAATGTATATTAACGTAATACTTTTTAGATTACCTTGTTATTACTACTCTTGTATAAACATGTTGTTATGACGTCACGACAAACGTCAAGCTAGCCTGATTGTACGATGAATGCACCTACTCTTTATTGTTTCTTTTTATATTTATATTAAGCAAGATTAGTTCATAAATACTGTTCGGAATTTTTAAATGTTTGTTTATGGTCATTCCTTGGTATTTTATTAATATTATATAATTATAGCATTTTATAACACATATTCCCGTTCAATGGTTCATTTTTCTGATTTCTTTGTTTAGGGGAGATGACTACCGAGAGGACATTCACCATGGGGTATACCACTGTAGAGCTCAAAACAAGTTTGGTGTCATCATAAGTAGAAATGTTAAAATTCAAGCAGTTGTGGATGAGGAATACAGCGTCACGGTTCGAGACTCCTACGTCATCCGAGGAAACACGGCTCTCCTGAGGTAAACAAGGGCCAAAAAAAAAAAAATAAAATTTGATGGAATGCTTCAAAATTCAAGAAAGCAGGAATTCAAAGTGTTTAGAGTTTATTGAATATATATGGGATATAAACTAACTTTGATTGTTTTCATGACAAGCAAAAATTGATCAACATCGGCGAGAGATCCATATTTGCAAAAGTCTAAGTTTTTAAATATTTTTTATCAATGAAGTTGTTTTGTGGTAGTTTACCTTCCGTATGATTCTGGGTCTAGTTCTGGTGAGGTAAGTCCAATCTAGAATTCAAGCAAAACTAATTAAAATATCATAGTGATTATTCCATAAAGATAACAAATCTAAAAAGAGGATGTAAATGGCTATTCTCATCAAATCGATGACATATTTCCTCCAATTATTTTCCAAAGATCCTCATTTCAAACTGACGTAAATAATATTCATACAGATGCAGGATTTTTTTCTTATATAATCTGGGTTTCCTAGTCTTGTTTACACATAACAAGAGACCTCTTACCTTGTCTTTCTCATTCCTTTTTCTGCTTTTTAAAGGAAAATATCATCCTATGTATTCGTCCATATAAAAAAGATCATTTGGATGCATGTATAACAATTAATTCACCCTGTTTTGAACAAATAATTTATTTGTGACGGCCTTTATGAATTTCATTGACTTTGATAACATTCTTTGTTAGTGCCAAGGAATAAGTTTTAGGATTTCCATTTTTGTTTATAAAATGAGATATAGCTCTATCGTATGTTTATTGTTTATCCTTTTACTTTGAGTTTTATTTGATCATTTTATGCAATATATCTCATTCATAAACTTATTGGTGTAAAATTTATATTCTCTTTAGAAACCCCCCCCCCCCCATTTTATTTCCTTATTTTTTCCTTTTGCATACATGAATTAAATGCAAAAAAATATTTTTTTTACGTGGATGGTATCAAATTGGAATAAAGTAAATTGATAGATTCAAAAGATAAACAAATTGGTAGAGGAATTCTCATATATGGAAATTTGTATCTTATGTTGAAAAAAGCTCGTATAATTAGCATTTATTGATTCCTGTTTAATGCCAGAGTATATAAAGTTCAACTCGGCTCTTTTAGATACTGTGTAGTTACAGTTATTTTGTTTGAAACAATTTTAATCTTGTTAATCCGACTGGTGAAAAAAATCTATAAATAACCTTTTTGTTTCGTACATTTTTATTTGTTCATACTTTATTTAGATGTGAGATTCCGCCTTACGTCTCAGACTACGTTCACGTCACAAGTTGGGTCCATGAAGAAGGAAGTTCAGAGGAGATTTTTCCGACCAAAGAGCCGCGGGGGAAGTATACCTTCTCCAGTCCGGAGATCTCCTCGTTCATCATACATCAGCCTATGATACCTACAAAAAATACACCTGTAAAACGGAGCACACACTAACTGGACTAAGGAAGCGAAGTTCTGCGGAAGCTAGGATCATTCTAACGGGTAGGACATTATGATTTAATTAACCTCTTCTACTTTCATATATATTACGACTAAACTATAATAATATTGACTTAATATTTATTTAATATATATATAAAATGTAAAAAAACTTTATTAAAGATTATATGGAAAATTCGCATTTAAACACTTTTAAATTAGCTGTATTTTTTACATCTTAAAAGTCAAGGGAATGATGTATGAATAAATGTATATTTATTCCATTCAAATGCCAATTAAATACCTCAAACTTGTATTGATAAAGTAATGAACGCTCATTGGATCCTTTAATGTTTTTATGAAATAGATCCCAGGAGCCCGTCATACCAAAAGTGATTGAGCCACGATCCCAGCAATTGGAAATCCGGCATTGGATGGGGGAAGACATTCTACTCCCCTGTGTGTCCCAAGGTTCCCTGTTCCCGAGTCTACGTAAGTAAAGCATTTACTTTATATACTTTCTTATTTTCCATGAAACAATTAATGACTATAATCAAGAATGTGTATAATCGTATTTCAATTGAAAATTCAATTTATTTTTCTCTCTCTATTGTCTGAGTGTGCTGATCCTTTTATCGTCAGATATGATGGTAGCGCAAGATACAATTCATCTCTCTCTAAGTGTAAAGGGGTTTTTATATGAAGGGGGTATCCAGGTGTGCTCATGAATAAACATATAGGAATCAAAATGAGTCTATTGAAGTATTTTCTAGTTTAATGTAAGTATTAAAGATACTTGATATTAATATATTCTATTCAAAGAATTTAATAATGACATAGATCGAAGCTATGAAGAAAGACACGGTGTATTCTTAAGGACTATATTCTTAGCCTGAGTAAATGATCAAACATCAACTGTTGCGTGTATAATGGTGACGTATTGAATTGATTTTTATTGTTAGCCACACTTGTTAACTTTTGAATAAATCACGGTCTAAAATAAAGTTTCATCCATTCTTCCTACTTTATCCATGGAATCATATATAACAGTAAGAATGATTTAGATTATTTATAATCATAAGAACATTAGGTATAGAAATTCACAATTGAATATAAGGTCAATTGTCAAACGGATCTGCAATGTGCCCTCAGGCTTCACGAGACAAAAGTTTGGTGAATAATCCAAGCACTCCATGCCAACATTATGTCGGTTGCTTTGTTTAACAAATAATAGTTTATTGAAAGCTCACAGCCAAGGAATCCTTGGGCTTCATCATCCGAACCATGGTCATTTGGCGTTGAAAATCAAACGTTATTTGTGGACTTTCACTCGCCAAATCTTTTAAAATGTCCATTTTTGTTTGGAGGATTTGCAAATGTTGTATTTTATAATCCTCAAAATTACCTGAAGGAGATTAGATGTAAGTAAATTGTTATAGAGTGGCAATTCTCAGACGCCTATGTATGTTCCCTTGTAAATGCATTTTTAATACACATAAATACATAATACCAATAACACAATGCAATCAAATTACCTTTATTTTTTCCTCTCTCACCAATATAATTCTATCAATAAGGAGGTAAATCCATTGTGTGGATAATAAATGTTTACACTAAACGCAAGTTGGTAATATATTAATCTTGTAAATATTATGGCATTGAGAATACTTTTGTATATTATTGAGGATGAAAGGATTAAATAATATATTTATTATACTGCTTATGTTAAACTGTGTAATTTTATATTTTGTCATATGGGTTATTTTTACTATAAGATTCATTTTAAACTATAATGTTTATTATAAAAACTTATGTTCATCTATGATGCTTATTCTAAACAATAATCTTTATTTGAAACTATAATATTTACTCTAAAATACTATTATGTTAAACTATTTTAAAGTATGATATATTTAAACATTTTTTACTATATGTTTATTTTCAACTATTATAATTTATAATGTTTATTTTAGACTATAACATTTATTCAAAAATACTGCCTATATGTAAACTATCTTAAACGATAATGTTTATTTAAAAAATAATGTTCATATTAATCTATAATGTTTATTTTATACTATAATGTTTATTTCAAACTAGAAATTTTTCCAAAGTATTTTAAAATATATGTTTAATTAAACTTCAATGTTTATATAAAACCATACTTTCCATTATAAATAATAATCATCATTTTAGGCTTATAAGGCTCCTTTCATACAAAAATAAATATATCAAAATAGTTTATTTGAAAATTTCTGGTTCATTTTAAGCTTATTATTTATTTTAATTAAACGGTTATTTTAAACATCAAGTTCTTAAGCCTGGATCAACTAATTCCAACGCTTTAATAATATTCATGTCGACACAGCACACACTCTATCGAATCTAACAATTAATACACGATAATGTTTATTTAAACTGTTAAATTTACTTTAAAACTATGAAATTATTTTCAAGTATATAATTTATTTCAACTAAAAAAATTATTTTCAATTATAAAATCTAATTTTTTAGTAAACAGTCAAGTCATAAGTTTGTAGTTGCTTGTCAGCTAAAAATGGATTTTTAATCAAGGAAAAAGATAAAATATATATATTTCGAACAAATTTGAATATAACTATATTAAGTGTTCTTTGACGTCAACAATGTACAGTAATCCCCCTCGTGCTTTCTCGTTTTTAGCAAACATTTTAGTCCTTACGGTCCTTAGCCTATTTTGACTGTTTTGGAACATTTAGATTTTTAGTCATATGCACAAAATATGCAAAATACCCAAAATAATGAAATGATCCAATAATAATATTTTATTTTATTGTTATTATGGATCCAGGACTATATATATATAATTATTTTTGCAAAATATGGGTTAAAGCGCTGCTTTGAAATAGAAGGTCTTAAATTTTTATGAGCCCTTTGGTAACACGAGGAATGTAAATACATTTTTGTACAATTACTTTAACTCAACGCCTATTTTATTTTATAGCACATATCATTATTACACTGAAGTACATCATCCTATAGGGTATATATGAGAAATATAATAAGAGAAAAGTAGACCATTGAACATTTTATTTCTTTTTGCATTCAGGGGTTCAATGTGTTTAAAAGTAATGGAAGTGATTTATCTTTAAATTAATTTTATAAATTATAATAATACGAAGTATGTTAAAATGATTTAATTTATTTTTTCCGTCGAAAAAATTACTGATCTCCAAAAGAAATAACGCCTTTGTCTGCCCATGGCTTCGGATGCTTTTATTCCTTGAGGAAGGCGTAATTTAATATTTAAACCACATTTTAAAATGTGTTTTTTTGCCTATTTGGTTTGATAGAATTGCATAGATCACAATCACCATAATAAAGTTGCATATACCTTTAAATAATCAATCTTCATTTAATGTAGATTTTTTCTAGTCATAACTTAGGGCAGTGGTTACCAAACTTTTTCTGCTGGGCCCCCCTTTGGTACATAAGAAGTTTTTGCACCCCCCAAAAAAAGAACATACTCACATTTGTTCTCAGAGTCCATTGCAGTTTATTTCACACATTGTAATTAATACAAATCTCAAACTTTTTGTTTTTGTCCATTTTTAGCAGTATATTTAGTCTACGGTATTTATATTTTCATTCATTCGTTTTTTTTTGCTCTGCGCCCCCACTTTGGGAACCACTGACTTAGGGTGTCTTACCGAATATCTATTAAGATTACTCTTCTTGAGGTAAATTATTAAAACACATATATAAATATTATTTATTAGAATAAAAGTCCTGGGAAAAGGGCTGGACATAATTAAGTTTAAAAACATCTTACATTTAAATACCATTTGAAAGTAGGTGAATGTCCAAAATCAAATGAGTTTAGAAGAGGAGTTGTGTAAATATTTTTCATTAGGAAGATGATTTCTAATGACATTCGAGGCCATAACCAATGGACTCCAGCGTGGATCCAATATCTTACATAATCCTTGTTGGATGGAAGTATCATTAAAATAAAGATTGAAGTAATATGTATAAACACTTGTATTGGCAGAATGATTTTGATAGCTCCCTCAACTTCGAATAGTCTTTTTATAGTTTTTAAGTCTCCTCAAACCTACACATATGATTTTTCACAGGCCCAAGTAATTTAGAATTAGCTGACCACCTAATTGGGGGGAGGGGCTTATTTTCAATTACCTAGAAAATGAAATAACTACTTTTAACTAGTTAAGAAAAGCTATTTAGGGAGATCAGTTGTATACTTAGAGAATTAGTTTTTCTCCTGTTAGGTCTCCTATGTAACTATTTTCCCCTCCATTTTCCTAAACAGGCATCAATCAAGTGCTCTCCAAAAAGAAACTTTTTGATCAATTCTCTTTTTTTCTCAGCTGTGGTATGGATTCAGTTTTTCTGTTCTCCGTTACTACATATGTGCCTGTGTAGATAGTTTGTACATAAACATCCATATTGTTTGAGCGAACCAACCAAATGGCAACATGTGAGAGATATAGGAATTATTCTC
>CP045903.1:6563390-6580396 GCA_013387185.1 Caligus rogercresseyi
CCATCAACTTTGGGATTTTATAAAATAAAAAAATAGAAAAAATGTAGTTCTGGACTTAAATTTTTAAACGCTGACATCCTATGAGAAAACTTTGTATGTTAGAAAAATTGCTTTATCTCTCCACTTATATCATAGTAGTAATAGCTAAAAAGCTTTGTGACTAAGAACCTTCTTTTTATCATAAATATTGTATCTCTTTGTCGGCTGAAATATATTAGTCGACAGCTTTTTTTTCCTTTTTCTATCTCTGGTCAAATATTGCCTTATTTCTAAAAATACAACTATTTTTTTAAAATGAAAACCTCTTCTTACACACACCCACATATATATAGCTATTATATATATATATATTTATTTATTTATTTATATATATACAGATATATCAGACTTGTTGATTTATCGTTCATATTGTTCGTCGTTCGCGAACGATACTGACGAAGACAAACGATAAGAAAATTTCCTTATCCTTCGTTTGTTCGTTTTTGGCCGCCAAAAAAGAACAAAGATTTTTTATTTCCATGGGGAAAATTTCCTTTCTAAAAAACGTCATCACTTTTTTTCAGAATTTCTTTTAAAAAAACATGAGAATGGCGAACGATGAACAACGAACGATTCATTTAAATTAACGATGAACGACGAAGGATACCTTTTGGCGAACGACAAACGACATTTTTCGCGAAGTCAACAAGTCTGATATATATTATTATAGAATATGTATAATTTATTTATAAATATATCTTATATAATATCCATCAACCACATTTAATAAATAACTCCCATGTACTTATATATATGTCCTTATAAGTATGCTGAGGCTGCATTGTTTTCTTTTTCTCTTTACTTGTTTTCTTTCACATGTGAAAAGGAGGCAGCGGACTCCTTTCATTCTTGGTTAGTTGACTATGATTGATGTGTTCATCACTTATTACATTCAGCAACAATTCTAATATTACATGCATTCTTTGGATTAACAAGAAGAATAATGGGAGGAAATTCTTGGTAAAAGGAACGTACAGTAGCCAGCTGTGTGATTGCTTTTATGTATGAGGATGAATACGTCTTATGACTGTGTGGTAACTATAAATAATATATATACGATTATATATATATGTATGGAATAATGGATGGGTTGAGGGTATCTACAAATACAAAAAGTACTGGAATAATCATTGGTTCCTTGTTTTTGAGAAAGTGAATAATACATAGAAAAAAGTATATATTTCCTCCTCTTGTTGAATAACGTAATTGAAGAAAGTATGGCCAATGATATCAACACTCAATGCATCTGAATTTGTATAAACCGTTAATAGATGTCAATTCTATACTCTTACATGCCTGAATGGTCTTGACAATTTATATATATATAAATATAGCTATCAGAATTTTTCTAACCAGATAAGGTTTTCTAGACAGTCGTCAAACGGGCGATAAGTATTGTTGCACCAAGCAAGGTGGACAATTATACTAGCTATATTTATTTTCAGGTACTAAGTTTTAAAATGTTTATATATGTAATTTATTTTAACGCAACTGTCGAAAATATGTGATGTAGGATTTTAATAAGAGCTTTATTTTTAGATTGTTGTGCTTTATCTGATAACGAAATAAAAAAAATAATATGATCGAAATTAAAACAAAGATCGTTATAACAACAGCTAATAGAGCTATAACAGTGTTTCTTTTTGTTTTTTTTTGGAAACTCCATTAAATTATTATTTGTTGATAAAAATATCAATATGTGTCATGTAAGCAGCGATTTATATTTTAACTGATGTGCATGGCAGGTAAGAGGAGAGACGAGGAATACTGTAGTTGGCAATTGATGAAACACAGAAGAGACTACTTGTTATCTCTTGAGCAGTCAAATTTTAAATACCGCATGGAGTAAATAAAAGGAAAAAATATGAAAAAAATATAGTGACAAAAATAATATAATAGTTTTTTTTCAATAATCCTACATTAGTATTTGTTGTTGGAGTCCCCTTCATTTATGTTCTAGTATTTTATGTCAATGTAGCTTGGCGGCCATTTTAGCTAGACTTATGACATCTTGAAATAGATCCCAATGGGTCTTCTGAGTTGAATATTTAGATATAACTTCAGTCGGTGCATCTAAGCCTTTTCTTATAAATTATGATTTATTTCGTCTCATTGCTAAAAAAAATCGAATGAAAACATGGAAATATACATAATATTATCAACGATTAATTGTTATTTATTTCGCAGATAATAAAAACAATAACAGAACATGTCTACATATAATTAAAGCGTTAAAGTAAAGTAGCGCATGCATAACATAAAATTCTTCCTTTTTTCCCCCAAAAAATTGGACTTAATATTTGTTCTTCTTAAGCGCTTTTATGCTAGAGCTCTTTGAAAATAATAACAAAGTCCTTTTATTATTTATATTTGGAGACGATTTTTATCTTGCAGTTATTTGATATATTTCAAATCATCAAATTATCCCTTTAAACCGGTTTTTAATAGGATTGTGACGTAATTTCATGGACAACGACATCTAACGTTAAAGGAAATTACAAAATTTTGGCCAATTTTTTTTTGTTTACTTTTTCCTTGCATGCGCTACTTTACTTTAACGCTTTATATATAATTGGAGAAAATAGGATATTAATAATAAAAACAAAAAGGAACTTAAAAGATCTGGTTAATAAAATAGTGGCAGCTTGATCCTCTCTGTCCACATGAAGGAGAAATAGTTTGTTTTTCTTCATGTTTTATCTTGTTGTCGTTTGACGCATGGGAGACCGAACGAAGAGTTTTCCATATGTCTTCCGACGAGGCGATGGAGACCCACCGGGAGTCCGTCCATTCTTGAGACATAGAGGACCCTATGAATCGTGGAAAGCAGATGTTCTATCTCATATGCTTTCTGATAAGTGCATCTAAGCTTTAATATGAAAAGGTGTCTGTTGAAACAATAAACAAAAATTAACAAAATATATTCAATGACGTCACAATTCGAAACAAATGGAGAGAGAGAGATATACAATTGCAACTACAATCTCCCTAAGCAACCTTCATTAAACATAATGTGTTTATAAATGTATTAGCATTATAATCATTGATTATTCCAACTATTTAAATGGTTCGCATCAGTAGAATAATAATAATAATGCATCCCTCCTCTTCCCACCTTCAATGTGGCTGCAGATCCTTTTTTTTATATTACAACCACAAAATAATCGTTTGTGGTTAGGGAATTATATGCATTTAAACTGCAATTGGTGAGATTACCACATTGCACGGATAAAAAACCCCATGGTTACTTACATATGTTGTACATACATGCAAGCATCCATGTATTTGGATGAAATTTGTAGATGTAGTAATAATACAACTAACATAAGAGTAGACCGCTGGAGAAAGAGGATGAGAGCGTATGATCACAACCCATTTATAGGTCTAAGTGTATGCACTCTCTTTCTAATCCAGGTTTTATTAATAAGAGTAATACACATGCATACAAGAAGTTACATACTCATAAACTACATGCAATTAAGTATTACACTTACATGGAATAACTGAAGCATAATATATTGGAATTTGCATACATATAAATGATGTAATTAAGTATATTCCTTTATGTAGGGAGCAAACTATCTCCGCGCCATCTGGCGGGAAATAAAGTAATTAGTTTGCTGCTACAAATTAAACATTTTAATAAATGATCCTCATTATTAGAGGCACAAATCATTTGTACATAGTTCTTTCTCTGCATTCCTTTCTTGCCTGATATCATTTGTTTATTTGTTATGAGTATTAAATAAGCCTTAAGTGCTGTTTGTTTTTAAGTAATAGTATACATACGCCTTTTTAATTAATGGGGGAAAACAAAGCATTTATTTTGCATATGATGCCATTAATTAAAAATATGTTTTGACATACAAAAATATATATATATTATAAAAAAAGAGTAAATCTTCTTTTTTTTTCTTTCTTTTTAATTTATTATGTAAATTTAAAAACAAGATATATTCATAAAGTTAAAAGAAAGTGTAAAAACATATATAAACATTGTAGTTTTAATTGGCATTGTTTAGCCATTACCCAAATGGGCCTTGATCTGTTATCAGCCCTTGGTGAAGCTATTTAAAAACGGGGTTTTGTGACGAATCCAGTGTGGCTTCCCACGTTATAATAAATAAAGAAAAAGGTAAAAGTGTTTTTTTGGTGATATGGAATGGGCTAAGAATAATGTTGATTCGATTCTGCTTTGAGTCAAAGATTAGAACTAAATTTGTAATACTTTAGGATCTTCTTACAATCAATCTACGTTATTTGTTATGAAAAAATAGAAATTATTTCTTTACTATTTAAATGTTTAAAAAATATCAAATTTATATTGTAAAGCCTTCGTAGTTTTCAGTAAATATATATTCTTTTCTTTTTTACCATTACATCATGTTCCTTGTAACTGCTTGACCCTTTTTATGAAGCTTTTGGAAGATATATTTCAATATGATCAATAATAGGCTGAGTAAGATACCTCAGTACCTCCAGATTACTCGCCCTCGGTACATTTTTCTTTTATTTAAATTAACCTCATCTTTTCAGTAACTCAGGTTTCTCTGAAAGATATATAACGATCAGCAGTACCACAAATTAGCAATGTCTTAATTGTTTTATATAAGTTATTTTATAATCAAGTTAGACAACTCAAAACATAGAGCAAACATTCGAGAGTTCGAACCAGTTCAAACAGGGTGGTAATGGCCACATAACCAATAATTATGAACAATATTTGATTATTGTTTTTGAAGAAAAAAAATATTTTGTTTCCAAAATAGCAGGACAGATATTCGGTATATAAAATATATTTGTTAACAAATTATTTCCGAACAGTGATGTTTTACATAGTGGATTTTATTTTAAGAAATCAATATTCGTGCTAACTTTTCAATATAAAACTACCAATTAGAACCATTTATACAATTGGTAGCGGGAGATTTATTTGAAATATGAAAATTAGCATTATGAGTAGCATAAATTTATTGATAATAAATGCCAATTATTAAAGGGTCATTAGAGCTCTGAAAACTATCAAATAATCTATTTGATCCTAGATTCAATAATCTGATTTGAATGCTAGTATGCTTATTCATATCCAGTCGGATGTAATTCTATGGAATCAAATAGACACAAAAATCTTTTTGAAAAACCTTTTATGTAAGTAGGTTTGAAAGCCTTGAATATCATATTTTCTTGTCCTGCCCATGTAGCTATTACATTGCCTTCTTCCACTAAGCAAAAAAAATATCAATATCCTCCTAACAAAAAAAACCCAGCTAGACTCCTCTTTTTTCATCATTATTACAAGCATGAATCCTATTGATGATATGAGAATCTTTTTCTTTGTGGAAAGAGGCTTACATATCATCATCATGATAATAATAGTGTGCTGACATAGCATTCACAGATCCTTCTTCAACCCTTATTCTATGGGGGTCCATACTAACCAAAGAAGCAGCAAGAAAGAAAAAATATCAAACATGATGATGACGGCATGAGACTTTTCAAATGAACATAATAAAGAATTTAAGATATTAAGTCAAAAAAAATATTGTGATTCCTTTCTCTTATAGTATTATATTCATAAACAAACTATATTTATTATGGTCGATGATATTCTGTGGTGATTGCTGGCTTAATGTTTTATTTATTTGAGTGAAATATGAGTTATTCAATTTTCTCCTATATATATATATATATATATACATATGTATATATATTTATTATATATGTTATTTAGTAACTTATGTAGTAAAATTTTGTTTTCCCCATTCGATCGCCTCTAATGTTCTTATTTTCAATGTTATTTTCAAACAATTTGCTGCAAAATATAGGTATGCTTGCACGGATTCCAATCATTTTTTATTTTTTATTTACGTCCAAAATCAAACGAGATAATAAAGTTTCAAAATGTTCATTTTCGAGGTATTTCCTATAAAAATGACTATTTTAAAACTTAAATTTTTCGTTGAATTTGGTATAAATAAAAAATAAACCGATTTGGAATCCTTGCAAGCATACCTACATTTTGCGGCAATTTTTTTTTGAAAATAGCATTGAAAATAAGAACATTAGTGACGATCGAATGGCGAAAAAAAAATACTACATAAGTTTGCTAAATAACATTTGGGCCCATTGAGCGGACACTTCCCATTATTCGATTTCGTTCAAACATTCACAAGATGATCTCTATGCGCCAAAGTAAAATCCTAGGGGGAGCCCGACTCTCAAATCTGATAAACTTGAAATAAGAATCACCCTAATATATATATATAATATATATATATATATATATATATATATATATATATATATATATATATATATATAATCTATATATATATATATATAATATATACCTATATATACTATATACTAAATTATATATAATATATATATATTATATGAAAAACGTGTTTTAAAGCCATTAAAACCATAAACTGAGAAGAAAGTTATGTTTATGATTTCAAATTCATTTAACAAGGCAACATTAAGGAGTCTGAGACTGACAGGCCTCTTAACATTATGATTTTCTCGCCTTTGCCTTTAATAATAATAATATACAGTGTGAAAGGCATATTTCAATGAGGAATGAATTTATTAATTTTTTATTGGAATATTGCCGCTTTCATGAAACGCAATATTCACAATAATGCTTAGAATTAATATTTTGTTGTCGTATATAATTTTTGAGAGGAAACTCTTTCCTAAGGCATTAAGCTTAAGTTTATTTGTGTATTTTCTTTTGACACAACTACTCATATTTTTACATTATGCCTGTTCTTATAAACGAATAAGGAATTAATAAGAAGACCTAAGAATGATTCTACAAGTGAAACTGAGTTGACAATGAAAATGCAATTGAAGGTATTATGAGTACGATGTATTTAGACTATTTTATGAACATCGACTGATTTAATATACTTTTATTTTTTATATGTATGATTCAAAACTTGTAAATATTAAAATATGCAGATAATTATCTACATAATATTATCAGATATATTAATGACACTTTCAGTTGAAACTAATGTAACTTTTTTATCCGCAGCAAGGCCTTTATTATTCACATAAAAACTATATAGAATTAAAATAACTAAAAGAGTGATAGAAAACTTTAAAAGTTTTACAACAATAATGAACATTATAGTTAAAAATAAATTTTCTACTAAAAGGCCAAAATATCTTAACAAATACATACAAATTTAAACAACAAATACATACAAATTTAAACAACAATACAATATATAAAAAACAGAGATAAAATTACGCGAAAAAATATTATCAAAAAGGTAAAATTATTTTTTCAATTTTTTCCTTGCGGTTTTCATTGTCCTTGGAGTAGATTTTTTTGTAAAATCGAAGCACCTTTTTCAAAGTATGGAGATGTCGTGCAGATTGAAAAGGATAGAACTTAGTAACTTCAAAAGCATAATTCCATGAACTGTCCTGGTTTTGGGGATTTGTTTATGTCCTGCTTTTCTTTTAGATGTTCTGTACCCATTGTGATAGATTTTAATATGTGCTGGAATAATTATATAATAATTTTAAACTCAATGTTTAATGATGCCAAAGTACGTATTCCTCTTCTTCTACATTTATATATATATATGCATCTGTAATATGTGATGTAAAATGTTTTGAGCCTCATTAAAAAAATATGTCAGGAAATGGTTAAATTTAAATTCTATTTTAGACAATTATACTTGGTTTTCTTATGATTTAAAAAACAAAATCTAAAATATATCAGAATACTTTACAAATTAAATATTCCGCAATAAATATCTAATAAGTCGACTGTCGGTTCAAGAAAGTATTTTTTATAAGTTGGTAAGTCTTGCATAATCTATAAATATGTCAAGTTTTTAATTTTTATCTTTATTTATTTCAGGTAAGGTGTATTTAATTCCCTATATGAGTATCGGTTGTTGAATGTCCTTACTGTTAGTCGTAAAGAAACCTGTTTCGTATTCGAGTATCTCTAAATATTTAGATGAAATTTATATTGCAAATGAAATGAGCATTAAATCATTCTAGTTAATGCGATTTATATAGGACCCCTTCGCTATTGAGTTAGTAAAAAACCATATCGTTCAAAAATAGCTATGATTTCCATATTTAAGGGTTTTTTTTGTTAGAGTACATATATACATAGAAAATAGTTTTCAATAATCATTTTAGCTAAAAATTAAAAACGCATTGCATCAGGTTCCTTTGTTTCCTTTGTGTATATGTCTAAAAAGTAAGTAATTTAGACTGCGCATAATATAAATAACATTTTATAAATTAAGAACTTGTTAAAGACAAGAGATAAAATTTTGATATTAAATATATGTTTTTCCTTTCCAATTTTAAAATGTATATAATACAACTTATATGCATAGCTCTCTTAATAACATACTTATCTACATATGTAGTTGGCTACCAAATAAACTTTAAATTAAAAAATATATTTTTTTTATAAAATGTGTTTTTGTACCTGTTTTGCATCCTATTTTCTACAAATCTCATTTCGGCAACTAAATCATTATAACAACCCAACTTTCATTGGCACCGCCCTAAATGGTCCATGCGGCAGGCATTCTAGGGGCCAAAATTTAAAAATATTTTCCCTGTCGATTATTTAAGTCTTGGAGAAACAGAGAATCATCTGTTGGATGCTTTTAAAGAAAAGTAATAAATTGAACAAAACATATATATTATATATATACATATAATAATATATATTATAATATATAAGATATATAATATATAGATTTTATTATATGATAAAATTGTAAAAGTATGTCCTTGATTACTTAACCAAATATTAATGACGATTTAATTCAGAAAAAAAATTGCGACAAATGACTAAAACTTGGTATGAGCTTTTATATATTACCTTTATCCTTTGCTATAGTAAAACCAAGGTCTGTATAATAAGGTTGGGCAGTACAAAAAACAAAACATTAGCAGTGTGACTACTAAAATGACGTCACTGTGAGAACGATTATCTCTCTCTCTATATATATAGGTATATATATATCAATCTCTCTATCAATCTATAAATATATATAGTATATGTTATATGTGTATACATAAATAAGTATAAATACAATATATACTAATATATATATATTATTGTATATATTATAATCTATCTATAGATCTATATATATATATATATATATATATATATATATTCGTTCTCCAGTGACGTCATTGAGTAGTTATACTGCTTGGATTACATGTTTTTGTATTGCCCAGACCTTATTATACAGACCTTGAGTAAAACAATTGTATAGATATAATATATAACATTCTAGTATGCTCCCTTACAATGTTTTCAATACTTTTGAAGTACATGATTGTTTTCCTTCCTCGCTTTGAGGATTAAGGTATCTTTTTGCCCAAGAGTTTTTTTCCAAGTCTCTAAATACATTTATATAGTATATATAAGAGCCTCTTGACTTTATAGGAGAAAAGAATAAGAAAAAACTATATGTAGAGGTATAAACAGTAAGCGAACCAAGAGGAAGAAGCAAGTAGAGCTTTATATTAGAACCAGCCCCATCTCTCCTGCGACAAAAAAAGGTTTGGTATTGCAGGAATGTAAATTGCTTTTGTTGTTTTTTACATGCTGTTTTTTTAACCTTTTAGTCCTAATTAGGTACCACTTTCGTTTTTTTGTTGTTGCTGCTGTGTGTACACGCTAAGAGGAGGCACAAATTAGAACTCTTAATGTTGAAAAAATGGATAAGTCATTTAAGACAAAGAAATATGTATTTGAGAGGTTCTGCGAAAAAGGTTAGTTCTTTATTGTTAAAATAACTGCAGTCAGGGAAAGTATAAAATACTTTGCAGGAGATCTGCATGGCTTTAAATAAGGTACATACACAAAAGGTTGCAACATTTTAAATCTATATTAATTTTCTTTGTTGATTTAGGATGCAAGGTCACTTTTATCAAGAAAATCGAATTATTTTTCAACAAATAAAAAAGCAGCTACGGTAGAACATCATGTAAAATATTTGCAATATAATTAATGATGGATGTTTTATATGTTGTATCTAATAATAATATCATTCAAAATTATAAAGACTTCAATTCATATCATATAGTAAATCTTCCTCAAACTTATGATGTCATATCGTTATAGTATCACCCTAGCCCTGACTTGTTTTATGGAAGTTATCATTTTTCCAAGGAGTTAAGTATTTATTTCTTGGCTCAATGGTAAGATTAATGCTATATCCAGGTGTGATATAAAATGCACATTAAAGTTTATATGAAAGCAATTACTTAGGAACAGCTATGGGATATTGTAAACAATTTGAAAAAGAGAGTAAGTAATGAAATAATCTATAATTGCACAAGTTTATGGATGTTCTGTATCACGATCAGTTTTATGCAAGACAATCGGCGTCATTCATAGTTCGCATTTTATGCATGAGGAATTGAGCTTCGATTTTGACATTTGGTGAAACGAAAGAAGGTATTTTTCACTGATTTTGTATCCAAACACATATTCAACGTTACTTTGCAGAACTCTTTATATGTAAAGCAACGCTTCCATATATGTGGGCAGTAATCTTGGTTGCTTTACAGTAGTTCAATAGTTATATATTTTAAAAAGCGATACTCGTTAAAACACAATCAAGAATTAACGTTCAAGGATAAAATGTAATAAAAATTTGGAAAAAATGGCCCAAGAGACGGATAAAAAACTTGGTTAAAAATACAATATGGCTAAATATAATAGACGACACCTAATATTTTTTTTCTAAATTGAGTATTATAAAAGCTTTGATGTTTAGCGTTTGAAATATTGAGTCAAAATTGAGTATTATTCTACTATATATATATATATATATATATATATATATATATATATATATATATATATATATCCTACTATAATTTTTCTTTATCTGCAAAATGATTTCTTATACTAAAAAACGTGAAGTACAATATCTATAGAGATGAGAAAAGGGTGGTATTTTTTAAACGTGATGGTTGAAAAAAAGGAAAGAGAACAAACCTATTATAAGAAATAATAAAAAAGCACTTGGCAATATGAATAAAATATCACTTCACCATCAGTCGTTGAGCAGTGAATAACAGTCAGAGAGAAGACATTCATCCTCAAAAATACTAAATATTTGTCTCGTTGAACTCGATCTTTGTCGTATGTGATTCGTTTGATTAGACCACTCGATTATGAAAAACAAGGTACGTTCATATATTGCCAAGAGAGCTACTTTCCCTTTATCAATGATTTAATGACGTCACATCCGGTAGCGTGAAGAATACATTTTTATATATTGCTACAATATCTATTATATTTTGATTCGTCATAAATAATAATAAGATTGATGACGTTTCACTATTAATTAAAGATGCACGTTCGATGTATATTGTCTATATGACTTAGTATTATTATTAATTATATAAAGCAAATCATCAAGCTCATGCAAATAATGACTGTTTATCGCTTTTCAAACAGAACTGTCGATAAATAGATCATCACTCTAACTATCGAACATAGAAAAATAATAATGTTATGTTTTTGGTGAGTTGTGAGAACAACCTTTTTGTTATACCTACAAAATTTAGTTAATTAAAATAGCCGAGGATATTTTCTATGAAGTTGACTTTTATGGGCTTTCCACTCTCGACTTTATTCGAACTAAAGCTTTAAAGTAAAGTAGCGCATCGGGACAGATAGCTTGGAAAGATTTTAATTGAGTCTCTTTTTCTTTTTGTCCAGCAGATGTCGCTTTGGGATTTAAAAAGTATGACGTCATACCGGGTTGTTTTTGATCTCATTCATCACATCCATTTAAATAATTGCATTCACTACCACTATTTTTTAACTTATTTTCACAACGATAATAATATTTCAATGTATAAGGCAACTGCATTAAAAAAATTGAGTTTACTTCAGTGTTCTATAGATAATTTAGGAGGTGAGGTTTCATGTGGAGTATCGAGCGCAAAGTTCCGCGGAGCAATAAAAATAATAGACACGACAATGTTATTGAGTCAATTGCTTAAGTCTACGTCACTAATATGTCACAAGGGCACTTGATATATCCCAAAATTCCTACATACTATTAACTAAGCTGCATCAACATTACGCCTCTAGCCGATAAATAAAACGGAAGGAAGACACGAAATAATCAAAAATAAGAACAAAAAGCTCTTGGTGCACCACTTTCCTTTAAAGCTTTAATTCGAACCAGCGCGCCCTCAACATTGAGAGTAAAGTAGGCGTCCACTCGTTTGCGCGCGCTCCTTTAATTATTATTTTCCTTATCTACCTTGACTATTATTTCCTAGGCAACTTCTTCATATTAAAAAAAACCAGTGCAGTACACTCTCATTTATGTTTCTCATAACTATATGTTATGCATACAGATGCATATAATAAGATGCAATATAATTCAATAATAAAAATAAAGAACTCAAAAAATGAAGAGCGAGAATTAATATTGAATGAAATAGTATTTTTTATTTGTACATAATTGAATGCAGAGAATATTGTATGGAATTTTATAGCCTTTCCTCGCAAATATTTAATTGGCACTTCCTTTTTTCTCCAAAGGGTCTATGAATCAATAACCAATACCAAGGGAATAAAGGGAGAAATCAATCACTTGTCAGGAGGCACTTGTCTCTTTTACCATTTCTATTAAACGCAAAAAAAAAATAGACTATTGCAATATCGTGATCTATTTAATCATTCCTCCTTTATATGTATGAACTTTCAATCTAAGTTGGTATATTGACAGGATTGTGTGCTCCGACACATAGAAAGCATTTTAATTACCAGGAAGGGGAAGAAAAACCGTGGATTTTTTATCTTTAATCAAAATGATACTTAAATTTTGTTGTTATTTTATTATTCTCAAATTGTAAATATTTTTAAATGCTTTGCAGCACTTTTTTTAAATCGAAAAACCTTTAATATTAATAGAATTTTATATTTCTCCATGTGGGATAATGATTTTATCAAAATGCTTCTTTTCCATATAGATGGTTTGTTAGTTCAAAAGCCAAAATTAAAATGTTTTGAAGTCTAAATTACGATAAACCCTCAACATATTATTATATTTTTAAATGGCTTCTTGTGTATTATAAATCAAATATTTGTATGAGTACAGGTTCTTTCAGAATTCCTTCTGAATTTGTTTTATAGTCTGTCAATTACATTAAATGCGTGTTATGTAAAATTTATCCGTTAAATGGGTTCATTTTAAACGAGAGTACAAAAGCACCATTTAAAAAAATAAAACTATGTCTTTCCTCTTGATTAAACCATTATCTTTATTAATTATCTGCCCCGGAAATTTGTTTTGGTAGGCATCGCATTACAGGGCATTAGAGCCAATCATAAACCATTTATACAGTAAATAAAAACAAAATATATAAATGAAAGATAACTAAATTTTATTATTTTCATGAGTTATATCATATATAGCATTATAATCAATTTAATCACCCTCTGAATAACTATAGTTACCTCCGCCGAAGGAGGTATTGTTTTCACTGGCGTTGTTTTGTTTGTTTGTTTGTCAGCAGGATAACTCAAAAAAGGGCGGAACGGATTCGGATGAAACTTTGTGGAGTTGTTGGAAATGCCAAAAGGAACAAGTGATTAAATTTTGGCATCTCTGAGTGCTTCTTTAAGATGCAAAATGAGCTAAATACTAATAAATATTTGAAGTTAGCCTACTCTGCCAATAGATGCCGCTGTGCTGTGCTCTCAAAGAGGAGAGCACAGCACAGCGACATCTATTGCAAATGACAAAAAGACCAAGTGATTCATTTGGTGGGGATCGGCGGAGTTTGCACTCTCTGAGCATCTAGTTTAGATATGAAGTCAAAGATGGATTGCATCTTAGAGACGTTTTTTTAGCTTATTTGGTTCGATTCCATGAGGAATTGAATAAGCATCTAGTGTGTAAATGAATCTGTCAAACCTAAGAATCCCTTTTCAATGAGGTTGAGCAAAGTTTTACCCTCTCCTCTCGTGAGGAAGTGTCGCTCCTTTCCCTTATAAGGATTCCTTTAAAAGATTTCAGCCATGCTAGTTCAATATCATTGCACTTATGTGTCATCTGACGTCATTGTAACTGCCACAAATAACTATTTTTTTTGTCAAGCCTTGATAAATGAAAGCACTTTTGAACACAAAAGAATGCCTTCCTTTTAAGGTATTAGACTCTTCAGACACTCGATGAGTGGAATGCATGCGCCATCATGTATGCAAACCAAGCTATCATTCTACTTACTTCCACTCACATTGTGCATCTTAAGCTATTAGTTCCTCCCCCCCCCCCTCTGCATGCAATTTAATTTAGAGAATGGGGGTTGGCTCTCCCTTGGATTCAGAATAAACTATGAGTATATATGGATGCATCTTATTCATAGACTGAAATCTGCTTTGTGAATAATTTATTATCTTAGGGCTATGCTCAATTATGAATTTACTTCTTTGTGACCTCTCAGCTAAAAAAATATACAAAGTTACTACACAAAAACAAAAATACAACAACAGCATTATAAGACTATAAATTTTCCTTAGATAGAAAGAGTAATAAAAAGCGGCTGTCGATTGAGATATGGCAGTCTACATAGAGAAATATCATCTGCAAGAGAAATTGGAAGGTCGTACTTACAAAACCTCTAACTAAATATATTATTTTATAAGAGTAAGTGATAAACAAATTGATTAATGATCAAATCCTTCCATATAAGTAGAGAAATAAAATAAAAGCAATTATTGGTATTATTATTCAGTCATAATTTGTTGCTAAGTACAGATTTACTCTCTTGTTTCTGGAAATACTTATTAGACAGGACTCTTGGACAAGAGGAACTGACTTGCTCTTTTTACTAAGTAGTTCAATGCCTACATTTCACATCTAGTTCTCATGGCTTCTTTTCAAATAACATTAGTCCTTGAACATTTTGGGGTCGATGAGATGTCAATAGCCATAGCTTAATAGACACCTGCTATTTATATTTCTATCTCTGGTCGGTAAATTATCGACTATACCCTTTTAAAATGATATAAGACTGTTTTTTTATCCATATCATGCGTAATTACAAATAAAAATATACATAATAAATATTTTACTTTAAAATTATTATACAAAAAAAAAAAATCTCACGTAAGGATCAACAATTAAAAAAGACAATACATTTCATAAATAAAGCAAAAAAATGGTTGTACAAAAATGTCATAATGAAAAAATCAATATTTTTTTTTTAAAACGTAAAAGTATTTTCAGTTCCTTTTTTGCATTCATGGAGCAGGAAGGGTCGAACTTTACAAGCTCACCAGCTCCCGAGGTCTCTGGAATCTTGATACTGAGAGCCGAATACCTATCGTATGCTCCTTAGTCCGTCTTCCCTGATTATAACCCCTTAGGCTAAGCGCACCACCAATATTATTTATAGCTGGAGAGAGAGATAATTCCATGGCTTCATAAAATGCATGATAATTGAATTGAAAATCATGGGGCGATCCTTACATAGAACATGAAAGAACACGGATTCAGAGGATATTTGGAATATTGCCGTAAATCGCTTTCCGTAAACAAGTCTAGGAATAGCGGATAAAATTATATTCTTTCAACATTCATGTATATTTAGACGTAGTGATCATAATTTTATTAGCTTCCTCTCTAGTACTAGACTCAAAGTTTTAGCTGATTTCTTGTAAGGACATAATATTACCTCCCATAATTCAAAAGGATTTTAAAAGAAAGTTAGCCATGTTTTCCTTCCTGTTATTATCCAAGGAAATAATTTGATGTAGGTACACGCTTATTGCTTTATTTAGGGTTTCTGTCTTCCTTTGATGGTTCATATACTTAAATAATATTATTAATATTATGTCATGTCTGAAGTGTACATAATAAACAATCAGGATTAATATAAATATTATTAGATTGAGTGGGGACAACAAAGGGAATGAGGGACATTCCAAAAAATCTCTTTCCCCTCAATTAGAGTAAACATATTTCTTTCCTCGAGGGCAAATGCGACATGTGTATGTGACTTCTCAATAGAAAAAAACACCCTTCTTACGTAATAGTATAGTAAAATATATATACATATATATGAGTTTTGTTATTCATATTTTATGTAGAATAAGGCATTCTTTAAACTGTATGCATTTTTAGTGATATTTTTATAAATAAAGACTCCGACCCAATTAAGCTCGGGTGAGTTGAATATATTCCAGGATCTAAGCAAACAAACAATTATGTAACCTTTTATTTTATTAAGTTTTTTTCTGACTTAATTTTCACGTAATAAGCTAAGAATGGAGGACTGTATGGCTTGCGATGATTACTTGCCGACAGTCGTAACTCTTTATAGCTAACACCTATATCGTAAGTAAGATATTTAAATACAAACGAGCTCAAATCTGAGTCTCATTGGAATGATTAGTGGAACATATTGGCCTCAACAGGCATCTTACACGATGGGAAAAGTCATAAGCCCGATTTTCCGACTCTGCGAAGAAGAAAAAGAGACCCCGTACCATTGATCGTCCGCCTGCAAGGCAAAAACCGATGGCCCTCGAGGGAGAGATCGGTTAGCGACGTTTAGCCTTCGAAGATTTTATTTTTAAGCCATTTAAATATTTAAATATATAAAAACTAATTAGTAATAATAAAGAAGGCTCTTAGATAGGTAATTATCGGCTGATACCGGATTAGGTTTCGGTGAGGTGGGTCCAATCTAGGAGGAGCTAAACAAACAAAACTGATAAGGGCGCATCATATGGAAGTCGTTATTATATCTTGATTCCATTTGAAGACCTTTTTTAATTCATAGTTTGATTCCGGGAGAGAAAGGGAACATATAGATGCATTGCATTGAAGAGATCCCCGGGGTTCGATCGATGGATGGAGATTTCTTGTTCCTATCACCAGGAGTAAAACGTCAATTCCATCGAGCTTTAAAAAAAGCAGCAA
>CP045903.1:6589753-6604339 GCA_013387185.1 Caligus rogercresseyi
ATGTATGTGTGTGTATAAATAATAAATATAAATATTAAATTATATGAATATATACGAGGTATGATCAAAAGTATCCGACTTTTGGTTTTATTGGTCAAACGAACACAGCTATGGGGGCGGGACTTGCTGTGTGGTTGGGAGCATGACTACTGCGCATGCTCATTTTTTTCTACAGCTCCAATACAAGTCAGTCGGCGTCAGGCCATTCATGATTGAACAGGTGCAAGTGAGTGTCGTCGGATTTTATTTCTTTAAAATGTCAGAAAAAGTCGAACAGCGTTATTGCATAAAATTTTTTTAATCTTGGTGATTCGCAAGTGGAAACAATTCGCAGATTAAAAAAGTGTTTTGGAAATGAGCGATGGGCACCACACAGATAAAGGAGTGGTACAACCGCTTCAAAGATGGCCGCTTGTCAGTTGAAAGTGAACCACGCTCAGGGAGGCCCTCAACATCGAAAAACGATGCCTCATTGATCAAGTGAGAACCTGGTGATGCAGAACCGCCGAATCACGATCAGAGAACTTGTAGACGAGGTGAATATTAGTTTTGGTTCCATTCAATCAATTTTTGCTGTTCGACTTTTTCTGACATTTTAAAGAAAATAAAATCCGATAAAAAATGAGCATGCGCAGTAGTCATGCTCCCAACCACACAGCAAGTCCCGCCCCCATAGCTGTGTTCGTTTGACCCATAAACCAAAAGTCGGATACCTTTGATCATACCTCGTATATTCGTTCTCCAGTGACGTCGTTGAGTAGTTATACTGTTAGGATTACATGTTTTTTTTGTATTGCCCAGGACCTTATTATATAGACCTTGGTTTGGCTAGTCTGCGAGCAACTTCTCCTGCTTATATTTGTTCCGACATAAAAGCACTATTAATTATAACTGAATTATTATTATTCATTTTTTCCTTCCGTAACTGAATTTTTATTAATGCTATGAATAATATAAATCTAATGTCACGTGTTCTCTTTTTTTTATTTGTATGAGTGTACAAATATCTATAAATTATTATTATTATTATTATTTATACAGTCCCTCCTACACAATGTCAAAATGATATATATCCTCATGATATTGTGTGATTCGTCCTTTTTCATTCCTGTGAAGAAAAATACCAGAATAATAATATAATAAAGACGACAGTAATCATAAAATAGAAGTACATGGTAGAGTGATGTAAAGGGAAAGTAATAATAGGATTTTAACATTCAGGCATAAAAAGGGAAATAAAAAAAGACCTATAGTTTGTGACCCATCAGCTCAAAATCAAGAAAACAATTGACTGGACTTAGTAAAAATTAGTTTTCATTATGTTATTATTGAAAAAAAATGTTTTGAATCTATGCTTATTACGTGATGTCCAACGTACATTTGTTATTGTGAACAATAAAAAAATCCTCTTGATAGGTGCTAATTTGAAGAGAAGTCTGGCAAGTCTTTTTATACAGACTCGATATTTACAGAGACATACCATAATTTTGTAGCTGACTACGACATTATTGAATGCTTTGGTCATTCACCTTTTGTTTGTTTGTTTGTTTGAGGGTAGGATCCAAGAGTACGAATTGATATCGAGTCTTGAGTCCAATGCGGAATCGAATTAACGATCTTAGCCCAGGTCATCCACTTATTTTTAGCTTATATATATATATATGATAGTTTTTTTCCTCATAAGTTACGATTTAATAATTATTATTATTTATATATATATATTATAGTTTTCAAACAAATGATATACATATATCACATTTTCTAAAATCCTTTTTTATCTTAAACACATCAATACATATCAACTAATTCCTAAGAACAAAAATTGCAAAAAATATCAATAAAAAGATATATTATACAACTAAATATAGTATAAACCATAAAACATCATTTGCTGTTCATTGTTTGATAGCTTCGGAGCATGAGTGCTGGTCTAGATTTGCATCATTGGGATCCTCAATGAATATTCTGCAAGCCAAGCAACTTGGCTTGCAATATCATGATAAACCGGAGATCAATGGTTCTTATTGTACATATTATTTATTTTCAAGTTGGCTCAGCACATATTATACGAGAGAGTGCCGAAGGAGAGAGTGGAGAAAGGAATGGCTTTGAATGATCGTTTTATTTCACTCTGATATATATTTATACACATATATTTTTATGTCTCAGATGCCAAAACTCTTTCTTCCCCCCCCCCCCTCTACTTTATTATTGATATCAAAAAGGTTACCTACTCAAAGAAAAAAACCATTGGAAGTCATTCCTCAAGATGAAATCATAAGCCCAATGGGAATACATATTAAGAGTGCTAGAGAGCCAAACTCATTCTTATTGGCTTTCAAATCAGCTGTCGTATATGGATATATAGCAAAGTCATTAATGATAATAGCAGTTATCTATAGATATAGAATCTATCTCTATGATCAGCTTACGATGACGTAGGTCAAATTACTTTGTTTATTTTGAACACACAGAAACAACAGAATGATGCAATTGGGGAATCAGCTCTCTTTATCTTTATACTCTATGAGTTTTATACACTGAGCAATAGCTATCTTTTGTTGTCTTAGAATTTAAAGCAATTTATTAATAAAAAAAATTGCCTGTAATTTTTTTGTTTATGATTGTTCTACTTTTGTATTGAGCTTTTGAATCTTTAATTTTATACTTCTTTATTTTGTTACGTTTTCCAAAAGTTATTTTTTGTTAAAGGTTGAAACTGAAAGAGCATGCAAAATACCGTAATCTTTCATCTCTATGTGCCAAAGCCGTGTTTTAAGTGCTTTCTAATTGCTAAGATATGCTATAGAAGAGGGAAAAAAGTCAACCAAATGTTCTATATTCCATTTAAAACTTCCGTATAAATAGTATCAAGTTTAATGCGAAGAGAGAGAGAGAGAGAACAATTTCAATTCTAGCTTACTATTTGTCATAAGTCTTTGAAGAAAAAGAAAAGTTTTGTGGCAGTCTTCTTTCTTTTTAGCAACTGTAAATGAAACAAGTTTTTTTTGTTGAATTAATGTATTCACATCAATTTAGCATGATGAAGTTACTACATCGTCTTTAGGGAAAGAAGAAACTCACAACAACTTTGAATATAATATAATATTTTGAGACAAATGACAGCTTAAATTAATATACATTGCATTTTCCCGCTTTTTTCTTCTTCTTCCCTCATATTTCTCATTTTCAATTTTATTTATGTATATTATTTATGCTCCATTTTCCTAGGCATATAAAACTCTATATATAACGGCGAAGACTATCGACTTTGTATATTCCTCTTTTCAAAAATAAGTAAATGAAGTCATTACTCATCATATAAAAAGGGAGTAATGGAAAAATAGCAAAGTGGATGTCACACTGGGATTCCTTTCTGAGCCTGATTGGTTTAAAAAGGAGGAGGGGGAGGAGATACTAAAGGGAGCGTGTTAGCTCAGTGGGGTAGCGTGTTCGAATCTCAATGGCTGTGATTCGTATCCTCCCTAGGGGGAATGTAAATATTGCTGAATGTTTTAATTATATGAAGTTAGATTGAGTCATATCCTTGCAACTCCATCGAGCCATATGGCCAAAAAGAGCAGTTAGCAAGGTGAAAGCAGGGCTTTAGAATATGAAAATATGGACAAAAAACAGTTGCCTTCAACATGAGATGAACGAAAACTCCAACCAAAGATTGCATATAATAACTTAAGGGAAGTCTTTTCTGATATAACAAGATCTTATTTTATTGATATTTCCCTGGTGGTATTAAGTTATTCTTTCTAGTCATGGTTTGGATCAAAAACAAAGCACCAACATGAATCTTCAGGAGTCAAAGCGTGCCGGTACAACATATTTTAAGGCTGAAATTCGACGTATTTGTTTTTATCTCTATTGTTGGAAAAGACAGCGAAACAAAATAGTAAAGAGAATGTGAGGCTTTGAGGTTTCACGAATATCAAAAAGTGTCATTTAACACATATTTTTCATAGAAAACAGAAAACTAATTGTGAATAAATAATAACAAACAATCGTTATTACAATATTCATAACAGAGCATACTCTATTTCATTTCCAGATGCCCTACCGGTTCTCCTCTACAAGTTCTCGCAGCAGACTCTTCAGCCAGGTCCAACTGTATCCCTCAAATGCATTGGCAAGGGCAATCCACCGCCACGCATTAAATGGCTCCTCGACGGCTTTCCCATTCCACAGAACCAAAGGTAGGTCCATCATTGTATAACAAAAATTTATACTTTCATTGAATTTTAATTAAAATACGCTGACTGACGTCATTGGAAGATTTGAAAATATCTTTAACAACAAAGAAGATTTAATATGTAAAGCATGAAAACAAAAAATAAATGGTTACAAATTTGTTGTTTCTACGGATTCACCATCTTTTAATACAATTGGCTTTGTATTTTGTATGATCATTAGTTTTTTCCAAATACTCGTTATTAGGTATAGTCGAAAATACAATGTGAGAGCAAACGTGAAATCCTCACTCACTTCCATGGATCATTTAACATAAGTAATAACCCACATCCCTTATAAACAAGTAGTTTCCTCATGGCAAACACGACATACAAAAAACTTAGCATCCCCATGACGTCGTCATAACTAATAGAAACAAAGAGAGTGACTGCATAACATGTCCTCTAAAAAATACCAAATAGGTAATTCAATTTATGAGAAGAAAAAACAAAATACACTTCTACAAACATTACTTATACCGGTGACGTCACGATTAATGTCAACAAAGATAGTGACTGGGCAACATGTCCTCCAAATAATCCCTAAGCCCCAACCTTATCATAATTACCGAATTAGTTAATAACTGAATGTACAAGAGACACGACGTCCATACCAAGTCAAAATAAAGGAGAAAATCGCAACAAAGAAATCCAGTGACGTAATGGTATAAAGAAATAATCATTAGTGTGCTTTCTAAAAATGAACATCATCTGACGTCACTGGTATTTATTATGGATTTTCCTTCATGTATTCTCTAGTATTCTATGTCAATTTTACTACATTACTGATGTCTTCAAGTTAGTTCAATGTTTCTTCTCAGATGAGATTCCAGTTATAGATCTATGAAATTCAATAAGGCTAGCAGGTGGGGGAAAAGAAGCAAACATGAGATTCTCAGTCCTTTCCAAGGAGTACTTCTACTACTACAACAATGACTGGATGTATGTATGTATGTATACTATTAAGGGTCCTTAAGAAAACAATAGGGAGAAATGGAGACAATAAAAACAGTGAGAAAAGAGATTTCTTCTTTTATACTTTCTTTCATTATTTTTGCGCTAGTAGAAGAAGATGTAGTAATAATAATAATAATACTATCATCATTTCCTTAATACTTTACTTTTTATGTCGTTTCCTTCAAATGATAATAAATTATTTTATTGTCACACATCACCCATGCTCCTCGTACTCCTCTTACCACTTTTAATTATATTAAAAATCCTTCACAGAAAGATATTTCTATTTCTCATTATTTTCATCTCACATTCTGTGTGTGTGTGTGTTGGGAGGGGGGGGGGGGCGCGAATAGTATACCAAACATATTCAAAAACAGCTGTCCACCTAGAAAAAGATACAGTCCTCAAGTACTAATTAGCCTCTCAGAGCTCCATTAACCCATTAGAACCGAAAGTTAAATAATGATTGTAGAACAATGAAATTTTATGGCGATTTTATCTTGACGCATAAAACATTTGTTCAAAATTTCAACCAAATTGAACAAGTCACTGCTGAGAAATTTGAACGTCGAAAAATCGACGCTCAGGCTCTACAGGCAAATATTTTATTAAGTAAAAAAGAATAAACGGTACTATACATTTTTCCTGTTGTATTTTTTTTCTGTTTTAATTCTTACATATATCTAGGTAAATGGATACATGATAAACATAATAACATTATTTTTTATTTAAAATAACTTATTGACCAATTTTCCTTATATTTTAAAGTAGTATTTCTTTACAAACGTAGTGGTATTCTTTGAAGCATCTAGGGTGAAGACCTGCACTGCATTTACAACAAATAAACGAAGCTCTTCCTTTACAGTGTCCTCATACGTTGGTAACTTCACAATGTATGATCCAGTGACTTTTTTCATCATATCTCGATACATAATTCAGTTTCGAAGTATTTTGCTCCCTTGAATCGGTTTTTAATCAAAATCAATAATGTATTGCCAGATATTCGATGAAATCATGTGAAGCCATATTTGTCCCTTGTTGTTTCAGCAATTGGCATGTATGTTGACTGTGACACTAATTATATAAAAAACTATTGGCCACCTCCACTTTCATTGTCCTCCATGAGAAAAATACTGGTGAAGAAATTGTCGAAATATATCTTGAGTCCATCTTATGGTGGGATGTTTGCCGTTTTGATCAAATACATCGCTGTGTTCCCTCCAAGGGTTATATATGTAACATAATTTTTCTGGAGGTCATTTTTGCCACAATTAAGATTGAAAGAATGCCAGTATCCACATTTGGAGCATAATTCCGAGATTTTGAATCCAACCCGAATGGTTTTCCTCGGATAAAATGTTTTGTGTAATGTTTCCCAATATGCGGGATCATGCTTTCGTCCACAGATAGATGTTTTTTTAAACTTCCATACTGAAACAAACTTCTGGTCAAATTTTTGAAGCACAGTCATTTGTAGGAAAACAGTTTTGGAAATGAAAAAAAGCTCGAGTAAGTCTTGTGGATTCTTTGCTGTCATATCCTTTTCAGATGGATTTGGAAAAAGATTGTGATGTTTGAACATTTCTCAGATTTTTTCTCCTAATGATAGATGATTTACGCTCTTGCTTCTTCACAGGATGCACTTACTAATTTTCAAAAAGATTAAAATGACCAGGGGCTTCCAATAAAAGTTGACTTATTCATTCTGATATGCCTTCTGCCTCGTCATCTGACCTATCACTATCTCCGTCAGAGAGTTACCTAGGCTTCTGGAAGGCCTATAAAAAATCCACAAACTCATCCATGTCTTCCAGAAGACAAAATATCTCCTCAGTAATCTATCTAAAATAGTAATATACAAAATAATAAAAATAATAATTTGTTTTAATCAAATAATATTACTATGTTATAAGAACGCAGTACTACAAATCGTAATAGAGACTTGTTTGCATTTTCCTTTGAAAAATATGTCTCTAGAGCCTGAGCGTCGATTTTTCGACGTCAGAAAATAAAATTTTTTTTTCTAAAATTAAGATGCCAAATTCGATATAATATGTAAACAACATTTAAAGAATAATGTTTAATAAATCATTTAATCACCCATATTACTTATTGAAAGTACTTTACAACAAAGAAAAATATCAAAGAAGACAATACCTTGGAGTGGAGAATTTTTGAGGTACGTCAGTCGCTGTAAAACTCTTTGTCTAGACTGACAAAAAAATCACAAACATAGACAATGGATATTTACCAAGTAAAATACTTTTAAAACGATATCCATATTCATACGGTCTCATTTTTGCATATATTACGACTTTTTTCTTTAATTTCATAACACGTCTAAAAATCGACGCTCAGGTTCTAATGGGTTAAAGCCAGAGCTTGAAGATCCATCCTGCTGTTAGAAAATATATATGCCTTTGCGTAAATTGTGTCAGTTGACAATCGTCTTCATTGCTTAAATTTCATTGGGCCTTCTCAATTTAATACAAAATGGAACATAAGAGCTTCAGATAATTAATAATCAAGGGCAAATACGAGCATTAATATTCTGCAGCAGATCAGACTAAAGTCCATGATATAACTACAATATCTGGTTAACCGTTCTTGTTTTATGTGCCTTGGAGCGAAATTTGCTCCGTATCGTCATTACTTATGTATAATTTAATTTGAGAGCATCCATGTTTTTAATTTTTTTAAAGGACACTACCAATCCTTTGTTACCAAGCAAAGGCCCCAGCAAAACCAATTATTGAAATATAGTATCCGAAATTGTCATTCTGATTATCTGTGCCTATAATTGTGCGTCTCTTGGCAGCCACTAATTATAACACTTTAAATGTTCGATCTACTCAATTCTATCCTTTATTAATCATACGAACCCAATTGATGGTTTTTATGAGAAAATGAAAAGTGTTTCTTATTTAGATTGATATGCATTTACCAACCATTTATTTATAGCATTTATTGACAAATCTTTATTTTAGTTATATATGATGATACTTAAATAAATTTCTAACCAACTATGATGATACTTAAATATATTTTTATTTTCTCTCTTTCCAAACAGATATATGATGGTCAATACGTCACCATTCACGATGATGTCATAAGCCATGTCAACATATCCTCTGTGGTTGCCTCAGACGGCGGCCTCTATGCCTGTCTCGCGAAGAACGCCGTTGGATCCGTTTACCATGAGGCACGACTGAATGTATATGGTAGGGCAACTCACATTAAATATATATTCTTATTTGTACCTTTGATGATCCGGGGCCATCATTAATCATGCGCCAGATGGAGCAAGTGCATCATCTGTCACCCGGAAAGATGTGTCATCATTCATTAATTAAAGAAAGACCAAAGGAAGTCTTACTCTTATTTAGTATTTGTTAATTCTGTAAAAAGATATGGCAGAATACATTAAGAAGTTGTCAAAATATAGGTTTTTTTAGAATATTTATCGTAAATGTATTGATATTGTTTATTTTAAATCGATATACTAATACATACAATTTAGAATAAGTTTATGTATAATTATATTCCCACAAAAAGGAATGAGTTCACAGGCCAGACTGATCCGTGAGTCCATTCACAAGGAGAATAGGAGCTCTTTGACGAAATTGATGGATGCCTTATTCAAGGCACCTTGAAGTTCATCTGCAATGAAGACTTAGCTTAGGCTAATAAAAAAATAATGCAATCACGAACATTTAAAAGGCAAAACAGATAATTCAAACAATGGAGACGGGCATTTAGATATATTTAAGCAGCAGAAGCGTTGCAATAAGCAATGATCTTACCCTTAGGTGAGGATGAAGCCTTAGAATGAACACTCAACAATTTATCTGGGGACGATAGACATAACATCATCAAGAAACTGCTCAAATATTTTTTTTTCTTTTAATATGGATTAGAGTGGAAAAATGTCGAATTCATAGTTTAAAAAACTTTATTCCTTACTCCATAAAGTCTTTCATAAATTTGAAAGATCCAATGGCTTATGATTAATACAAACTCACTAGTTGTTATATAACGTTTGGTCGAACTTTTTGTGCATTCATATGTTTCCTTAATGATTTCCGAACCTTCAGATTATCCCGCATCCCTTTCTTTTTTGCCTATATGGTTCGATAGAATTGCATCCGACTGGATATAAATAAGCATTATAGCATTAAAATTAGTCAATCGAACCTAGGATCTTATCAATGAGGTAGACCAAAAATGACCACCCCCTCTTGGGAGTATTCGAACCTGCACCCCAACATTAAGAGTTGGGCACGCCTTAACACGCACGGATATCGCATCCCTTATTGGGGTCGAGAACCCCAAGGCTCAGAGTGCTGGTCTATATGTTTTTGTTTTTTTACTTTCTTAGCTATAAATTAATTCAAGCCGGCTTGGGTGTCGTTGAATTGTTATTTTATTTCGTTGCCAAAATACCTTTATAATAAGTATATTATATTAGTATTTATCTACATATCCCATGTGGTACATGTACAACTATGAAGTGCACGGCAGGTAGGAGAGAGTAATGAAGACAGAGAATAAGATGTCATATATATATCTACTCCAAGAAGGAATAAGGCACATTTGAGATGACGTCAGAGTGGCATCAGGAACATAACATTGTTCATTAAAGCTTATGTATTATGAACTATCACAAAGATCTTTCACTACGGAAGGAATATAATAATAACTAGAGGATATATAACTCAGAGAGTGCAAACCTCCGCCTCATGAGCCTCCGAGGCGGATTTTCACGAGGGTAGAGAGACGGAGGAGGGTTACCCTAGACGGAAATTAGGACGCTCCCGGCACCAATTCATAGCAGGCGCATATAAAAATAATTGGCAGAGTAGCTAACTTGGAAAATTTAGTAGTATTTAGTAATTTGCGCCTTATATGCTCAGAGATCAAAATTTAATCACTTTGGCATTCCAAACAACTCCACAAAATTTCATCCAAATCCATAATTGTACTTTTTGGAGGCGCCTGCTGACAAAGTTGAACCCACAAACCAACAAACAACAAACTAACAAAAACAAACGCCAGTGAAAACAATTCCTTCGGCGGAGGTAATTAAATGATCTAGCTAAATAAATTGTGTATAATTTGGTAGGAAGTGAACTAATGAGAAAATGACTAGAGGACCATTTTGCACGATTGCTTCAAACACATGTAATAAAAAAAGCAAATTTGATCTTTGAAATGCTTATGTGCTTTTACGAACAATAAAGAAGAATAGGTCACATATAAAAATATATTGAAGAAAGCATACTCTTAATAAATGAAAATGAATTATTTAGTTAGATAGATAGACAACGCAGTTATATGAATGAGTGTTTAAAAAAAGGACTTAAGCAATAGATTTAACAAGGATTGCTTTAAATATAAGAAGATAGTTTGCAGCCATAAAATACCATAATTGTATCGTGTGGAGGGCGCATTCACGGGATATTTAGAACCCAAAAAAACATAAGTTTGTTTTACGAAACAGACATTTATAGCCCCCATTTGCCATAGTTGAGTTTTTGCCTAAGCAATATCCCTGTCTAAGAAATGTCTGCTTAAAAAATGTGTGTCTAAAAAGTGTCCTTCTAAGAAATGGCTGTCTAACAAAAGTTATTTTCTTCTTTAATTATACAAAGATAACATTTAAAATTTTACTTCTCTGGTTGATCATATTGTTAATAACACGGCGTTTTAATGTATTTTTATGAATATTATAAGATATAATCTCATGTGAATAAAGTTTTACCATGGGAAAAAAAAAGATAACATTTAACAATATTCATAGTCATATAGGATACTATATTCATCTGTATAGCTACTATACTATTAGTACAGTCAAGCCTTTGATAGCGGCATTCGATCTTTAGCTGTAACTTGCCGGTAGCAGTCTTTCTATTTTTCCACAGAAAAAAAATAGGTACTTTTAATCTTTTGATAACGGCCACCTGTATGGAGCGGTAACTTTCCCCCCCCCCTTCAGTGGACAGTATAGACAGGCTTTACTGTACTTAAGAAGAAAAAGTACATTGTTAATGGGAAACTTTTTAAATAATTACGCAAAAACTTTTTCACGCCTTCATTTAGGGAAATACTATGAGATGTTGAATGAATATTGGTGAGATTGTGAGAACTATCATAGAAGCACACTTAAGCATGTGATTGTGAAGTATGAGAAATGGGCTAAATTTTGCAAAAGTAAAAAAAATGTATCAAATAAAACTTGCATGGTCTATCAATCATACAAAGCCTAAGAAGAAACGTCAAGTATGCTCCTCATAGCATACATATATGTATTTATACTTTTTTGTACTCGAAATGTAACAGGGTAATTATCAAAGATATAAAAACCTACAGAGCTTATTATCTTCAATAATAGAGGAATATTTTAAAAAACGGTCTACAGAAGCCGGTTCAAGCTCATCAATGTAGCCTCATAAATGAAAGGGTTTTTGACAGGTCCTTGATTCAAGTTAATACATAGGTATAACATATATGCAATAATAAATAATAAAAATACCAATAAGGGCTATAATAATGATAAAAATAAATACACATATATACCCATCACATAAGTAAAACATCACAATATAATTATATTGAAATAATACAGAAACCAAAATAAAATGTGATCCACAAAATTTCAACTTTTATTCAGAGCTCCCTTGTTGATTTCATTTGAAGTCTTCTTGAGTCTTTTAATAATGAGTATCAAAAAAGAGTAAAAAATAAGGGACCACTGAAGACCCGCTTAGGATGTAATATTTTCAGTGCAAAGGCTCCATAACTTACTGTCAAGAAAACAAATATTTGTCTCAACGACTCGTTCTACATAAGAGCATTCGAGTTTATACACACAGCTTGAGCACTAGCAAGTGCGGAGCTCAGAGCTTTGACTTCAGGGGATGCTGTTGTTGCCTTTAGAGGTATACCAAATATGATATAGGACGATAAAAACTTAGCCTCATATACAGAGCTATTCAGATGGCTACCATTAAGGGTGATGAAGGATGGAAGATACGACAGGGAAAGGCAATCAACGAATGTGTGAATGGTCGAGTTATAATTTTTTGCACAGTCCTTAATATGAAAGTTGAAAAGATGCAAGACATTTGGAATTGTGCTGTATTTTTTGTCAATGGACTCCATACTAATTTTTCCTATGCTTGAGGAAGATTTAATTCTTATATAAAAGCTGGAAGATTTTCCTGTCGTCCCCGACGGGTCCAGGCCTCGTTTTTCATTTCAGTTGCCACGAAGTAGGGAGTATATGAAGCCTAGCTGAAGTGTAATGATAAACTTTTCCCTTCTTAGATCAAGTTCATCATGCTTTTTAATCGTGGATTGTGAAAGTCCTTTTTGGCAGGATAAGTAAATAATATATCTTTCTTTTGAGCCTCCTTCATCCTTCATCCAGCTGATAAACTCACAACTTTTTCTAAATAAGCTCTCTGTTTTATATTTCTAAGAGTCGAGGTATATTGAAATTCAAGGTATGGCAAAGAAAGATGACTTTTCGCTTGCCGGTGTTTTTTATGACGTCAACGTGAAAGCGGGAAGAATAACATTACATCATATTTAGGATGACTTACAACAATTATATATATATATATATATATAGTTATATAGCATTTCACTATCCATAACAGCTATAAATATACCTCTTATTCTATATACCTTACCATGGGTACTATTTTGCCTAGCTCTCTAGGTCATTTAAACAAAAGGAACACAGTTTTTTTGATAAAGTAAGATTTATTATATGTCTCCTATGACCATTTTTTCTATTACCCTTAGATATGACATGTTCTTATGCTACTATTAGAGCATAACCCTTCTAAGGATGCTTCTTATTCTGCTGAGTTCAGCAGAAAATATCCATTGAGGGGGTCGTCTCATTTTATGCATACTCACTTTAAACTACCTTTCCTTCAATACAGAAAGAAAAAGAGGCAATACTTTAGCTTATATAACCAGAAAAACCCTGAGCGAAAAATTGGATGACTTCCAAAGGAGTTGTCAGAGAAAGAGAGAGAGAGAAATGGAGGCAATTTCAATTGACATCAGAAAATAGCAATATGTATTTTTCTATTGTGTTTCTGCTCCCCCCTTATATCTTGAAGCATTCCTTCCTGCCATCATCTATGATATATATCCAGTTTTTTTCTTTCTTGAGTTATTGTAAGAAAGCCTTAGTCATATTTATTGTAGTATTAAAAAGTCAAAGCTTTAAATTTATGGGAATACATTGAGATAGAAAATGAAAAAAAGTAGAAAGTGTAATAAATTTCATATTCAAATCATTTCTAGCTTAGCTACTGAAGTCTCTCTGAATATTATTTATTGTGAATGTATTCAGATGCTTTGACCTCTCCAGGGTAGGAAAACGTATATAAACAACGAATAATGATAGTGTTTCTTTGCCTATTCGGTTCATGAATAAAATAAGCATAAAAGCTTGAAAATTACTCACTCGAACCTAGGATGTTTACAATAAGGTACATTTATTTGACCCTCCCCGTTCGGGAGTCGCCCCCAACACTGAAAGTTGAACTCGCCTTAACACATTGAACTATCGCACTCTCTTCAATCAGAATGTTTGTTTTTCCAACAAAAAAAACTAATACCAATAAATACTTTATTTCAATGACCAATGTAAAATTTGTGTAATAATAAATGTATACAAATATACATTATTTACTTTTAAAACGCAAAGTATTAAAATTTAAATATCAATGAAGAATGTAAATATAAATAGAAAAAAATAAAAAATATTTTTCTATCATCTCTAAACAACATTTTAATAAACATTTTATATCGTCAAATTTACTAATTAAATACCTTTTAAAAGCATTTTCAGAAATATATCGGGAACATGATATTTATTATACATGTTATATGAATCAACATACTTATTCTTTGTTGGTTAAGAGTTATTGCATATAGATATATACATACAATTAAACTCACTTTGAATGCTACTATATGAATAAAATTGCCTCCATAGACTTTTGCATGTGTTATAATCAAAGATACTGCCATTAATGTAGTAGTGATCAAATTGTCCTGATACCTTAGTCCATTTTCTCGATCTTCATTCAATTTTTTATTCCATTATCATCAATTAAAGAATATATCATCAATATTATTTATAATATGCATCTAGAACAGGATGGGCAAACTTTTTGAATTGCAGGCCTAAATGTCAGTGCGCCATTTATTGGTGAAACGCGGTACTGTATGGACAGGACGTAATAAACGATTTGTGAAACATTATTATATTATTTACTGGAGAAGCTCGGCGGGCCGGATTAAATTGTCTAACGGGCGTATACGGCCCGCAGGGCTTTAGTTTGCCCATATTTGATCTAGAAGGAAG
>CP045903.1:6604439-6620268 GCA_013387185.1 Caligus rogercresseyi
ATATATATAGGGTGTACATGGTAAATTGGAACTATTTTAAACGTCATCCAGATCCATAATGTGGATATCTGGGGTTTCATCATACTAATATAAAAGGTTGCATGAACAATACACTAGAACTTCCACCACAATTCTTTTGACAACAAACAATAGCCATCATGGAACAAGCAAGGAGGGACGCCATCCTCGAATTGGCTCGCGCGGGACACAAGCCCGCTGCTATCTACAAGCTGCTCAACTACCCCAAGACCACCGTGTACCGGGTCTTCAATGCCTGGGAGGCTGAGGGGAAGGTCTGCCGCAAGGCCCACAACATGAGAAGTGACAAGATCTGCACCCCCCGCTTCTTCGCAGGCCTCGAGAAGTCCATCAAGGCATTGCCGGGGACTTCCTTGTCCAGGTTGGACAAGAACCATGGAGTGAGCAAGCAGCTGGTCTCCAAGGCTGTGAATGAGGACCTCGGGTATAGGTCATACCGAATGGCCAAGCAGCACATCCTCACGGCATCCATGAAGGCCACCAGGCTCACCAACGGCAAACGTCTCATCAATGGCCTGAAGAGCCATGGAGGAAGAATCATCTTCTTCTCCGACGAGAAGAACTGGACTGTCGGTAGAAGCTACAACGTTCAGAATGACAGGTGGCTTGCCAAGGAGAGAGAGGAGGTCCCCGCGGTCTTCACCACAAAGTTCCCGGCCTCCGTGATGACCCTGGGTGTCATCTGCAGCACCGGTGAGGTGATGCCCCCCTTCTTCTTCAATCCCAAGGAAAGGGTCAACGCGGAGAGGTATTGCGAAGTCATGGAGGAGGTTGTCATCCCCTGGATGAAGGATAATGCCGCTGGGAGGGAGTTCATCTTCCAACAAGACTCAGCACCCGCACACATCGCCCTCAGGACCACCAATCTCTTCAACTCTCACGGCATCACATTCTGGGATCGGAACACCTGGCCCTCCAACTCGCCCGACCTCAATCCGTGTGACTACTACTGGTAGGGGAAGTTGGAGAGGGAGGTGTGCAAGGTCAGCCACAACAGTATCGAGGCCCTGAAGAACTCCATTACGAGGGAGTGGAATGCTGTCGATCCCGCGGAAGTCATTAGGGCATGCAAGTCTTTCAGGGGCAGGATGGAGAAGATGGTGGCTGCTGAGGGAGGGCATATTGAATAAATGTCTTGTTTAATACCATATATAACTTTCCATATTGTCAAATACACTCCAAATGCCCTTTTTATCAAGCTGGTTGAAGTTTAAAATAGTTCCAATTTATCATGTACACCCTATATATATTATATAATATATATATATACTCACACACACATAATACTATAGGATATATATAGATAATTGGGCTGAAAAGTCCGGGCCTAACAATATAGACGTAGTTTATTGTAATAACCTTTTTATCAGTTAATACTAACCTTAAAAAGACAGCTGTTAAAATTTCATAATATTCTATTCATTAGTTGTTTTTTTCCTCATCAGCAAGGCCTTTATTTATCTAAGTGACAAAAAGGTAACATACTAAATAATAGTAAAATAGGAAAATTGTGCTTTTTACAATAAAACATAAAATAAAACATTTAGTTTTCAATATTTCCCATTAGTTTTGAGTTATTGTGCTAAGAGTGACGCTACTGTTGTTATTTTTAAAACTAGGGATCAAAAATAATTTCGTGTTTTAATTTTACACTGCTTCTTGAGGAGAAAAAACATGTTCAAGCGAAGCAATGGCTTGAAAAGTGTTATGGGGATTCCGCTATATCAGAAACAACAATAAAACGTTGGTTTGCTGACTTCAAATGTGGTCGTAGAGAACCAATGACGCAGAACGCCGTGGACGTCCAAATGAGGCGGTAACACCAGAAAACATCAAAAATCCACAAAATCGTTTTTAATGATCGAAAAGTGAAGTTGTGTGAGTTAGCTGACATTGTAAAGATATCAAAAAACGTGTTGGCTTTATATTGCATGAGCATTTGACTATGAGAAAGCTCTGTTCAAAGTGGGTGCCGCATTTGCTTACTGTTGACTAAAAACAGGAAGGTGCTGATGATTCTGAGAAGTGTTTGGCCATGTTTAAACGTAACAAACTGGAATTTTTGCGTCGATATGTGACAATGGATGAAACATGGATCCATCACTTCACTCCGGAATCAAAACGATCGTCATTTGAGTGGACAGCAACTGGTGAACCTCGTCCAAAGCGCCCGAAAGCACAACAATCGGCTGGAATACGCGGGTTTAATATTCATCGACTATTTTGAGAAAGGAAATACCATCAACAGTGAATATTAAATAGCGTTATTGGAGCGTTTGAAGGCCGAAATTGCAAAGAAACGACCGCATATGGCAAATTTTTTTTGTTTTATCTAGACAACGCACCCTGTCACAAGTCAATCAAAACAATGGCGTGAATTGAACTTCGAGTTGTTCCCACATATACAGTATTCGCCAGATTTGACTCCCAGCGACTACTGGTTGTTCTCTGACCTGAAAAAAATGCTCGCCGGTAAGTAATTTCGCACGAATGAAGGGTTGTCGCTCAAACTGAGGCCTATTTGGGGGAAAAGATGGATCGTTCTACAAAAGTGGTATTGAAATGTTAGAGTGGCGCTGGAATGATTGCTTTGCTCTTGATGGAGATTACGTTGATGAGTAAAGCTAATTTCGAACAAAAAAAAAATGTGTTTTCTTTAGGCCCGGGACTTTTCAGCCCATGTGTTATATATATATATATATAATATAAATTATATATACATATATTATATATACATTATATATATATAAAAATATATATATTAAATATATATATAAATATATATTATATCTAAATATATATATTTATAAATATATATTATATATAATAGTAAGGCAAAAACAAAAATAATAATCAAGGGTGGAATTTGTATAATACAAAATTCAAAAATATCGACAATATCCAATATAATTGGCAAATGATTGTCAAGAGGTTTTTCTCCTTTTCGTGACTGTTGTTTGAGGAGTTAAGAACTTAAGAACTTATACTGTTTATTCATGTAAGCTTTATCGTTAGTATGTATTTCCCTCCGACCACTTAGATTAATAATCGTTTAGATATATTGAAATACAATCATAAGATAAAGTAGCCTTGAAATTATTTAAAAAACTTACAATTGACAGTGAGATTGATGGTTTTGGAGATCCCGGAGCGAACCCCATTGTCTGCAGTACAAGTGTACATTCCCTCAGAGGTCTTGTCTGCAGATGATATGTAGAGAGTTCCATTTGGGAATTGATGGAACCCATTGGATATGATTGAGGGTGCATTGGAATCAGAGAAGTCCAAAGATCCTAAAAAAACATAAATGATAAAAATACCAAAAAAATCTTGAAATCCTCTCTTGGATCAAAGAAATGTCATGTTGAAATACAAAACGTGCTCTTTAGTCTTTTATATAAGGCTAAGGTTTTTGGATAAGCGTTTGAGTATTCATCCATTGATGGAGAAACTATCATGGTAGATGCAATGAAAAACAATTGAAAAAATGGCTGAAACACAGATATTCATTGATTAAAAATGTCTTTTAAAAAAGTCAATCGATTTTATGTACTAAACTTCGATAAATAGATTAATAAAATATCATCTATATCTTAAAAAACATGCCTAATACGAAATTCTAAATTATATAATTTAATACCATTTACACATTATACTCAAAATATTAAATTTAAATCTTTGAAGCTTCTTCTTTCCAATAAATATTATTAAGGTTTCTTGTAAATAAATTGTTACTAGCATATTAAAACATAATTTAAACAAATAAATGGGGCTTGAATGATTATATATGAAATGTAGGCCCTTGGAGTTAATTAATATCAATTAATTAATTCTTAGGGCTTCAATTATTTATTTTAATTCAACTTTTACGTATCTGTACGCAAATATATAATGTTGTGAAAATACCAGCAACCAATAAAATAACTTACTTATACACGTATGTATAAACTTGCAATGTATTGAAACATATACTACACTTGCTTTATATATTGACAGCATGACCAAATTAATGAATAACTTTATATCCTCTATATATTTGTCAGATAACTGTATTTTCTGATCGAATATATTCAATGATATTATCATAGATCTGCTCACGAAACTTTTTGCATTATTATTCAATAAAAAGATTAATATGATTGTATTGCTTGCCAAATGAGCATTTTGACATATTAGTATATAACTGGAAACAAACCATTTCATAAATACCGTTGACCTTTAATACAAAACTATATTGAATATATATATACCTGTTTGTACGAATCTTTCACAATTGATCTACTCATACAACTTTAATGAATCGTTAGTTCAATTGTAATTCTTTCCGAACCCTCATTTTTCTAGTTACCTAAGTACGGATCAATTGTATCAAAAGTTGACAAGGGGCTTATACATATTTGATCATAACTAAAAGAAGAAGGTGTATGTTAAATATATTGTACAGAGCTGTTTTTAATACTTTAAAATATATTTTTGGATTCTTGTATATCAATTTAAATGCCGTGATTGTGTATTATAGACATAAAAGACATGTGCCTCAATTAAAACCTCAAATAGTTTAACACATTTTTACAATTCTGAAATCAAATAAAAACTACTCGTTACTTATAGAATGCACAACAATAAAAAAAGAAAATAATATTACTACAGTTGCAATAATTTTTTTCATTATTTTTAATATGCTTTTCGATTTTGATGGGAAGATTAGATTTCTTTCGTAGGGGCACTCCAAGAGCTTTCCAGAAGCTACGGCTTACGTAGAGAAAGCGCTTACCTTAAGCTTAGAGCATTATGGCTCCAAGTTCTTATTTTAAAATGATTGTTTACAGCATTGTTATCTGTAATATTACCGTCGGCTTCCTACTGCATATATAAACGATACTTTAAACTTTTTAAAGCATACTTAATATACGATCATTGCTTAAGGCCTTTATTTTAAATAGAAAATATAGTTTATTTTGATTGAGTTAAGACATGACTTTTAAATTGTATTAATCAATTTACTATGACGCCAGAAGTGACGTCATAGTAAATTGATGCATACGCTATGTATAATTGGACTCAACATCCCTTACGAAGGAGATATCTTCTTCTTCTGCTCTAGTGGCTAAGAGGAAAGATTATTTTATGTGTGGACAACGCAAACATATTATCATATTATGTATAAGGAGAGGGAACAAAAAAAAAATGACAAGTGGCTATCACCCACAAGTCACTCAAGATATCTTGATCCTCCCTCTTCTTACATGCCACAGGAGACATGTTTGAAGGAGTTCTTTTTTATTTTTATTATCTCTGATGGACGCAGAAGATCAATTGTATTTATTTACGTGGAGTGTCAACTTGAAAGGATGTTGTTTATTGAACAACATTTATTTCGTCATAGAATTTGAATCTAGAAATATGAAAGAAAAGTTGATGTTGTACAATTACCTGACAATATTATAGCTTAAATATAATTTGATTCAAAAACACATTGAATTCCCTAATTTTATTTATTTAGTTGGTTAATTTATGTATTGTTCAAAATTCATCAAATGTAGAGCTTAACATCGTTTTGTGTTACAAAATATGTTTAAAAAATAGATTGTTATCATCACTACTAAGTATGACTTCATTTGAATCAAACAGTTTCATTTTCGTATCTTCATTATTTTTTTGTAGATTGCTTTTGTTGATATTTGGTATTTCTTAAAACCGTTGTTGTTCTTCAGAAAAGTATTTCTTTTGAATACAAATGTATATTTGGGTGTTGATCACTATTGATTTGGAACATTTCAAAACAGAAAAAATACTGATCCTATATACAAAAAAAAACAATAATATCAAAAGAGACACATAATTTATGAATACGTTCAAAATATATATTTTAAAATACAAAAAAAATTAAATGAATATCTGCCAATAATTATTAAAATAATTAGCTCCCTTCAGAGCCCATAACATATTAAATATTTGTGATACGAATGAAACAAGAAAGTCATATGAGAAAAATGAAGCTCTATAAGTGAATATTAGGAGAAACAAATTCCATCATGTTCAATCACTAAATAATTGTTTTTTCTTTTTGATGATGAGCCACATCCTTCAGGGATTTTATCATCATCATTATATACGTCATTAGTGATGGAACTGCACTATCATCGTCGTCGTCGTCATGCGGTAAGAGTGTGAATCCATCCTCATTATCATGTGCCGCCCTCCCCCTCATCTTCTTCTTATCCTGTGCGGCATCACTGCTGCTGTATTGTGTTATTGTTTTTTCACGCTTGCAATGGACGAAAAAAAAACTTACACCTTTTTATGTGTCATCATGTCTGCTTTTAAGGAACAACAATATTGTAATCCTGTAAATGGTCCTTAGAGCCTAAAATATCTTTGAAAGTCAAATAATACATGTCGTTATAACCTAATGGTTAAGTCATGGACGTATTAAATAGCTAAGGCAACAACACTCTGGAACCTTTTGCTACACGTGATTGGTTAAAAGAAAAGGATGATGTACATACTAGAAAGCAAATATTGGTTTATGAAAGAATACAACAATTTACTCGTGGATTTGGAGGTGCGAATATTCACTCAAAATAAGAATGCCACCCCTTTAAAACATTGGCGTATTAAATATTGCCCCCATTTGTCTGTACATTAACACTGCTACTATTTACCTAAAGGACTTGTATTCAAAAACTATTTTGATCGAGTATTTACGGTTTCGTTGTTAATATTATTGTATAATGGTAAAAGCCAGTACTTATATGTTAGTTCAAAACTTGTTTATGGGAGCCCTATGTGTATACCTATTTTCTTTTAATTGTATTTTCGTTACTTTTGAATCACCCTCTGTGATTTAACCGTTTGATAAAACTATTGTCTATTTATGAAGTTATATCTCTTCAATTTCAGTATAACTATATACATTATGTTGTCGTTATTGTTATTCCTCAAGTACTTTATATAATTATAAATACAAACTGGTGTTGGTCAGAAAATAATATCTACAGTTTCTTATCAGTGTCCAAAAACATGACTGCATAGGCATTTACTTACTTGTTCATACAATTCGACTTACAACGTTGAAAGGAAGGCTCATGGGCCAATTTTACTCCCTCTGCTACAAATGCGTTTTGAGATATGAACTAGATAAGACTTCTTGATGTCAACTTTCATCATGTGAAGCAGACCGCAACTCCTATATTTTAGTAAGCATCTAATTTCAAATATATTACACTTTTTCTCATAAATACAAGAAAGCCTTGGTTATTAATTGCTTCATTGGTTTCTTTGTACGGATCCTAGGTAGGTAACTTAAACAATCAGCTTATTAAATTTAATTTGTTGCCTAGATGATGCGGAGTAGTTAATCAATTTTCATCCAAATGAAATTATAATCACCAATGCATACTCAACTTCCAGCAAAATAAACTGATTAGAATTTGACTAATTATGAAAATATGTTTTATTTAGCACTAAATAAATGAATTGAACAAGTCTTTTCAATGAAAAAGTAATTATGAACTTTATTTATTCTTTTCATTACATTGAAATGAGCATATATAGAGCTCAACGCATAATAATATTAAACATGATTATTCTATGATTAGTATCACAAGGTGTTCCAAATTTTCATTCATAACCATACACTAAATTAGGAAATGCGATAGCCGTGTGCGTTAAGGCGTTCACTCTCAATGTTGGGGACGTAGGTTCAAATGCTCCCGAGAGGGATGGCCATTTTTGGTCTACCTCATTGATAAGATCCTTGTTTCGATTGACTAATTTTAATGCTAGTATGCTTATTTATATCCAGTTGGATGTAATTCTATTAAACCATATAGGCTAAAAAATATATAAATAAAATACATAGAGATATAAATACATAGAGGATGGATCTCTTGGCATAAACAACGGCAATGATTCCCATTTTTACAACTTTACAGTGACGTCATCACACTCCAGCGGGCATGTTTACTCTTCTTCCACATTATTTTGAAGCCGAATCCATGGTCTCTATATTCCATCATTTAAGGTGAAAAAGGAGTTTCACTCAACCACAAAATCCAGAAAGGGGTCATAGAGAAGGACTCATACACAGATCCCTCAAACGTCCCGCCTTCCTGCAATTTACTGCCTCGTCAGCCCATAGAGATATTAAGACATAGAGAGCTTATTGAATTCTTTAGAGGAATACGCTTTTGTGCCCAATGTAAAAAATATTTCTATCTCAATGATCAACGATAGAACGACGATGTTTCTCTGCTATTGAAATGAATAAGCTCTCTATATCTCTATGATAAAATATAGCATAAATAACTAAATTAATGGCTACATGTCAACTCAAATTGAGGTGCAATCTAAAAGTCCTATAGACAACAAGTCGTTTTAAGGGTGTATTCAAATATAAATAACTTGTCATTTTCTTCAGCCTCATTTATCAAAGAAGTTGCATATTTAAATATGCATCTCATAGTCGACATTTGTACCTTATATAACAAAATACATGCTTTGTGTACATACTTGACAACTGAGTTATAATATGATTAATTATTTTTATACTTGTGCGTTTGCAAGAATATTTTTGAAAAGAATATTATTGCCTCTGGTTGTTGCCAATATTAAAAAAAACGGAGAGGGAAAGGGACTATTGCAAAGAACAGACAAGTAAAGTCAATATTCAAAATGCATTTGTGTGGTGTGTGTACATACTGAATGAATAAATATTTATGATTATAAGAGGCGAGGTGAAGGGTTTCATAGTTGATCCAATTTGATCAAACTTGCACGTAGTATTTTTCAAACTTTATTCAATGAATTCATATATATATATATATATATATATATTATAGATATATATATATATATATATATATAGTCAGATATATATATATATATGTATATATTGCTGTCAGTATAGCATGAATGTAGTTCTCCCCACGCAATAATAAAGCTATGCTTTATTTGCCAACTGTTTTTTACACGTATTGTAATTTCAGGGACGATTCATTTATTAAAAAATATTCTCTTATTCTTGAGTACGAGGATTATATGAGGAATAGGAGGATCCCATTCAAAAGATACGTAAGAGTCATGGATCTTGGCCCAAGCGAAAAGGCTATTAATGCTTTTAAGAATGATAGTATTATTCTCTCTCTGACTATATGTTTACACCCAAGAGCCTCTACATAGTGAAGTGATGTTTCATTCCATAATACCAAACTCCTTCTGTTTTTCACTATTCTCTCTTACAAGTAATGAGAAAAAGATTAGTAATCCTTAGTTGTCGTGGATATATAATAAAAGAAGCAGGACTTCTGTGATTGATGTTCAGTATTCCGTAGATGTCTTCTACCCGTGGTGTTTATCGATCACTTTCCATTTTCAAAATTAACGAATCCGCATGATTTATTTCAATCAGCTGAAGTTGTAAATTTCTATCCGAATCTTGATCATATCACTTTATGCTTCCCTAACATGAGATTTTTCGAAGAACAAATCCGTTTTCAATGGGTTGATGAAATCTACTGATATCAAATTGGACATCCTTTGCTTAGAACTACATACAGATACCATCACTCATTACTCCTTGAAACTGCATATAAATAATTATTCCCAAGGGCTTTGTGTTCCGGCGGACAAGTATTTTTTTGTTATGGCTGTAACACTTTTTGAACACACACAATAAGTGTTTTGTTCTAACAAAGGGGGATCCCTTTGCGACCCCTTCATATTAAAGCCACACTCCTATCACGCTCTCACTAATTTATTTCTTAACTGGGTAACTTGCCTAGAGCATGTTAATATTGAACATGTTCCAATGTTGTTTTATGTACATAATATATGGAAGTTTAACTATCCTGTAATTGCTTGTTAGTACGAAATGTTGTTGATAAGTATATATTTAAATTGTTTTAGATATTATTATTATTATTAGTCCGCATGTCCTAATTTTCATTTTTGTTCTTGCTGTGTTTTGTTGTATGTATTTTGATGATGCCTCTTTTTTTCTCTTTTTTTGGTTTTGTTGTTATTTTTAAAAAATCAGAGCCTTTTGGAACGTGGATAAATAAAGAAAGGGGATGAAGTCTCTCCCTAAAAAGATCCAGATACAGTCCACATTTATTAAAGCCCGTCCCTGTCTCTTTAAAGAACTTTTCTGTAGTGGCTATCGATAGAACACAACTAAATATTTAATTTAGGAAAGATCCGAAAGAAATACTTTTTCTATTATTAAAAAGCATATACAAGATTTTAATTTATTTTAGTTATAACAGATTTCTTTTTTTAATAGCCTTATGAGCTCAATTCAACAGGAGTCCAGTGATGACAAGACATTCACTTTTCAATTCAATAAGTGCATTGTAATTCTCACTCTTTCTTTAGGTCCTTGTGGCCTTTCTAAACAATGTCATTGCCACTCGTCATTCCCTATGGGGACAACGAATACGTATTTCGACCATAACATTATTGGCCAACTACGGAGCCTTTCTTTCATATTTATTTAAAAAATACAAATCCACTGTCTTCATGTATTTTTGAACCATAATAAACCTCTTACCCTTGAGTTCCTAAGCCCATATCTGCATAAAATGAGCCCTAACTGAGGTAAATGGTATGAGGAGTATGAGCACTTTGTATCTACACATATGTACTATGTACCTCTATTGAGTACAGCCATTGGGGGTCTGCCTATAAATGGAGCATAAAAGGAGGAAAAAGGGCTTTATGTCAAGTCCTTAAAATAGAAAATGATATATAAAAAAGATCATGAAAACTTTAAATATATTTCTTATCCAGTTTCATTATATGTAAAAGTATTGGAGGAAGAGAGAGGGTGGTATACATGTTCATAGTTCTCCTACTACTGCAGCTCTTAGTATATAACATACTATGTGCATAGGGAAAACTATAAAATTATTATCATTTACTCTGTAAAAGTTTTGATGAAGAAATATGAAGGGGGGGGGGGGGAAGTAACCATACTCAAAATGAGAGTAATAATCACTCATGAGGGATTTGATAAAATAATATTCAACGAAGGCTCTCCTCTAAGTCTAATGATCCTACAATAATATGAACTACATATTACGTTGGATTGAACCATAATTGGAATCAAAGGACGAAAATGACAGTTTTTTGAAATCCAAATTGACTCTATTTTTTCGTTGAAAGTACGTTTGTTGTCCCAAAGTGCCATAATTGACACATGAAAAGTTGTGGATTAAAAAATATTTCATGGAGATTATATTTTGTTATGTTAAATTAATCATAATAAGAAGAAAAAGACATTAAGTAGACAAGAATGACAACATTTCTTTTCCGAGGGACATTCATATAAGTGTCGTTACATGAAAAAAGAAATGGCGCGTATTATTTTGAGCTCATTTTCTGTCATAGCAAATGACAAAAATGTACTTTTTTAAATAAATAAAAAAAATATTGTTAAAAAAAACTTTTATCTCCAATATAAAAAAAATACAAGTTTTGCTTCATATCGAAACAATTCGAAGCAATGTCTATTTATTACGATGATTCCTTCCCAAAGACAGCAACTTTTGTCTGACTTTTTCGTTAATTATATATCGTCTCTTACGATACTCACTAATGCACATAGTTCCGAAGGACTCAGATACGTCTAGTAACTCCAAACTGCTACATTCCTTGCGTGTGACACCCAAAGGCTCAATGGCAGTGGGGTTGCACTATTCTGAACTATAAGTGTGGCCTTAGGGATCTTTGATGCACCAAATAATTAGACGTTACGCATTTTTAGTGCACGAAATTAAAAGAATAATAAAAATGCATCACCCTTGTGTCTTGAAAGAAAATTTGATTTTTCCATTCTGTATTGTTTTTATAGCTATATGTAAATGAACAATCATTTTATGATATTTTATTATTATTATTTATTGATTATTTATTTTAATTTCAATGTATTTTATCTTTATTTTTGCAACAAAAAATGATTTTACGATAATATACTAAAAAAAAAAAATTGAGGACAAAAACTCAAGATGTAATATGAATGAATATTTTAAATAAGGAACAGCAAATTTGTGTCTTAAAGTAATTAGTAGCCAATTAAAACTAATAAATTCCGTCTCTTTGTAAGGGTTCACGGACCCTTACTGAGGAAGAGGTCAAATATTCCCCCAAACTTCCTTATCTATTAAAAAAATACGTGGGATTCAAAAGATTTAGATAAAGTATTTTTCAGGCAATAAGCTTTTAATAAGGATCTGTCTCATCCAAAAGTATAATCAAAATATACTCAAGGTGTAGATAATATAAGGAAAAATATAAAAAAACACTTCTGAAGAGTTGTATAAAACAAAACATAAATGAACTTTGTAATTAAAAAAGCATATTTATTTTTTATGAATGAGGACCGGTTTTAAAGGATGCTCCTTTTTATTATTGCTGATCTTTTCTGAAGTCATATTTTTAAATGCAATGTTTATAGATGCTTTGATTTAACGCAATTTCTTCGGAATATTAAAGCACTGACATATGAATTCAACTAATAGTCTTATAATTATTTCTGATACGTTTTTTAGTTATTTTATAGCATTCATAATATGAAAAATAACAATATGTTATTCGGTGATTAAATATCTCTTACCTTTTACTCGCGTCCAACTCAAACTAGGCTTAGGGAACCCTTCAACGTCACAATGGATAAACACCTCTGACCGTCTACGGCATGAACGTCCTCAGGTATTCTAATCCACTTTGGAGCCACTGTGAATAAATATTCAGTATGGATTAGTTGGGTTCGAATGCCGTGTTTCACATAATATCATGTTACTATAGTTAGTTTCCATAAGGGAAAGAAGTGACTATAATTACATGACGTCATTGCGGAGAAAGTTGATATGACTTATGATTTTGAGTTTATTTATAATTAATCTACGTATTGACGTCAATTATTTGTTTGACCCCAGATTGGGAATGGTGGTAGAGTAGTCAGAATAGAATGTATTCACCAGATCATACCTTTAATCTTGATGTATTATCATATCTCCAGAATACGAAGAATTCTTGTTTGCCTTCTTATTTTTTTTTAATCAGTACTTTAACCTCCCCTTTCCATTCCCTCCCAGAGAAACATTTACTGTCCATGTATGTATGATTGAATGTTGCCAAAAATTTGTACAAATATCTATCCTATATATTTTATATTCTAATGACTACTTTCAGAATGAATAAATAGAAAAAAAAGAATTCTTTATTTATATTACTAAGCTGCCTCTTTTTTTCGAAAAAAGAAGTTACACAGCTATTTAATATGAAGACAAAACGATAATTACAATTATATTGACATTTACTTTCCAACGAGTGATGATAGTAAAAAAGACTCTTTTTAGGAAGAAGGTACACCCCGTAAACAGAAGTCTATTTGATTTTTGTCCATAACATAATTTACATAAAATAACATATTAGTTGTTTGCATATATATTTCATATCTTTTTCAAAATTATTATATAACATACAGGGAATTGACAAGTCACTCTCAAAATAATCTATGATAAATGACCGTATGAAGAAAACATCTTGAATCATCCTAGCCTAGTAGATCAGATTTCCATTGTGACGTCCCTGACTTTAAAGTCCCTCCTTTTTCCTTATAGAGACGTAATTATATTTATACATATTTCTATTATCCTAAAAGATCTTACCATTCACACTTAGGACCGTCGTATATTCAGCGGATCCCGCAGAGTTGCTAGCCACGCAGGTATAGTTGCCCCTATGCCTAAATCGAAGTTCCTCTATGACCAGCGTGGAGGAGTACTGATCCGTGGATCGGATATATATTCCTCGATCCAGTTCTGGGCTGTCCTCTCCTATTCGACGGCCGTCACGGTTCCAGGAAAAGCGAATGGGGAGGTCACCCTCGAGGATTTGACAGGAAACGGCGGAGCGCATGCCTTCACTCAATAACTTGTTGGGGAAAAGAAAAGGCATGATGGCTGGAGGGCCTGAGAGAAAAACAGAAGAAAATGTTAAAAGGGGCGAACGGAAAATTGGCAGTAAGGAAACTTAATGGCATGGAATATTGCCCATAACTCAATTGAATTAAATAAAGTCTGTGTCATATGAAACTTGACATATAACTAGGTGTCTGTAAGACTTTTTGTTGTTTTTATTCTCTCATTTTCCTTATGGACAACTTTCTAGCCTATGAATTGAATGACATAAGTCCCTAATAAGCATCTACTTACTAAGGACTTGTATTTGAATGGTTCCCGTGTGGGACTCATCCCGTGGATTAAAGGCCGAGCAGGTGTAGTATCCTTCGTCCTCCAGCTTCCGTGCCGTTCGTATGACAAGGGTCCCATTCTCAAAAACGGACTGACGACCATTGCTGGGTAATTTGTAGCCATCTGTAAGGATTGCCCAGAAATAAACATAAATATTACAAATATAGCTGTAAAAGGAGGGGGGGGGGGGGAGGGTAATAAATCAAATTGTGTGTTTGTGCTAGGAATGGGCACCTCAGATATGTGATATCTAATTTATTCTCCAGTAAAAGAGAAAGGTTTTTTACCACCCTTAAACAAAACACACGCTCACGCACAATATGATTTATATTCCAAATATTATATAAATAATAATGTTCGAGGAACAGAGTTAATTATGTAGATATAAATATAGAAAATAAGGAGTGCAGGTGAGAACAGAACCTATATAAGAGCTATAATCTGTATGAACAAGTACCTATGAAAAAATGCAATTTAGAATAAATCGACAGAAAAATATAAATTAACTTTCTGAGGAGAATACATTTTGCTCAGAAATAACCATTGATAGTGTACATAATATAACATACATGTTGAAAATAAAACTTTGTATTATTTTTGTAAAAAAATAATGAATTCTTTGTTACTGAAAAAATATGCTTTGCGCGGACAGCTAGGCCGAAGGCAATCATCGTCCCAATTACGCCACGAAGTTACAATCATGACCACAGATAGTTCCATTATTTTCTCAGAGGTTTATTTATTTATTTTGAAAACATAAAATATTATAGACATACAACTCACATTTAATATTTGGACGTCCCTTTGGTAGGGTAGTTAAAAATATACTGAATAATCAGGGTGTAAATGATACATTAAGAACGCTACAAATGAACTAAATTGATATTCAGTACATGAGTTACGATAAAAAGAAGTGAAGGTCGTAAAAAAGGAGTTATCATTAATTTACTCGTGGAACGAAATCATGTGAAAATATCTTCTCACATATATGAGGAAAGTTTGGTAAAAAATAATTAAATACTGGTAAATGATACCTAAAATTTTATTTATTTCATTTTCTAATTGAATTGTAACTTATTCTTCTATGACCAAAAAGGCTAAATCGGTTATATTTAAATATTTTACTTATATAGACCCTCAATTGGCATATTATTCATGTTCAACTAGTTTTTTAAATTATTTTAGATATGTATCTCTTTTCTACCATCGTATCAACGTGTTTCCCCCACTACGTTATATCAGTCTGCTTTATGGTCCAATTAATCACAAATTAGAGTTGCATTATCCATTTTTTTAATGTATAACAATAGAAATAAAAAGATTTCAGTTCCATATTTTTTATATATCTATGTTTTGCTATATAAAACCGGAGCAGATAGGCACAAATGCACAATCAAATGTTGTGCCAAAACCAAATTCTGACTTTTAATACATTCTTGGCCTCTTAGGGGCAATATATTGGCAAAGAAATAAGGTATACTTATACGTATTAATAATTTTTCCTCGTAACTTATATAATAAACCTTACACCA
>CP045903.1:6620368-6670366 GCA_013387185.1 Caligus rogercresseyi
AAAGAAGGCCCTGCGTTCCTTTTAGAAGAAGAGAGCAAGTGGCCCAAGCAGCCAGTAATTGCTGGAGGAGAGTGCAGTCGGAAACTGCAGAAGCAACAGAGGATAACGACGCGATTCCAGACGTTCAGTTATACCTTGCTCAGACCCAAGAAATCAAAATCAACCTTAGGGGGGAGCGCATTTCAAATACAAATGCTTCAAAACCAAGCATTAACAGAGAACATCCATTAGATATTATGCTTAGGAAATTAAGTCGGTTGCACTCGGTTAGGCGTGCACTTACGACCTTCCGTCGAGCACAGCGAAAAATTCGCAAGCAATCCTATCCTCCAAGAAATTCTCTCATGTCAATCTTAGAAGAATTGGAGGCGGACAAGGAGTTGGCCAGGCATTTTCAAGGCAAGCACTTTGATAAAGAGGTCGTCCTTGGTCAAGCAAATATGGATAAACAATTGCTGAAAGTGCATAAAAGCTCTGTTTTAAAAGATATCCCAGTTTACTGGGATCCCGTTGATCAGCTCCTCAGGCTTAGAAGCCGATTACATAAAAGTGTCTCTTTAGAATTTGAGTTCAAAGATCCAATTATCATGCCTAAATGCGATTACGCAAAAAGAGTGGCAGTGGAAGTTCACCTTAAACTAAGACATGCCAGCCAAAAGCAAACATTCGAACATATTCGGATGACTTACTGGCAACAGGGTGGATACAATTTCATTAAGTCCGCTGTAAGACACGGATGCAAAACTCCTAGGTGTAGGTACATTCAGTACGAAACACCGAAGATGTCCCCACTCCCAAGTATTAGGATGGATAAACCGGAAGCATGGGCTCATGTTGGTGTTGATTATTTTGGCCCGTCATATTGCATCCACGATTGTAACCTTCTGAAATGCCCAAGAGACACGAACGGTAGAAGATGTCGAAACCCAGAAAAATATAAAGTATGGGGAGTAATCTTCACCTGCATGCACTCTAGATCACTCCATGTGGAGCTAGTCCCTGATTGTTCTACTCATGAATTCTTAATGGCGTATAGGCGCTTCGCCCATCTTAAGGGAAGGCCGGTCCTTTTCTATAGTGATAACGCCACCACATTCAAAGGAGCTAGTAAACAGCTGGAGCAGTTGTTTGAGCTAGAAACCCAAAATGCGATCCAAAACTATAATTATGAAGGTTTTGGACCGATTGAATGGAAATTCAGCACAGAGTTGGCACCCTGGACAAACGGGTGTACAGAACGCCTAATCGGACTGTTCAAGAAGCAATTAATGGCGACCCTCCAGAAACATTCAGTCCCATTCAGGATGATGGAGACTCTATGCATGGAAATTGTATTTACATCAATGAAAGACCTCTAGGTCAAATACTAGAAGGAAATACGGAGAAAATGATCACTCCAAATATGCTTACAACAGGCAGGTCCCTCCGTCCGCTAACGACGGCTGGCAGAGCAGAACTACAAACACCAGGAGTGGACATAATGTGGGAACAAAGGAAGAAGATCCTTCAACACTTCTGGAGAAAATGGCAAGCGGAGTACCTTGCCACTCTCTCAGTTGACAATAAATGGTCAAAGGGCAACAAACCAGTCATTAAGTCAGGTGATGTCATCCTGCTAAAACCAGAAACTCAGGAAAAGGGTCAATGGAAATTGGCCAGAATAATTGGCGTCCACAAAAACCTGGACGGTGCTATCACCACTGTCTCCATCAGATTGCCGAACAGAGCAACCTTTACCAGGTCGATAAGAAATGTAGCTCTGCTAGAGCCATCTGTCGAATTGTTGGAGAAAGTGGTTATGGAAAGCCCCGCGTCCGCCGAGTCTCCGGACCTTGGCAAGATGTGTGGAACGGGGTTGACGGAAACGGATTCCCAACCCGCTGGTGCACAAGCGCAAGGGACAGAAGATCCTCGCCCTGTGACACTTTCCTACTCGGAAAGGGATGAGGCCAGCGCGGGTGTTGAGTACACAGAAGAGGCAGATGCCACTAATGCCGATTCTGGTTCTTTTGCAGAAGTTCCAAAGGGGGTTCGTGACGACGAGTCCTTGGACGGTTCCAGAAGTAAAAGAGCTCGAAAGCACAGAGGTTATTATAAGCTGCTTGCTGAAGGCAGCCGGTAATAGTGCATAAAGCCAATGCACTGATTCTCGCTATATCAAAATTAATGTATACACCAAATTATTAAATTCAAATCTTGTTAAGGGCATCCTCCATAGCGGGAGGAGAGGTGGCTCAAGAAATGAGAGACGGTAACAAAATATCGTGGTAGTCAGATTGTCTGGGGGCCGTCTGGATGGCCTTACAACCCATCCTGGTCTGTGAGCGTTCACGAGGATTTACAACCCTTCTAGTTCCAAACCCACTCTTGGTAGACTTAATGTTTTCCAGGGGCGTGCAGTCTTGTTCTTAGGTTTTTCACCGATAATGACCAATGAGTCTAGGTTTTCCTATGTTAATAAGTAACAGGAGCTTAACAGTACCGTGTAGTACCCAGAGAGGTTTTAATTTTTTCCCTCTAGTAATGGGAGTGAACCAGCTTTAGTTTTTATTATTTTTCTTTCTTTTTTTATTTTTCTTAGTACATAAGCTACCAAAGGTTTATAATAAGTTTTTTCCTTTGGAGAAGTTCCCTCTACACGAGTATAAGGTGATACAAAGGGTGGCAACCTAAACACCGGTTCCAACTACTAGCAAGATATATCTGCAATAAGTCTGTCAGTTACCTTGGAGCGTAGACTCCAGACAGCCAGTTCGATTTGTTCGTTTCTGTGACGTTTAAATCACATACATTAACGACGCTCAGACTCATTTATCTCACCAGTGATGTGAGTGGTAAAGGCCAAGTCCTTTACCAGGGGGAGTGTCGCGTCACAGGTTCGACCGAACCGAGTCTGATATTACATTCCATCACTAATCAGCTTACAATGTAAATAAACAACTCTACGCGTCATCAGTCAGCTGCGGAAAAGGGCGCAATAATATACGAATACAATAAAGTGTAAACAATTGAAATACAGTCATTATCTAACAGTCTAAAGAGAAGCGTCTTATTATTTCCTTTTATTGTGTTATAGTGAGTACCTTTTGATATTGATATTATTATTTGTTAGCGAAGATTCTCAGACCCATTTCAGCGCGGTCTGCTTCGTTACAGATGTATTAAATTTCAAATAATCTCTAATAAATTATAACAAATGATGTATTTAATTGTCTTTGTTATAAACTGTCCGATATTAAATGCATATGAAGAAGTAAAGGCAGATACATAAATAAATTTCTCTCTATTTCTAATCTACCGTACCGAATAGCGATCGATACTGTAGTTATTTACTAAAATCAACCGAATACCGATATCGATCTGTAGAAGGTATATACCGAATATCGAACCGGCGGTAGAATTTCTTCCGACCATACCGATATATCATCTGATATATATATATATATATATATATATATATATATAATATATATATATATATATATATAATTATATATATATATATCTATATATATATATATGATATATATATATATCTAATCTATATATATATATATTATCCCGTATATATAATATATATATATATATATAGATATATATATATATATATATCTATATATATATATATATATATGTGTGTGTGTTGTATATATAATGGTTATGTTTAAACACACCTTCTCTAAAATGGATTCAGAAATTTAAAAAAAATGATTTGAATGTTGGGGAATAGGACCTAAATTCTATTGTAAGTGGTTTTTGGAATACATGATAACAGGTTGTGTATTTGATTCATGAAGTAAAGTATCATTTAATGTAATAATAAATAGCGCTTTTTGTAAATAATTCATAGAGATAGGGGACACTCAAGACAACCCCCAAAAATGGGCAACCGCTATGAACAGGTGACCGGTAACACAGGTTTGACAGTATTTATATCTCAAGGGAAGCATCGCTCCTATAAACTTGTAAGAGGTTGCGAGGGAAATGAGATATATTCTTCCGATTTTTAAATTATAAATTAGCTAGGAAATTTGTTATATACACCCAAAAATATTTACCCATACGGAAAATATGGCCTATATATTTTTTATTATACATAGAAAGAATGACAAACCAAAAAATCAACATATTATCAAATAAATAATTAAAATTCACTAACAAAGTAAATGTATGCCTATAAATCATAATACTTATTTTATAACAATTAAAAACACCATATAACTTAATTGTAATCCTTTTATACGTCTTAAGTTGTTTGTCCAGTCACTTGACAGTCAACGGCTGCATCAATTTTTCACTGTCCGACATTCATTGAGTATTCATTCCTACTGTGGCAAGACATATCTTTACATATCCCTTAAAATATATCATAAATGATTGACTAATTACTTTTAAAGAAAACAGTTGCATTAACAAACTACATATTAGATTCCGAATACATGTAGATATGTGGATTTATTTTGAGACATTTAAAAAAATGTCATTTAATCTTCGTGCAAAAACTCGTTCGTTAACTTTTATTTATTTATTTGAATATATTTGCTGTATTGTTTCGAAACTATGCATTTAAATCCTCTCCCTCAAATAAAAGATTTATAAGAAGATTCTGCATTGCAACTATGTTACAAAGTCAGAGTTTATAATGGCGAATCCCTCTAAAAAATAAGTTAGTATAAGCATAAAGTATCAAATCAAATTCGTAAAATTAAGCCTTTCGTTGTTATCAATAATATACACATTTTACATAAAGTTCTTAGTTTTCTGTATTTGAAAAAGTTGGGTTACATTCTGCAATAAAAAATAATGTACCCGTAAAGCCGTAAATTATACCTTCATGATGGACAAACAAATAGACAGTTGAAGGGACATTTTTGCTTTAAATTTTTATGGCTTGTAAGATGAAATAATCGTTGCTATGAAATATTTTGGACCTCTAATAGGCCTTACGTCATAATTAGTACTTTACATCGCTTTATTTGTGTCTTAGTGTTTCTACTTACTCTCTTCGGGAATCATTTTTACCAATGAAGGACACAAAGGAGGAAAAGTAGTTTATATTTCTTTTAATAGTATTTTAAACTCTTATTATTGCGGAATCTTAATTTAAAAAAATGTTAGTTCAACCCATAGAAATTTGCAGGAAAACAGTATAGAGTTATCAACATTTTTTGATAGATCATTCATCTGCATTAAAAAATGAATAACTATTTCTTTTGATTATGCTAAATATGAAAATGTTCAAAAACTCTGGGAATTGCTGAATCTGACGGTTTGTGCTAGCTTCTGATTGGCTGTAATGGTTGCACTATGTATAAAAAAATATATTAGTTTTCGATTGAAAATGTGCAAGAAATAAAAAAATAGATTAAGGTTGCTATATTCAAAGCTTTCACATACGAATTTATCTCACGGTGTACAACAATAAAGCGATCATTTGAAAGGGTTTTTTACATATTTCAACATATATACTTTTCTCAGTTGAGAATGACGATGAATATTACCATATGTATCATATTTTCTTCTATTCATTCTTTATTTTTAATTTTCTTATTTCGCCCCTGAGTGTTTCTTACATTTTATTATACATTTGTTTATATAAGTAATATACAATTTTTTATGTTAACATTTTATTGAACACCATAACTAGTTGAAAAACAAAATATTATTTAATATAACAACAAATATATATGATCACGCCATCACATTTCAATAAAATTATACAAAGGATTAGATACTAAAAAGTCCTATTCTAATTAATTATTATCGTTGTTATTTCTAATATTCTCTCCAAATATTTTAGCAGATATATATATGTCAAAATATAAACAAAATCAAGTAAACTTAATCTATTCAATAAAGATTCAGTAATATTTCTTAAAAAATAATCAATATGATGAACAAAGACATTATTAAAGTGACTTTCATTAGTGTAGTATTGTTCAATATTTTCTTTGACCTCTTATACAAGCAACACATCTCAAACTCCATATTGCTTCAAGCTATCTCATATTAAAGTGAATTGACAAATGGATGGTGCTCCATTGGGATCAAGACCAACATTAGAGTAAGCAATACTTTGATGATGTAGACCAAAATATTACGCTTATAAACCCTATAAATATATGGATATTTGTTACTACTTATATGATGTATGAGTCTTTCTACCGTGACGTCAGAGATACCTAATAGGATCAACGCTCCACCACGTCATCCGGCAACTCAACGAGGATTCTCTCTAATTCATATTTAATTCTATACTAGCCTCTATCAAAAGAAACATTGATATAAGTAAATCCATTATATAGGTTGCCAAATTATACTTTATCCTTCTCAACAATTGAATGTCCATAACACACATCTGGTTTCCCCTAAACAATTATCAATGGTACTTTTACAGAATATTCAACTTTGTTGTCAACGCATTTACTTCCGAATATTTTGATCACGTCAAAGCCCGATGGTTTTCTTAAAAGTATTGAAAAGAATTAAGTATTTTCATTTTCTAATGAGTTTAATTAAGCTAAAAAGACAATCTTTTGAGATTTTTACAATCAAGTTGGAATTTTGTCGTTGATTATTTACCTGTCAATGCCTTCCAATCGCTTTCCATTTTAAGCAAGTTGAGCACCAGCTGGTCTCAGTCACTTCTACATGGCTTTGGACCTCTGGTTCCAAAACCAGAAGCCTTCTTTGCACAATTGCAATCATTATCAACGCCCAAAGACTCAAGTACGGATGCTCCAAGTTTTTCCAGTTGCTCTTCAGAAGGCTTTTCGCCAGCCAAGTCCCTTAGACCATGGGTTCCCAAACTTTTCAATCCGCGACCCCCCACCCCAAAAATGATTCCTGAGACTGGTGACCCCCACTATCTTCTGAGGTGGCGGAAAATTAACAAAACTTGTACATAGGTCACAAGCATTGTGGCGTCTCGCGACCCCTCGGGGGTCGCGACCCCCACTTTGGGAACTCCTGTCTTAGACAACAAACAAGTCTGAGCATGGAAGGAATGAAACAAATCATTCAATGTCTTCAAACATCATGTTTCTTATACTCGTTGACAATCCTTCTCCTCACATCTAGCCTCTGATCCCGATGTAATCATGACCGCGAGGCTCAAATCAATAAGTAGAATAAGCTAAGTCTAAGTGATATGTCAGAAATCGATTGTTTTTTTAGATAATCTTGGGACTATATTATATGGACATAAAAATTTAAAAAATGCTAACTGTCTCAAATGGCCACAACAAATTAGAGAAGAATGGTAACTCAGAAATGTACTTCGAAAAAGAAGCTTAAGGGCTTAATAAAAATAAAGATTATAAATATTGATCCATGGTTCTATTCAATACCCTTAGTTAACGATTGAAGATGAACGCGTATATATATAATATATATATATATATATAATATATAGATATATATATTATATATATATATCATTAAAATCATAACCATATTCTCGGAACTGCGACCTTATTCACTCAAGAAGAAACACAGTAGCCGACATGAAGTACAGAAAGTGTTTAAGGAGATTAATTATTTTCAGAATATTTCGAAACCTCTTTCCAAATCAAATATGAGCTATCTATATGAAATTCAATCAAATTAATCTCCTTTTTATCATGTAAATTTCTATATACTAATAAAGTAAAATTTTGAACAGTACAATTAATTTACATACATGATATTCCTATACAAATAATAAATTATTAAAGCCTTTTCAAAATGCATTACATTGTATACATGACTAATGTCTTGTAATTCATTAAGAAAGGGAATTCTTATTCAATATATTTCATTACGAACATATTAGGCTTCATTAAACAATAAAACATTTATTCATTATCTTTTTCTTGGCCCAATGGGCATATATACGAGTAGCAATTCATCTTATACAAAAAGGGCCCAAAAATTGCATTTAAAATATAAGACAAATAAATCATTTTCAATTAAGAAAAATAGTGTGAAAAAAGAGAAAATTATAAATAAATATATAAAAGGAATTTGATATATGCAACAAAGTGTTCAAGTATACAATGGCAAATGGTTGTATCCATGACAACTCGGTGCCTTTAATGGAACGCATTTTATTTAAGATAAACTGGACCTCAGTGACGCTTCACGACCTTACGCGTTTTCCCTTGCGTCATGCCAGTCTCTCTGGTTCCTTCTAATTATAGAACATGTTCTACTGAAGCAAGCATTTTCAATGAGATAATTTATATCACAACCAATCAACTGTGGTTTGTATACTACATTTTGTATTAAAACTATGATTAAGTTAGAGTCTTAAATTAAAGTATCTATAAACATTACTAAAACAAAATATAGAAATACTAAAACAAAATACAGTCAAACCTGTCCACTGTGGAAACCAAAACGTGGTCGCTTTATACGAATTATATAGCTTTTCTGCCGGGTAAGTTTAGGTGGTCGCTATGGGCAAGCGACCACAATAGACTGATGGGCACTAACGCAGGTTTTTTACTGCATATAATTTCTATTACTATTTTAGTCTCTTTTTTAAATTACTAAAGAGAAAAATTGCGGTAGGAAATTATTTTTTTAAACATCATTATTTCAATGAAGTGATTTTGTATTAAAATACAAAAATAGGCATTGTAGTCTTTAATTAAAACTTCAAAATTGACACAATTATAAAAATATAAAATCAAATAAATACTTAACATATGCACAACAATAAAATAAATATTAAAAAAACATCAATAAATATAAATAATTTATTATTATTTTTAAAAGATTCTTCGACTTTGATGGGAAATATTTTATTTCTTTCGCGTCGACACTCCAAGAGTTTTCCAAATATGATGGTATCCGTAGCGAAAGTGCTCCATATCTCGCCGCCGCTGAGAGCATTATGGCTCTGAGTCCCTCGGAACGGATGTATTCATTTGTGGTCAACCTCTTTGCAATAAGTGCCTTAGCATTTATGATTGTATAAGTAATTGCTTTAGAAACATCTGATCGTTTGTTTTCTGTTTTGGAAAACCAAACAATAAAACCCCTCTCAAAATGTTATTGGGACACTTGTTGAATCCCTTAACATTAAGAACTAAAAAGGTCTTTAAATTGACACTGCAGGACAATCAGTAAAGGAAATAATTTAATACTGTCTCAAAGAGGGTCTTCAATGTGGATTTAACTAATTCTTAAGCTCTAGAAAACTAAGAGATCCTTCAATTTTGTACATACCTTAACATCATCAAGACAAAGAAAAATTAACAAATTAGTAAATGATTTAGTATAGTAATAAAGGATTTAACTATGAAAATGATAGTTTCGTAAATGTGATTGTCATTGGATCAAAAGTAATAATACTGTATAAATTGCTCTAAATTTAAACGTGCATTGATACAATTACATATTTCACCTCATAATAAGAATAATTTTTTTAATAAACTATATTTTATATATTTACAGTTCTAATTTTCGATCTTCTAAAGAAGTATCTTTCGAATCTTGCCGCAGGTATAATAAATAAGAAATAAAATGACATAAGAAAATTTGGCAGTCCTTAACATTTGCAAAAATTGAAATTATAGTGTCTTTGGAATGCGGGTAAAAATATTAGAGATAGATCGATAATGTTTTTTTAAGGACGGATGTAATAAAGATAGCTTGGAATATATATGAAGAGCTCATACTAAGCAGTCCCCCACTTTAAAAAACCCGTGGATGAAATTAAACAATCAAAAGAGAATAGATATTTATAACTATCTATTTGTATCAACTGTAATTTACTTAGCTCAGCCATTCCTAGTTTAGCGGAGAGGGCTATCAAAGAAGGAAATTGTTTATTGGAAAAATATTTTATAATAAATATTTACCTGCACTATGAAGACCCTAGAATTTGCTGGGAGGAGGGCTCTCAGTTCTCTAAAAAAATATTCTCAAAATATATCAAAAAGTTTTGATTGATTTATCAAAGACCCCTGACGTTGAGTGGAGGGCTTTTATATCTTCAAGTTGGGCATACAATGTACTCTACATTGACACGGATTTCTCCAACGACATATTAAATAGATTCCCCCCCCCCCCCCCCTTATACTTCCCTTCTCTTACCTCCATTATCTACAATAATAAAGAATTTTAAGAATGACAGTTAATGCCATTTTAAAGCTCATATATATTTTTATATATTTTAGTACGTATGTCAATTGAGAGTTTTTGAATTGTATTTTATTGTTTGATAATAATGCTTTTAGTTGAACCCATAGAATAAAATTTTAAATTAAATATTTACTTATGTGATTTTTCATACATTATCTTAGGTTTTTATATATTCTGTTTTACATATAAAAAAGAACTATGGAATAAAATATCCCCCCCCCTATTTTGCCACAATTCAGAGGATTGTTTGAATTGGAAAACCAAGTTATTGTCAATCCTCAATCATTGACATAATTCGGCTAAACATTAATATTTTTAAAATTTGGATGCCCCACTAAAACTGGAACAGGTTGCTATATCATCAATCCAGATCTCTCTACATGATTTATCAAAGGAGTCTATTTTCAACTATGGAAAGTTTCTGTTTTCAGTTGAAAAGAGTTGCAAAAAATCATCTTGTCCCCGTCCCATGGCACGTCTGAGTTTGAGGACCAATGCAAGGGAGGAAACGGACAAAATTGCAGATGTCTACGTGAAAGAATTAAGTTTATCTGAGTGTTGGAAGAGAATAATCTTATCCTCTAATTCTAAAATTGTTTCCACAAAACGATTTAGGGCACAATTCCAAATATCCTCCAGATTATATTATATTTCATGTAAACTTTGCGGAAATATTTTTAACTCAATTATTCATGCAATTTATGGTTGTCCATTCATCAAGATTTTGAGAGAATATATATAAAAGTTAATATTAAGCATATAAAAGAGTTATATATAAATGTATTATCTTCTATATTTGCTCCTATACTTCTTTTCGGACTTTCTACTTCAAATCTTCACAAAGCTTCTATCAAGACGAGAGCCATGAAATGATCTCTCTCCAGTTGTAAAAGCCTACTGGCGGATCACTTAGCCACGGGAGATCTCATCAGGGAAAACGAACTGAGGGGGATCTTGATATCTGGGGCAGTTTGGTATTCGGCCCTGAGCATCAAGACTACATGGACGTCGAGAGCGCAATTGAAGCTTCCAGGAGAAGTGGTATAGTTCTACCCATCTTTCTTTAAGAATGCAAGGAAGGACCTCAAAATGCTTTTTACGTTTTTACAGAAAATTATATTTTTAATCGTTTTGACTTTTTTATTTAACAGTTTTTGTTGTGTTTTGTGTGTGATATATTACCGATGTTTATTTTATTTTGATCATAAAGTGTGACTTTTTGTGTGATAAATTCTAAATTAAAGTGTTTTTAGTATATGTACTTATATAGATATTTTGTATCCAAAATCACGAAAACACAAATCTGACTAAAAGAAACAAATACCTACGAAAATTTATAAATCAAGAAAAATGAACATCTGTCTCAAAGTTATAAACATAGATATGAGTATATAAATCTAGAATGCTATTCCGGTAACTTGTTAAAAGTACTATAGAAGTCGATTAATTGTCAACATAAAATAATTCTAAATACATATATGTATTATGATATAACGTTATATATTAAAATATAATATATATATATATATACCTGAATTGAGCGTTTTATGCGTATGACTATTAATGTAAAGACATGAAGGATAATACGCAAACGTGCACATCCTTTATTTTTTCAAGAAATATACCTAAAAACAATGATTACATAAGAGCTTCCTTAATGTATGTGCAAGGACGTCGAAAGTAATGAAATAGAAGGTTATTTGTTTTTCACACGTATTTAAGTTTCCTTATTTATGCTTCATATCAGAATCCTTTTTATGTTTTGCTGATTATATTATGAATTTATAATGATTTTTGAGGATATATTAAAGGAAGCAGAACTCCGAGGATCATCACTCAACTTGTGAGAAATCATCGATCAATATGAAGCTACTTCTTTTAATCGCTCTAAGCCTAGCGATTTTAAACTCCTCATGGGCCCAGGAACCTGATTGTCGACGCATCTGTCGTGGGTAAGACAATATTCAATAGACCTCAATCGGTTAGGGACGATTTTTCAACATTTAAGAAATGTTAAGGAAGTTATTTCTTATTTTCTTGTTTTTGTCTTATGTTTTAAATTTCCGTCCTCATATAGGTTTCGTCGTTGTGCTAGAGCCTTTCCACGCCCTCTTCCATCTGAAGAGGAATTGGCGGAATTGAAAGAGTTGATTTCTGAATCCCTTGGCATTAATAACGACTGCGATTGTTGGGAGGAAAGAGGTGGTCCTGGAAGAGGAGGTCCAAGACCCGGAGGCCCTAGACCTGAAGGACCTAGACCAGGTGGCCGAGGACCAGAAAGGTGGAGATCCCAATAAATTTGAGGAGAATAAACATCTTCAAGGAAATATGATAACTGAATTGTGATTCGTTATTGTTTTTAAATATTTTTAAAGTATTTAAATAAAAGACAAACATTGAATGCATATAACTATATCTTATAACATACTTTTATTCCCTCTTTCATAACGAATATGACTTGTCAAAAAGGGGCTCAAATTATTATATACAAAAGACAAACAATCGATTTTGTTCAACATTTTAATATATCTAACTGATTGTTTCACTAATTAAAAATAAACTTAAAATGTTTAGCAGTGTATTGGTGAAAAAGAATGGCGACATTTAATTTAATTTTAATTAACAAGCTCACTGTTGTGTTTGTAATGTTGGTTCTATGATATAAAAATTATATATAAATATATACTCACACATTGTATTATAAATCAGAGCTGCGACTATCGAATGTAAATCGGTATTCGGTAAGTCGATAATACCCATGGAAGATTTCAAATACTGATACCGATTATATCATATTCGGTAGAAACGACCAAATACCGATACCGATTGACAATCGGTATATTTGAAAGTATGACTTTTTTGACATTCACATAGAGATATAAAGATATAGAGAGCTTATTCCCTTCCATAGCAGAGAAACATCGTCCAACTGTCGCTTTGCCCAACATAAACAAAGTAATTTGTACTACGTCATCATAAGTTGATATTTGGATAGTAGATTGTTTCATAAGATATGAACAAATATTTGAATGAAATTTACGTTTTGTTTTCTAAATACTAAATACAAGTGGAATCGCTCCCTTGTGTGAAGAACCTGAACTTTGCACAAGAAATAAACAACTACGTAGCTCCTATGGACAACATATAGTATTATTGAGCAGATACATAAATATACATTCATTTTATGCACATGCTTTGCATTGAATACTAGAATACCTGAAAGTGCATTTAATATCGGACAATAAGAGACAGTAGATGAAAAAGATGTATAGCCTTCCATTTCCTACAAAATCCAAGTACATATATAATTTATATAAGATTATTATGTTCTAAATTTAAAAAAATCTCTAATAAATTATAACAAATTATGTACTTAATTGTCCTTTGTTATAAATTGTCCAATATTAAATGCATATAGAAGTCACAGAGCAGATACATAAATAAATTTATCTCTCTTTCTTATCAACCGTGCCGAATATCGATCGATACTGTAGATATATAATAAAATCTACAGAATACCAATTCCGAACAGTAGAAGGTATTTACCGAATAACGAACCGGAGGTAGATTTTTTACCGAATCCCAAATTATATATATAATATAAATATATGTGTTTTTGTGTTTATAATATGTGAAATAATAACAAAGAAGTACTATTATATCCATGTAATATTTAAGTCCCTGATAACAAAATTCGTTGAATCGCTTGAAATTTATATACATTTTTCCAGAGTAGTTTTTAGATTAGTATCCATCTAAGCATGTGCATCATTCATGCATATGGCTGGCATATAAAATTTCCTTTTTCAAAAGGTGGCGTTTGATTAAGCTCCATCAATATTTTACGATACATGTTTGGAATATATTTCCTTCCTTGGAATATCCCTTCTAACTGCTTTCTAGACCTTTTATCTGTAGGTATATCATGGAAAAACCTCTCATTTTCAGATGGCATAGCCCTTTTTCTGCAACAGAAGGATGAGCTTTAGCCTACGAAAGCTACACGAGAGATACACCTAGTTGTATGTACATAAAATAGTTCTCTTCATTATACTCAGAGATCTCCATTCAAAACAGTAAACGAGTTTTTCTTATTTTGTCAAACATTCCATCATATTTTATTATGCAGGATGATAATTTATTAAAGATTGGTGATGAAAATAGAGTTTTGAATCATTTGATTTGTTTAAAACTCATGGTATCTGCATGCAAGTATTAATTCGTTAAAGCTCTATTGTTTTATCATATTTTATGATTGTAGAATGTCACGCAGCTCATTATGAGAAGGATTTCATTATTGAATATCTTTCATTAAGCGTTTACATAGATTTTGAAAAGCAATCATACGAAAAAACTTAGGGCTATTCATAATTAGATGAAAGACTTTAGATCCAAACCAATAAAATATGGTTTGCTACTTTTTGTTGGCTTTTAAATTATCTCCAAAAATATGTTTCTTTATTCAACCATTTATGTATTATCAATATTATATATACATATATATATAAATGCAGTTTTGTATATCCCATTATGTAGATAGTTGTTTTTATTATATTGCTCAAGATAAAAATGGGAATAGTTATAAAATTGGGTCTACAAAGGGTATTTTGATTTTGACTAATAGTCTTCCCATGTCCCTTTTAAGCTCTGCTATAGTAGACTGAGTGTTATTTCACTTTGGTACATTACTTTTGTCAATTTATAAGTTATAAAGCTACCCAAAAAATATCTATTAATATTCATTTTTATAATCCGATTGATTATTTTTTAGTGCCTCAGTTCAACATTAATTTTTTGATCTCGTACGTGCACATAAACACAATATCACACATATAACTTGAGAAGAATAACGTATAAAAACAGATAAAAAAGGACAAAGGATTGTTCTCTTGGGAAGGGTTACCTGAACGTAAGATAAAAGTTTACTTTATGATTAAAAATGACTAATGAACGAGGCGTTTAAAAACATTATATAAATTTGTTATAAAAAATTTCAGGAATAATTGTCACAACTAAAAATCTACACGACTATTGTATTTGTATGTTCTCGCCAAACCATTTGCTTATGAACAATATTTGATATAAGCTCCACTATTGTTGCGACGCTGGACCAGAAAGAATTTATTTATTGAAGAAAATTTTAATTAACCAAGTTAAACTTTTGCCAATTTAAGTATGCAAATATAAAATCACGATAAAAGATTTATCGAATAATTTATTAGCTAATCTAGTAAGAATGTTGATGTAGATTTAAAAGATTGACTTATAGCGGATTTTTAAGAACCGATAACATAGCATTAGTTTGAAATAAGAAATAACTGATTAATTATCAAGGAACCAAACCCCCTCGCCCAATAATACATTTAATACTTTTAAAATTTACATTTCAACTTTATCAAATATCAATTTATTCAAAAATATAAAATCACATGAAGTATAAATTAGTTACTTTTAATAATTAAAGTAATAAATAAATAAGAAAGTAGATCCGATTCGAGGTGCTGAGATCAACCAAGACCCTCATGCTGCAAGAATTGCGGCTAAGATTATTATATGCAGCATTCCTATCTAGTCAAAACCTTCCATGTTGTATTAGCAACGAATAGAGTATCATTTCTATTCGATACTCTTGATACTATTTTACCTGGTCTTGGACCTTTCGATACAGTCTTGGAGGGCTCCCCTGAACAAACGGTAATAATTAAAAACGCCCAAAGATTCAAGTATGGAAGTTCTTCAAGTTGTTCGTCTGAAGGCTTTTCGTCGGGTTAGCAACGACCAAGTCTGAGCAAGGAAAGAATAAAAAGTTGATGAAATTGCGTATGACTATTTATGAGAAAATCACGAAGTATAATACAAGAAACGTGCGAATCCTTTATAATTTTAAAACATAAATCTAAAAAATGATTACAAAAGATCGTCCTTATATATATTTATGCACAAGGACATTGAAAGTGCTCAAATGGACACATGTACCCGCATAAATGTTCTTCATGAATTCGAAAGTTATTTGCTTTTTTACGACGTATTTTAGGTTTCCTCATTTATCCTTTATATTATAATAATCCTTTTTACAATATATCGCATATTTTATGAATTAATAATTATTTTTAGGGCATATAAAAGGAAGCAGAACTCTGAAGCCCATCACTCAATTTTTGAGATATCATCGATCAAAATGAAGCTTCTTCTTTTAATCGCTCTAGGCCTGGCGGTCTTGAGCTCCTCATGGGCCCAGGAACCTGATTGTCGACGCATCTGTCGTGGGTAAGACTGTATTTATTAGCCGTCTGATCGACCATAGCTTCTCCCCAATGAATTGGCGTCATTGTGGATGAATTAACGTTATTGTTGGTGGAGTTAATTCTTCTAATGTGATTGTAACGATTTAAAAAAAATAGAAGTCATTTTTATGGATAATTTTAATTTTATGTAAGTCTCTTTCATTGTGTGTGCATTCTTTCTTATACAGGCTGAAGCGATGTGCAAGGGGATTGTCACGCTCACCGCTGTCAAAAGAGGTAATGGAAGAATTAAAAGAAACATCCTTGAATCCTTGGGCGTTGATGAGGACTGTGATTGTTCCGAGAGGGGAGGCCCAAGATCTGGCCTTCAAGGATCAGAAATAGCACGACCAGGCGGCCGAGGACAAAAAGGACCACGACCAGGCGGCCGAGGACAAAAGGACCACGACCAGGCGGCCGAGGACAAAAAGGACCACGACCAGGCGGCCGAGGACAAAAAGGACCACGACCAGGCGGCCGAGGACAAAAGGACCACGACCAGGCGGCCGAGGACGAAAAGGACCACGACCAGGCGGCCGAGGATCAAAAGGACCACGACCAGGCGGCCGAGGACGAAAAGGACCACGACCAGGCGGCCGAGGACCAAAAGGACCACGACCAGGTGGCCGAGACCAAAAGGGTTATGGAAATATATCCCAATAAATTTGGGGAGATTAAATATTTTCATGGCAATAATATAACTAACTTAAATAAGATGGTCTTATTATATGTATAGTACAAAAATAAAGACTAACATTTTCTGCATATAATTATGTCTCATCCAAACTTTTTTATTTTTTCGGCAATAATTTTTTTTTGTTCAAAGGTAAAAATGTGTAATAAAATACATATATTAAAAATAAACATAAAACTAGAGCGAAGACGCTCGTCCGGCAGCCCAATTTCACAGCAAAACGACATTTTGGCAGAGTAGCTAACTTGGCAAATTAGTAGTATTAGCTCATTTGGCGCCTTAATTCGGCACTAGAGATGCCAAAATTTAATCACTTCTTCCTTTTCGCACTTCCAAACACTCCACAAAATTTCATCCAAATCCGTTCAGTACTTTTTGAGTTATCCTGCTGACAAAACCAACAAACCAACAAGAACTAAAAACCAACAACGCAGTGAAACAATACCTCTTCGGCGGAGGTAACTAGAGGCATATATACACTCAGAGAGTGCAAACCTCCACCGTCATGAGCCTTCCGAGGCGGATTTTTCACGATGGGGAGGCGAGAGAGGACGGGGAGGTTCCCCTAGACGGAAATTCCGAGAGGAAGACGCTTCGGCACCCAATTTCACAGCACAGCGACATCTATTGGCAGAGTAGGCTAACTTGAAAAATTTAGTGAGTATTTTGCTCTATTGTGGCGCCTTAATTATGCACTCAGAGATGCCAAAATTTATCACTTCTTCCTTTTGGCACGTCCAACGACTCCACAAAATTTCATCCAAATCTGTTCAGTACTTTTTTGAGTGGTATCCTGCTGACAAACCAACAACACTAAAGATAACCAACAAACGCCAGTGAAAACAATTACTCCTTCGGCGGAGGTAACAATACCTCCTTCGCGGAGGTAAATATGTAATAAGGTATATTTTATAATATTATATTTTTAGTGGTTTTTAAAGCATACATCATCATTAATTAAATTGCTGCTAAAGAAAATTCTAGAAACCTCAAAAAATGTTATCAAAACTTTTACAATATTGTTTTGCACGTCATGCACAAAATGTATCATTCCTTGTTCGAACTGAAGGTCATGCGCACATAATGTAGAGATGTTTCAAAATTAGTACAACTTTGACACCTTCTTTACTCATTTTTACACCTATTGGCTGCCACAAATGAACGTTATGAGAGTGATTAGCGTATGACTCCATAGTTTGGATATATCATCCATCCTTTCTTGTCTTTACCATTTCTCTCTCTCAACGCCTCTTAGTCATATGTAGCTGCAGGCCATCTAATCATATATTTTTGTTGTTGATTTCAGTATATTTTTTTATATCATTACTTTTTATGAATTATAAACGTAACTGCTTGCTGTAATGTCTAAAAAATATGTTCAGCTCGCTCACCACATGATTAAAGTGGGCTGTAGGCTATACAGGATGAGCTAAGATATTTGATATAATTACGCCTTGTACTCGTCATCATTTTGTACCCGTTATTGAGGTCCAGTCCCTAAATCAACTGATTATCAGTCTGTTTATAATGCTCATATTGCGTTGATCGAGTTGTTGTATTTTTATTGCAAATATATTAATGATAAAAGCTAAATATTAAACTATTTAAATGATAAATTCATCTTTATTATGGCTGTACAGATTTCTCTATGTCTTTTGCTCCTATTTGTTTATCACTCCTATTTATTTCCATGCGTCTATTTGTAGCCTATTTGTATATAAAGGAATATAGGGGGGCGGTTTAGCTCAAAATTTCAAAGGATTGTGCCTTTGTGATACAAGCATAAAATTTGGCACAAATGTACATTGATATATGGCAAACATTTTCAGATATTGAGCCACTCGGAATTCTCCCTTCATGTCCGCCATATTGGAATTAAAAATGGCCCCCATCTTGTGTCTAAATGTGTGTTTTTGGGGCAAGAAATCTAATGGAAACAATCTGCATCGCATATTTTTGTACCAATGTGCCGCATATTGGATTTCAAAATGCCGTTGATTGAAATTTACATTTTCTATTATCTTTGGTCCAATACTACTATTGACTCGATTCTGGTGTCTAAATGTAGTGTTGGGGGGCAAGGAATATAATGGTAACAATACATGACAATATCCATTTCAAAATGACATCTTTTATACAGTACTTCAACTTAAGTCATGAGAGATGAACATTCATCATCATGTATTTTACATACTTTGAATTTGGACATAAACAGTGTCATGTTAACCAGTTCAGCACTGCCACAAGCAAATGAATGTTGTGGACTCCTCTTCATGTGCAATACCCTTCACACACACAGAGGGCTGTGCACTTAAGGGCAGCCTTCTGGCACTTGCAGCGTCTCACACACCCTTTCTGGCACTTGCAAGAAACCAGGTCGATGCAGGTGTGAGCTGCCTCAGGTAGCCTGGTCCAGAATGGTGTGTATTGTCCTCCAGTCATTGACCAACCCCAGTTAGTGGTGGTGGGAGTTCTGGTGCTGGCAGCAGTATCTGACCCCACACATGTCCACCTTGATATACTGCCCTTTTGAAATGTTCCTCTAAAGCTGCATTCGTCGGAGGGATCAACTGCACATTGTCCTTCCTTGCGAAGAGTTTTTGCCTGGCTTTGTCAATATCCGTGCATTTGCTGGTTCGGTCATACAACAGGATCACGAACCTCTCGATGATGCACATTGCATCATTTGGTATGCCACTTGGTGCGGAAGAAAGCTGAATCAGCGCCTCAGTTAATTCTGGCAGTACTGTCCAGACTGCCCATGCGGTCTTCTTGCCATGTCTAGCAAAGCTTGACACAGTATCGCATCCAGTTAGAGCATGGAACATTGGCAATGCTAACAGTTAGCTAATTGATCTATGCTAGCTACTTCTCACCACATATGCCTAACAAATTTACCTTCAAAATATAGATTTGCAAATAAAACGAATTATTTACAGTTTTAGGGTGGTCACCCCACATGATATCAAAATGTGACGTATACACTGAAGCAGTTAGAAAGAGGATTTATTTGTAAAAGAGAGAGAGACTACTGACCTGTCAGTTGTATGGAGTAACTGGCTGATGCAACTTTGAGATGATTGTCAATATAAAAGTCTCCTCAATTGTATTTTTTTCATGGTCACCCCAGATGATAGTTCAGACAATGAACATATTGGACAAGATTAGTTTGTGTATTATGATTGAAATGTGTGTACAAATGTTTCATAACTTTGTCAATAAATCCTAAAACAAGTTGAAAGTATGCCCCATAGGGCAAGCATTATTTTAAATTGTTTTATGTGATTTAAAACCAGTTGTCCAAACAGAAGTCAAGGCCGGACGGGTCACCCCACATGATGTTCACACTTCATATGGCATAAAATGACCAATAACAACATGTTTAATTAAAATAAGAGTGGGCACATGTAGAAGGAACGTATTCGACATACATGTTATATTTTTATTCATTTTTATGTTTAATATAGGTAAAAAGTTCCATCGGACAGAAAAAGTAGCGTCACGTCTTTGACCCTACTACAATTCAAACATATTCAAATTCAAGATGGCGGCTCAGTGGCAAAAAAATATTCAATACATATTGTTACCATTGGGATTCCTTGTCCCCCATAACATACATTTTGGCACCAGAATCGAGTCAATAGCAATTTTCGATCCACAGATAAGGGCAAATGTAGATTTTTAATGGCAGCCATTTTGAATTCCAATATGGCGGACATGACGAGAGAATTCCGAAGTGCTCAATATCTGAAAATGTTTGCTATATGTCAATGTACATTTGTGCCAAATTTGTTGCTTGTATCACAAAATGCACAATACCTTAGCTATGCTGCCCCACTAAAAGAGCACGTTTTGTATTGAACATGACATTTCTTTGATCCAAGAGAGGATTCAAGATTATTTTGTAATTTTTATCATTTATGTTTTTTTAGGATCTTTGGACTTCTCTGATTCCAATGCACCCGCAATCATATCCAATGGGTTCCATCAATCCCAAATGGAACTCTCTACATATCATCTGCAGACAAGACCTCTGAGGGAATGTACACTTGTACTGCAGACAATGGGGTTCGCTCCGGATCTCCAAACCATCAATCTCACTGTCAATTGTAAGTTTTTTAAATAATTTCAAGGCTACTTTATCTTATGATTGTATTTTCAATATATCTAAAGGATTATTAATCTAAGTGGTCGGAGGAAATACATACTAACGATAAAGCTTACATTGAATAAACAGTATAAGTTCTTAACTCCTCAAACAACAGTCCGAAAAGGAGAAAAACCTCTTGACAATCAGTTGCCAATTATAATTGGATATTGTCGATATTTTGAATTTTGTATTATACAAATTCCACCCTTGATTATTATTTTTTGTTTTTTTGCTTACTTTATATATATATATATTTATATACATATATATATTTATATATATATATATATTTATATATATATATATTTATATATATATATATTTATATATATGTATGTATATATATATGTATATATAATATATATAATATATATATATAATAACACATGGGCTGAAAAAGTCCCGGGCTAACAAAGAAAACACATTTTTTTTGTTCGAAATTAGCTTTACTCATCAACGTAATCTCCATCAAGAGCAAAGCAATCATTCCAGCGCCACTCTACATTTCAATACCACTTTTGTAGAACGATCCATCTTTTCCCCAAAATAGGCCTCAGTTTGAGCGACAACCCCTTCATTCGTGCGAAATTACTTACCGGCGAGCATTTTTTTCAGGTCAGAGAACAACCAGTAGTCGCTGGGAGTCAAATCTGGCGAATACTGTATATGTGGGAACAACTCGAAGTTCAATTCACGCCATTGTTTTGATTGACTTGTGACAGGGTGCGTTGTCTAGATAAACAAAAAATATTTGCCATATGCGGTCGTTTCTTGCAATTTCGGCCTTCAAACGCTCCAATAACGCTATTTAATATTCACTGTTGATGGTATTTCCTTTTCAAAATAGTCGATGAATATTAAACCACGCGTATTCCAGCCGATTGTGGTGCTTTCGGGCGCTTGGACGAGGTTCACCAGTTGCTGTCCACTCAAATGACGATCGTTTTGATTCCGGAGTGAAGTGATGGATCCATGTTTCATCCATTGTCACATATCGACGCAAAAATTCCAGTTTGTTACGTTTAAACATGGCCAAACACTTCTCAGAATCATCAGCACCTTCCTGTTTTTAGTCAACAGTGAGCCAATGCGGCACCCACTTTGAACAGAGCTTTCTCATAGTCAAATGCTCATGCAATATAAAGCCAACACGTTTTTTGATATCTTTACAATGTCAGCTAACTCACACAACTTCACTTTCGATCATTATAAACGATTTTGTGAATTTTTGATGTTTTCTGGTGTTACCGCCTCATTTGGACGTCCACGGCGTTCTGCGTCATTGGTTTCTCTACGACCACATTTGAAGTCAGCAAACCAACGTTTTATTGTTGTTTCTGATATAGCGGAATCCCCATAACACTTTTCAAGCCATTGCTTCGCTTGAACAATGTTTTCTCCTCAAAAGCAGTGTAAAATAAAACACGAAATTATTTTTGATCCCTAGTTTTAAAATAACAACAGTAGCGTCACTCTTAGCACAATAACTCAAAAACTAATGGGAAACTAATTATAAACTAGAATGTTTATTTATGTTTTATTGTAAAAGGCACAATTTTCCTATTTTACTATTTATTTAAGTATGTTACCTTTTTGTCACTTAGATAAATAAAGGCCTTGCTGATGAGGAAAAAAAACAACTAATGAATAGAATATTATGAAATTTTAACAGCTGTCTTTTTAAGGTTAGTATTAACTGATAAAAAGGTATTACAATAAAATACCGTCATATATGTGTTAGGCCCGGACTTTTCAGCCCATGTGCTATATAATATATATATATATGTGTGTGTGAGTATATATGTGTATATATATATATATACATTCTTAGATATATTAGTTTTTAATTTATATATATATATATTTATATTATACAGGGTTCGTAAGCAAAACGTGGACTGAAGCAGCAGCTTAAGAAAATACCAATAATACTATTATTTTAATTATAATGAGAAAAAAACTACCTAAAATTTTATAACACATTGCCTGTGCCAACTTTTTCACTCAATACGTCCACTAGTAGTTTAATTACAGTCTGCTCACGACGTCAAAAGGTATCGCAGGAGTTGATGATGAACTCTTCTGACAGTTTGTCTCCATCAGCCACGATGGCAGCCTTCAGGTAGTCCACATTTGGGGGACCGCAGTCCAGAGGGTTAAGATCATTGGAAGAAGAAGGCCACATCTTCTTGGACCAGAAATTGGCCATGTTGATGGCACCCTGTAGTTGGTATTATGGCCGATTTTCTCTCCGTGGGAGACATTTTCTTGCCATCAGAGGCCACGACGCTGAGGACCATAATCTGGTCTGGATGTTTTGTGCTGTACACCCCTTTAACTTCTTCTGTTGTTTTCCCCAAGCCAACGATGGGTTTCTACAGTTGTAGACCTGATCACATTGACAATCTTCCTGTCCCAGAAGATTGTCACGTTCGACCCATGTTCTTCAGCCATTTAAGGATTTTCTTGCACCCTTCTAGCGTTCTGGTCTTTATTTATATTGTCAAGAGGTGGCGTGGAGGTCCTCGTGTATGACTTTAATCCCAAGTCTTTCTTCACAGTCCTCCTAATGATTCCCTCATCTACGGAAACCTCATGGGAGAGGCGTTCATGGATTTTGTGTGGTCCTCCTTGATCTTCTACTCCAGGATGACCAAGAATTCGAAATCCCTTTTCAGGTTTGCCCTCCGCTACCTTCGTTCCTTCCTTCCGAGGTCTTCTCCATACTTCTTCTCATCTAGACCACCTTGAAAACCAGGCTCCTGGAGCATTTTTCGATGTACATTATCCTTGCCATCTTGACTTCAGCATCAAGCAGATCTGAGATGCGCTGTCGTTTTTGCATTTACTCACTTATGGTGATGATCTATGGAAATTTTATTGTTGAAAAATTATATACAATAATCAAACCAACCAGTTTGGTTTATAAAATTAAATATTATCTCAATATAAATGAGAATAAGTAATCTACTTACCAGTCCACGTTTTGCTTACGAACCCTGCATATATAAATATATATATTATATATATATATTAATATGTAGATATATATAGGTATTTATGATATATATATTATACATATATTTATTTATATGTATATATTTATATATATTGCCTAAGTAAGTTATAATCGCATGCATTGATGCACATATTTAAAAATGTTATAAATATGTCGAGTAATAACCACTTAGATTAAGCTCTTAAGGGTTCCTTCATACGGATATACTATGCAAATAGGAATAAAACAAGTTTTTGATTATGCAATATCTTGGATGTATATACTGCTATTCATATATATGTACACTTTTTCCGATTACTTAGCAGATATTTTATGCATTGAAAATGCCTCATCCATTAATCATGTTAGTTGAATGAATGTCTGGTTAGAATGTGTTTTTAAATATATAAAAAGAGCGGCAAAAAGGGGTGAGGACTCCGGGAGAGGACTTATTATATTGGTCTTAGAGAATATGGAGTGCCAAAATTAGAAAGATAAATAATAGAGATCAATTAAAAGACGGAATCACACGACCTTCCATTTATACAAAGTAACGCTTACAGAATAAATAATTTGTGAATAATATTATCATCTTAATAAAATTTCTTGGCCATTTTATACTTGAGTACTTCTTCCGGCTTCCCGTTAAATAGAGTACGACAATCAACTTTTAAGTCAAGCATAAGGCAAATCTTGAGGTATGTATGCTCTTATTTTCTATTATCTATTTTCTCAGCCCTCCTCGATTCCTAGAGGAGAAGGTACACCTCGCCGTTCGAAAGGGTGAGAAAGGGATTCTGATTTGCGAGGTTGCGGGGGATGAGAACATTGATATCCTCTGGCGACGCAATGGAATGCCCATCTCAGAGGGTGAGGATGCTCGATTTACCATTGAGAATCACTATACCCTCTATGGATCCGTCTCACGCTTTGTCATTTCACCCATATTGGACCAGGATGCGGGGCCCGTCACCTGTGAGGCCGTGAATCAATATGGACGGGATCAAAAGAACTTTATTCTCTCAGTTGAAGGTAAGATTTTTTTATTACAACACAAAATCGTCAAATAGCAACTATCACATTTTGAAAATTAATTCATATTTGAAAAAGCGCCTTAGTTGGGTCAACTTATAAATCTAAATTTTACAATGAATTTAAGCTACTAGCCAATGAGATGAAGGTATATATGTAATTTTATAATAACCTGATATTATATCCAGCTCAACCGAATGATCACCTTCTTTGTTTTCTAATTGGATATGCTCTACGTTTAGCCAACAATCCAGTCAATGCAATACAAAGGCTTCAAGCACTACTGGTTCAACAAACAGAGTTTTATGTTCCCCAAGCTTTTTAACTGCTCAGAGATGTATTAGACGAGTCTCAACTGTTCAAGAGTAAGTAATCGTAGGCAATTCCAGGACAAGTTATATGGTTCTTTTAGCGACGATAGATAAAAATACTATTTGATACCACTTATGAGTGACACATATTGATGATGCACAAGAATTTCTTTATGAGTAATTTATCTTTCAGTTGGCAAAACTTATTTCGCTTCTTTTTTCGACATTTTATCCCATGAGAAGGAATCTGTTTTTTGTTCAAGCTGTTAATATAAAAATAAACATACATTTTTTGGTTAAGATGTTATTTATTTGTTAAAATCCATACAGTGTAAAAACATTAGAATACACTAGAAAGTAGGATAAAAAAACACAATCTTAAGACAGTTACGAGTTAAGACAATCTAAAAACAAAAATAAATGAACATTATAATTCAAAATCATTTTTTACTTAGCGAGGAGGAAAGTTGCTTTATTGGATTAATTCCCTATTTCTAACTTCAAATGTATATTAATACTTATTTTTATAGCATAGGAAACACTTGATATATATATATAATATATATATATTATACATTATGCATTGAAGTAAATACTTTTAACATAACTAGAAAAAACACCATTAAAATAAAAATTATTAAGAACACTATCATCTGGAATGTATATTAATCATTTTTTAATGTACTAAAAAAATGGAAACAAATATGAAAAGTATAGCTTAAGTATTATTTGTATTAGGTTTTTGTGAAGTAATTTGTGATGTGTATATAAAAAGTAGCAATCGCAGAAAATACTTGTAAAAAGGGCTAAAACAAAATACGCATTTTATCTTATAACAAGGAAACAAAGGAAATTTAGAAATATCCAAACGAAAGGCCCAATTTTTCATATTGCCCGTAACATATATATATATATATATATTATATATATATATATATATATATATATATAATATATATTATACGTATATATATATATATATATATATATATATCTATATATATATATATATATATATATATACATATATAATATATATATATATACAGAGTGGCTAGGCAAAAATGTCCGGTTTGATATTTTGATTTTGTGAACTTAATTAACTTTTAATTGGTTGCTTCTATGGAACTGAAATTTATTTGGCTTTAAGTAGTATATAAAAGGATCTAAATTATTCAATATGGCCTCCATTGGCCTTCACGACGGCTTCGAGGCGGGGCCGGAAGCGTTTGCAGGCATTTATAATGTGCTTCTCAGGGTAGTTGTCCCACTCCTTGATGATTGTGGCCTTTAGAGAGTCAAGATTGAGGTGAGGGGTCCGGTTGGTCTTGCTCTCAATTGCGCCCCACCAGAAAAAATCCAGCGGATTTAGATCCGGGGATGACGGTGGCCAGAAGTTCTTCGGCCAGAAATGGGCCATATTGTCCTTGCAGAACTTTTGGTTCTTAGCCGCCATATGAGATGGTGCACCATCCTGCTGCCACACATAGTTTCCGGTGGGGTAGTTTTTTTTTACCATGGCAGAACAGTATACCTCAGGACTTTGTAGTAGGCCTCGGTGTCGATCTTCTCGTCCGGCCGAAAGAAGAATGGAGGCATCTTCTTTCCGTCGGACCTGAATACACCAAGGACCATCACTTGCTGGGGATTCTTGGTCCTGAAGACTCCTTGGACATCCTCACGTTGCTTAGCAAGCCATCGATCATTTCTGCGATTGTAAACTTGGTCCACTGTGAAGATCTTTTCGTCTGAAAATATTTTGATGAGACACGGCTTCTTTTTCAACCAATTTAGGATGATCTTGCACCTATCGAGCCTCTTCTCCATCGCTGCTGATGTCAATAGCTGTCTGTGGGTCCGAACGAATGATTGCAAGCCCAAATCTTCCTTGGCAGCCAGCTGGATTGTGCGCCTGGACACGTTGAACTCTTTTGAGAGACGGTTTAGGCTGATGGTGGGGTCCGATTCAACTTTGGCCTTAACTTCATTGAGAAAGTCGTCTGTCCGCTTTTTGTTACGGCCACCAGATCCAGGAGCTCTGTTGAAGCCTTTACCATCATTTTTGGCTTGCTGGATACGACGGACAGTACGGATATCAACGCCAACGATCCGGGCAATATCGACTTGATTTATTTGCGCGTCAAGCAAATCGTGAATTGTTGTCTTTTCGCTTGCTGAACACTCATTTCTGGTCTGAGAGATATTTTTATAGTTATAAATTGTAGCTATTTGTTTCAAAAGCGTAGCTGATTTACTTATTTTGAATTTTACGTACGCTCTGCGCACAAGAAACAAACTTATCAACCGGACATTTTTTGCCTAGCCCCTCTGTATATATATATATATATATATATCTATATATATATATATATATATATATATATATATATATATATATATATATAACTGATGAGGCTACGTGCTTTTCAAAAACTCCCATCGAGGTAAGAAAAAGTAAATAAGAACAATCAATTTTTCCTTTTGCCAAGGCTACAATTTATGGCTCACGTTAACCCAAAGGATTCCTTGATTAACATTCATTAGATATCTAAAAGTTGAAAGCAGATATAATTTTTCAACTACACTCTTTCACACACACAAAAAAATCTTCCCTCCTCATCCAATATTTCTTCTTCTTGTTCGTACTACAAGGAATTATATAACAAGAAGACTCAGAAGTCCATGAAAAAACTTTTTAATGGTGTGTGTTTTTTAATGATCTCTTCTTCTGAATACTACATATACCTACGTATGTATGTAACATCACCAATCTAAAGGGGAACATTATTAATAAAGAGGAAGGAGAAGGAGGGGTTAAAAGTTTTATTTTTTAAGCAAGGGAATTAAATTCAAACTTATCATAAGTCGTCTATAAAGGGTGAAATCTCATCTACGTATTTTTTTGATCGAGTGGAAACTATCTCAGCAATAATAATAATAAGATTGATGTGAACGCATCAATAGCCCACATCAAAAGGATGTATATGACGACCATATTTATATATTAAGCATAGAGAGTTTATTCTCTTCAACAAAGAACATCATCAAATCTACTACATAAACGAATGATTTTGTAAATTACGTTTCCGTGTTTGATCCCCATGTACTTAGCCTATCAACTTAATAAATAAATAGATGCAGAATAGACTTAATACAAAAAGAGATGAAAGGAATTGGCAGCCATCTTAGTAATCTTTTTACTTTGAAAATCACATTTCTCTAAGTCGATGAAACAATGACGAGAGAAAAATATGTGTTTTTTCTGCTAGCAATTGCCTTTACATTTATAACATTTTTGTCTACATGATTAAGAAATGAAAATGACAAATATTGTAACAAAAAAAGATTTTATGGGATCAAAAGTCTATTGATCGGGCCAATAAGAAGTATTTTTGTTATAATATTTGTCATCTTCCTTGGTAAATCATGCAGACAATATGTTTATGAACATAAATGCGACTAATCCTCGACAAATGTTGTTGTGTGTTGTACCTTTCTATTTCTGATCCCTATTTATTTGATCCCAGTACTCTTTATATCAACCAAAGACGTCTTTATATCTATCTCTTTTTCTCTCTTTAAATCCTACTAGACATCATCCCCTATAATATTAATTATAAAACATCACACACGACCTCAGGAGAGATGCCTCTCAATTTATGCTTGAATAGAAATATTAAAGGAGAAAATGACTCATAAATTCCCAGAAATTAATTTGTTTTCTTATTCTTCTATTAACCATATGGCAAAGCCTCTAAGCAAGCTGTAAGGTCCATAAATTACCCTGAATTTCTGAGCCTAAAAAAATACAAGAGCCTTCTTAGAAGCACCCATGCAGTTCTCTATGTATTTATGGCTTAAGTTTTGAGCGAGAGAGAAAGAGAGGCTTCAAGGAGTACATACTTTGTACAACTAATTTATAGGGGTTTTCCATTTTTTAAAGTAAAGAAAGAAAAGTTTACTTTTTCATTTTGAAAAAAATAAACACACCTCGCCTAAAGCATGTATAAAAGAACTCAAGAATTCTACGGGTCTTCCTCAAGCGATTTAAAGCTTTTATGGATTGATTTAACAAATGCGAAAACAAAGTCATTCTTCTTACGAATAGTAATAATTTAAGAAAAACGTCAAAGCAGAGTTGACTCATGTTTAACATATTTTTAGTTAACAAATGACTTCAGCGCAAGGGGAGTTGATGACCTATTTTCCCGGCTTTTTATTTGAATTATCGCCCCTATAATTAAGTTTATGGTCCGCATTTTGTGTAAAAGAAAAGAAGTGCTTCTCTAACTGTATAATTAGGGTTTTAAGGCAGGAGTAATTGAGGCTGTTTTTTAGTTGCTAATATCATTTGTTTGTATTTGAAGGCTCATATTAAGTCCTTGGAAGATCACGCGAGGTCAGAGATTAATGTGGTGCTATTGAAAAAGTTCGAATGGGTTAGTTAGTTCGAACCGGTATTACAGTCCTTAAAATCAATAGGAATGAAATACATATAACGATAAATTTTGCCTCTAATTGGGATGAAAAGCATAGATATATAATATAAAGATTGCAATAAGTAGAAAGGGGACTGTCAGCTGAAAGTTTCATGCTAAGAGGATCAAACATTATATAATTCTGCCTTTTTTATCAGCCAACAATATTTTATTACTTTTATATATATTATTTTTTTTGCAAATATCTATCAGTTCGATAAAAAATATTCATTTGCGAATTACGTTCTTTATTGTTTTTTGTGTTTTTTCATGGTTAAAATAATTTTATTATGTTACTGCAAAAAGAATACAGTGTACAAAAATACACTAAAAACATACAGAAACAATAAGAAATAAAATCAAATCTGGACAGTTGCGTAATAAAAACATCAATGAACATTATAGTCCAAAATTACCGACCAGATAAAAACATTATATATATAAAACAACAGTTGATAAAACTAATTTGTATTCAATACAAAACGGCGATGCATTCTTAAAATCTTCTGATGTCGTTCCAATAGAATTTTGAACTGTTCGGTAAAATTTAATGAGGTCTCCAGCCATTTCCATGTTGCCGCTCCCAAATCAGAATTTTGACACCTCAAAAGCAGTGGCGGGCGGCAGCACCAATGAGGATAGGTCTTAGATTTTTTCTAAAATGTACTTGTTAGTAGTAAGTTTTGTGCAATTAAAGATTTGACATTTTGTATTGCAGATTCAATTGCTTTGTGACTGGGGGGAGATTTCTTTTAAGATTAAAGACACCAAAAAGAACATAGGCTTTTAAAATATTTGAGGAATCGTCTTCATTTTCACAAAAGTTAAGCTTTACGAATAGCTTAAACACCTTTAGGAGGACATCTACGAATGCATGGAAGATATTGTTTAATAAAAACCCACAGTTCATCAAGGAAGCTGAAATTTGAGGATTTGTCCTGAAATTTATTGTTTTGAAGACTTATCTACATGAAAGGCATCAGCTTAATTATTTTGTCCCCATAAGATGTCATCTTTTCTTATATTTCAACGATGGAATTATGGAGAGACACCTCATTTTGTGCGCTTGAATCATTTATATTCTTGCAAAGTGGATTAGTGTATTTTTTAATATAGAGACGACGGAGAAAATCATATATTTAGAGTACTCTTAAAGTATCAGTAAGATGTTAGTAGAATATTCTGGAAGAAATCATTTATATTAATACGAACTACTGACATTTGCCTTCAACCTACAAAAATAAAATTAGAGGATACAAGTAATTTGAGTGGAATTATCTCAGTATAATAGCGAAGTGGTTTATTTTAGCCCCAATTATGCCTTGTGTGTTAAACTCATTCTTCACATTCAGGAGTCAACCAAAAGCCAAGCTTTAAATAATTAGAACAATCAAGTCAAAGACTTTTGAAAGCTTAATGAAGAAACGAAAATGATCGGAAGGAATTTTATAATTATTAATGTTTCAGAGAAGAGAACAAAACATTTGGAAAAGCCTTCAAAGAAAGTAAGGGAAAGAGAAACAAAGCGAGAAACCATTAATTAAAAAAAATACACACAGGAACTTTTTATATAATCACAATAAGGAGGAGGGACATTGAAAAAAAAAAATAAAAAGGAGCAAGAATGGATTCTTTTCTTTCTCTCTCAAGGAAGAAGAAGAAAAATGGAGGGTGACTTATGTAGAAAAAATGGTTGTGACATTAATCGTTAGGGAAGAAATGAAAACATTCGATTGTTTCCCCTCCCTTTTGATTATCATTTTCTGATGTTTTCTTCTAGTATTAAGTATAATGATTTTCCCTTTGAATGGTTCCATTGTCATTAGTTGGTTGTAGTTCTTGGTTTAATAATGGAATTCCGAATTGAATTCTTTATCATTATGAGCGGGATTCCTTTATAGAAATAAATAACCAATTAGAATAACTTCTTTGAAAGTTGGGCCACTTTTATTTTGTCAACGTGGATTAGTCGTACTTGATATTATTGTTATTAAATAATTTGTTGGATTCGTGATCGATATCTTTGTTAGTATGAAGAGTGTTTACAGTAGCCATTTTAAAAACTCCTGGATCAACACCCTTTTACAATTGGCAACTCTTATTACTACGACGTTCTACGGGCAGATTGAAAGGATCTATTTTTGTTAAAGAACGATCATACAAATACATCAGTCATTTTCTCCCCCGAATGTAAGGAGTTCAATGCGCGGTATCTTTGACTATGCACTTCAGGAGTTCATTATATATGCACTCATTTTTGGATGATTTAACATATATATTTTATGCATTTCAAATGATTTGATCCCCTCATCCGTTAATCATGTAAGTTGGTGGTCATTTTAACAAAGGATGTTAAAAATAAAGGATGGCACCTAAGGCATGGAGAGGAGACTACTCGTAAGACTTTTTATATATAAGTATGGATTTCACTCATGTCTCTCCGGATGATTTTATGAATGTTGTGAGTAACTTACCAACAATTTTTTTCTTCAGTGTGCATCTCTTATTTATAAGTTATATTGTCAGAGATTGCCATATATATATTGTCAAGGACGTTCTAACAAAAATAAGCCAAACTCTTCCCGAATGTGAGGCTGTGCTTTATTGCTTATTAATCTTAACTAAATAAGAGTGGTTTATTCACAGGAAAAAAATATACTTTGTGTTATTAATCAGGTAATTATTAGCTTTGAGCCGATGTTTGATGCTCTTGTTGCATAATGTAATTAGCCGTTCTCATTACTCTACCTTATTTGATTCCTGCCAATCACGTTGTAGAAAAGTTATATATTAACTGGATTTCGCGGTTCGAGTCATGACCCACACGGCATCGAACCCCATAACCAGTAACTTCATTTAAAATATTCAAGGGACTCCTTTATATTTCATAGTATTTACGTCATGGATATAGCTTTTTGCAAGAGCATCCATTCCACAATATACAACCAGCCAATCAAATCAGATACTCAGCATTTCAACTTAGACATTACGTCACTTCGTATCTTTGTAAAAGAATTATTTTTTTCCTGGCTGATCTTTTTGAATTTTAAATGTAAATTCCCTGATGTAAACAAAATATAGTGGACTTGACTACTATGTGTTGTTCTTGTACGATGTATTAAAATATACTTTGTTTATTGTTTTAGATACAGTTTGTATAAGGGGGGAAAATGCTATCCAAACTTTCGATTCTACCATTTAATTTTGCAGCATTTATTGCATTCTAAATATTTGGAGAGGATATTTAGCAGCATGTTTACAATGTAATATATCCCTTATAATGACCATTACTTTGCTATTTAATGGTCCTTCTAAGTATATGTTTGATAAGGCAATAAATTTTCAAATAATGATAATATCTTCAAAGAATAAAATAGTATAACGGGCAGAAAAGTAATATGACATGCACATTAAGAGGCTTATAGACTGAACCAAGGGCTTTTGCTGACTTTTGCTGTTGATATTTACACATATTTATTTATTTTTCGTCAATAAATTATTAATTTGGTTATCTAAAAAAAAATTAAATAAAAAATAAAAATATTTTAGACAGTTTTGATTATTTTTTAGACAGTTATGTTTTTTAGCATTTCAAATCCCTTGGCAAAAAGTAGGTTAAGAATAAGAAAGGACATCATTCAAGGATCAAAATATTAAAATTTGAATTTATCTTTGAGTAATTGGTTTGAAAATATCTCATGGGTTACTCGCAGTATGTGGGATTAATTGGTAGGAATGAATTAATAAAGAAATAGAGACTTCAACAGAGACTTTTGAGTTTTTGAAGATCTTCATTCGTTATTGGCTAACTCTCTTAAGATCTCAGGGGCCTTGTTAATGCACAACAAGTGAAGATTTGGTCTTAATGATTTGATTGACGTATAGAATATACCTGCTCGATTATGCCATTGCTCATCATCGGAGTCGGCCTTACCTACTACTGGACATGGACGGGACATTGCCCGGGGCTCCGGTAGTCAATATTGGTCATTATTGCTTTTAGTATCTTAAGGAAGTATACTTATTTATTTTCAGCAATAAAAAGTTAATATATCCATAATTACTTGATATACTCTTAGATATAAATATTCTAAGCAATATATATATATATATAATATATATTATATATATAGAACAATACTGCATTTAATATAACTTAAATTGCATAACAAATATGAGTATTCAAATTTTATTTTTTTCCTTTTCAGACATCCCTTCATCACCAAGAGGAGTTCGAATATCCAATGTGGGAAGTCGTTCCTTGGAGATCGGTTGGGAAGCACCTCATGATGGGAACTCACACATACTAAATTATATTGTGGAATACAGTAATTTACCAGGTAAGAGTCCAAGTTTTGTTATTAGTAGTTTTATTGGGTCGAATACCTATATATGAATGATAAAACGTTCAGCCTGTCTTTTCAGTTTATTATTGGTCAATAATAGACAATAAGTTGGAATAGTATTTAGAAAGCAATTTATTGAAGCTTCATAAATGCTGTGTAATTTCTCAGAAAGAAGATAATCTCAGGCAAAATATGCGTTTTCGAAATGACTAATAATTTTGATTATTTCCATTGGACATAATTTGTAAGACCATATCTACAAAGCCAAGGAATATCCTTTTTTGTTCGATGCATGGAACAAAATATTTAGTTTCTTCGACTCTTTATCCGGAGTAATTTGTGATATTTTGGATAATTCACGCAGAACTATTAGTCTACAAATTAAATGACTTTGTTGATTATAATATGATTTTATTATGAAACTTCTTTATATTATTTCAAGGAGAACAAGATACGTGAGTCTAAAGGGGCTGAGGATGCTCTCGCAACCTCTCGTCACAATACTATCAGATCGTTTTGATCACATTGGTTGCGTACCTCAAATCCATTTATCTAAAATAATTCCTTTACTGAGATACACGTATTGCAGGGCTAACACACTTGATAGCATAAGACATGGGTATTATGATATGATACCCTAGAGAAATAAAGACATAAAGAACTTATTGGATTCTTCAGAGGCACAGGTACGTCATTCTGTCCAATATAAACAAATCTTTCTATGATCAGCTTACGATGACGTAGTACAAATTACTTTGTTATACTGGACACACAGAATACAGCTGAACGACGATGTTTCTCTGCTATTGAAGGGAATCAGCTCTCTATATCTTTATATCTCTATGTATGATACTCATTAATATAAAAGGCATTAAAAGTTTGTTTTTAATCTATTTGAATGGGGTCGAGTGAACTATGTGAAGGAAATCACACGCAAGTTGTCATAATTATTGTTTTTATATGCCCAAGGATTTTATACCTTTTCCCCGATAAGTACACTTTATAATCCTTGCTCAAATAAAAGAATTCAAGGGGGAATTACTTTCAAAATATATTAAGGGCTTTTTCCTAATGCATGGAGGGGCCTGCAATTTATTTCCTCCCTCACTATCTCTCTCTCTCTCCCTCTCGATCCTTGAGATATTGAGATAATTCATTTCTGCTCTATTTTAATTTATTCAATCCCTATCTTCATATGTAGATATTTGAATACTCCGTTGATGTGCATCAGAATGAACTCTATACCATATATTTTGTACTTTTATATTAGATGCTGGAGCTCTAAGTACTCATGATTTGTAAATAAATATTTTAATCAAAGCCACTGTTCTTCATCAATGCCACAAATATACTATATTAGACATGGTGATATTAAAAAAAGGGTCCCAACTTTAAAAAGTTGCATAGTTTTGGGTCTTGAGAAATGAACCTATGTGTAGAATTTGTTTTGTCTCTGTATACAACATTATATTAATAATAATTGGTCATTTTTTTCTATAACATGTATTATAGATGACGTTAATTTATTTTCATACATTTTTTTCCTATTAAGACTCTATTGAACTTAGTGTAAATGTATATATACTTTATATAAATAAACATTACAGTATCAAAACATTTCTTGAGGCATGGCCCGAAGTTGTTCATCACATTATAATAATCTTAGTTATTATTGGCTCTCCTACTTAATGGGTTCCTTGAGGTTCCTCTCAAAGCAGTCAAACTAGTTATAAATTCAGACTTTTGAATGAAAACTTTTATTTCGAACTGAGACATGCTACTAGGCTTTCTTAAAGGAAACGTTTTATAGTATAATTGTAGAACACGATTTGTTCTTTGTTTCAACTTCATCTGTGGTCTTAGTGTATTCACGGTCATGAATTCTGCCGTGTTCCACAAGGTTCGAACAAATAAATAAAGGAGATATCACGTAAAGTGTAAATGGGCCCTTTTGGGGTCATTCACTGCATAAATATAATAATGTTTAAATAGCTCTTCATGCAAAAATAGTCATTTTAAGCTTTTGGGCGTGGTATGAGAATAAATGTATAATGCTCTGAGCACAATCAAAAAGTTTTATTGACAGATGACTTGAATTATAATTTAATTATTCACTATGTCAAAAAAACCTTCAGAAGTCTTCTGAATATTGGAAAGCATTTACGTTTTTTGGCAGTTAGAGAGGCCCAAAGTTCTCATGGATACATAGGATTGCACCTGTATTATTATATAATCTACCACAAAACTAAAGCTTATTTTTGCCGCAAGGCATTGACAAAGTATAAAGTATGGTTATTGTAATAAAAAAATAAAGATATGTTTCAATTTTAAGTGTGATGCCTCCATGTGAACTGTAATATCTATTCACTAAATATAAGTTATTGTATTCAAATGCAGATAAGGGAGAAAAAAAGCGAGATTTTGCAGTGGCTTTAATTTAAGTAATGGAAGGAGGTTGTTTACGAAGCTGCAGATATTTTTTTTCTTAAAAAATACTGTGTTGAAGGATTTATTTCATAAGAACTATTCATAACTACTTATTTTCTTTATGGCTACCTACAGGATGTATTCTTTGTCATGGAAAAATAGTATTTTCTTTTTTTGTTATGTAAAGTAAAACAACTTAATAATCAACGTTATATCGTTAGGCTGGGAGTGATGGGTTAGGATATCTCTTTCTCGCTGTGTTTAATAGAAGTAATTGACTCTATATACTTTTTATCAATAGCATAGCTATACATGTATAATTATGTTCTATTACCACATTTAAAAATATTACAATTTATAAAAATAAAATTATATTTTATTTTTTAACAAAAATATTCATAACTATAAACTTAATCATATCAATCTGAGGCCTGAAGCTTAAAGGTAACCAGGGGGTTGTAAAATGTCCATATCCGCAATAGAGGAACTTAGTCATAAATGGCACACTAAGAAGATGTTGCCAGGGATTATGTGTACTCGGATTCAAAAGCTCACAATTAGATCAATATCTCAAACCCAGTGCCAATGGGCCCACAGGTTTCACATATTATAACTCCGACATATTGGATTGTTAAAACCAAGGCGCCTCGAATTCTACATGTCTCACACACATGGCAGTTTGGAGAGTCAAATCCTCCCTAAATGGAAGAGCGTGACAATTATGTTAGATTGGAGTGTTAGTATAAATATCTATTGGTCCTCGGCTTCCCCAAATCACAGAATTATGGTATATTACAACCCAACCGCCTATGATTCCTATTAAGCATAACTCGCGTTCTTACTGTAGCATAACATGCACTACATAGATATCAAATTGGATACTTTGTTTCTTTTTTTAATGCATAACTGCATAATAGTATATCATATTTGAAAAAATATATATGAAAGATCTCAAGCAATTTCGTGTTAGTTGCTTTCATGAAATAATATTACCTTTAAAGGCATATTGAATGACGTCATGACATCCTTGGATTAGACTACTTTTGAGTAATTGAATAAAGAGCGTTTTTACAATCTTCTTCTGTACGTACCCTTACATACGACGACGGTACTTACTGTCAGTTTCTATTTACTTGATGGATGTCCTGAAGAGCCTCTCATTAAGAATAAATCACTTTCATAATGTATGACTTAATGCAGGAACGAAGGGAATTGTGAGTTGTGAAAGACGAGGAGAAAATGCCTTTCTTCTCAAATAATAATAGTAAAAAGGCCACCAGGAATACAGACAAAGCTGATTTTTTTAAAGAACGGAGCCCACCTAAGCCAAAGGACTCGATTTCAACACTTAAAAACATATGTAATACGGATGCCTTATGGGCGTTCCTTCACAACCAATATGACATATTATTGGGATGTGGCAAATCGTGCTTCTTTCACTTCCTGCGTTTTATCCTAGAGGATTAGTGTACAGGGTGAGATTAATGCATGAGAACATGACTTTATCGTTCAAATTTTCCCACTTAAAAAGTGGATTTGATACTGTTTTTGATGGATTAGTAGGCTCTAGACGTGTTCTTTCGTTTAGTAATTAAACTTAGTTATAAGTCGTAATGTTTTTCACTCCCAAAGGCTAAAGAGAGACCGTCCTCAAGCTCAGGAAGGCTTGGGCACGGAGGGAAATAGTCAAGGCCCTTAAAGGGCTCAAAACCTCAATGAAGTTAGTCTGGGTCACCAGAAGAAGGTATAATAAGGAGACCGGTGAAGTTCAGAACAGGTCCAAAAGTGGTCGTCCCTGATCGGTTTGCACTACGGAGGCGATCAAGAAGGTCCGAGAGAAAAATCTGCCGAGTTCCTAAGAGAAGCAAGAGGAAATTGGCCAGGGAGGAGGGAATGAGTGACTTTTCACTGAGGCAACTAGTTAAGGAGGACCTGAGCATGTCTAGTTATCACCTTAAAAAAACGACAGCTCCTAGGAGTGGAAGTTCGGAGAAGAGAGCTAAGAGATAAAGTTTATTCTCCTCCGCCGCATGAAGTGTCTCATGCAAGACCCGATGCTGTTTACGGATTAAAACTTTTTTAACGCAGAGCCCTCCCATAACCACCATAATGACAGGATTCAGGACCAAGGACATCAAGGAAGTAGAGATTAGTAAAAAGTCAATCTTCAGGAGGCTGAAGCTGGCCTTATGGATGGTGTAGGCGGGGGTCACAACTTGTGGTAAGAAACCCACCTATCCCTTTCATCCCCAAGGGCGTCAAGATCAACATGGAGGCCTTCATGGACCTTTTGAAGACGCATTCACCCCCTGGGTCCTGGAGATGTTCCCCAAAGTAATTTTGACCTTCCAGCAGGACAGAGTCCCGGCCCACACTGCTAGAATATATTAGGAGTGATGTAAGAACAATTTAAAAACTTCTGGGACAAGGAGAAGTGGCTCCCCTCCTCGCCGGACCTTAGCTCCATGGACTGCTCTATCTGGTTCATCCTTGAGTCCAGAGCCTGCAAGGCCCACCATAAATAAATTCCATACATAAATTTCGCCATGTATATAATCTGTAAGGATGCTAACAAACATTCCGTCTTTCTCTGGCTCTGAGGAGCTGCTTCATCTAATCAATATGAATAGGTCTTATTGAAATGCTCTGCGTATTCAAAGGATTCGTAAATGGCATGGATTGACGCCCACAAGAAAAAACACTTTTTCCTTTAAAGGGATGAAATATTTAGTTCTATAGTTCAGTTGAAAGTTATTTTATACCAACTCTCTTTTCCTTCAAACCATCACGTTCAAGACTAGCGTCCCAGATTCTTTAGATTTATATTGTAGAAACAAAAAATCACTATTCGAGAATGGTACTCTTCCCTCAAAACCTCCAAACATTAAATTTCATTAAATAAGTTGTTATCCTTTCGCTTGGCTCCGAAGGGTACTTTTCCCCATCAGCAAGGTTTTTATTACTATAACGTGCATAAAATATATACATATATAATAGTTATAAAAGGAAAATCGTGTTTAAAACAAAAAAATAAATAAACATTATAGTTTAAAATTATTTTCATTTTAGAAAACCTAAAACACAAGCGTATGTATATATCAACTAAATTCTTAACATAAAATTCTTACGATATAGTATCCAACAAATACAAACGCAAATATAATATTTTTTTAACATAAAATTCTTGTGACAAAATATCTAAAAACACATTAAAAAGCAGAGAATAATATATAAGTATATGAATAAAATATAATTGGTTGTCCTTGAACTTCTTGAATGTTTGATGATTATTTCCAGGGATTTGTTGTGCAGGGGAGAAGTAGAAGGGAAATATTTGATGACTTCCGAAGCATGATTCCAGGTCGAGCTTTGTACCATTGGGATCCCCTTTTGTTGTATCTGAAAAAGCCTCCTTGAAACTTCTTAAATTGCGCTTTATTAAAAAGAGTGGCCCTTTCCGGGTTTTATATATATTCTTATTAAAGATGTTGATGCTATTGTCCTTAGATGCATTGCAAATACAATGACAATGGTTGTTGTTGGGTATTACACACACATATATAGTATGTATACTTCAGTCACAAACATACTATCTTATAATGAATCTTTAGATGAGAAGGAAATGATGTAGCATGTGTTTAAAAGTGCACACAATCAACTATTATTATCCTTCTTTTATTTGTCTTTGTTTATCATGAGCTTTTTGGCGGGGTCATTTATTCTTTCAAGGAATACAATGAGATAAATTGTTTTTAAGGGTTTAATTTCAATTTATGTTTATTTACACTGTAGAAGGGTAAGTCTACTAAAAATACACTAAAACAATAGGTGATATCCTAAAATAAAAACACAACTTCTTCTGAACAGTGTTGTAAAACAATACATAAATGAACATTAGTGTTATAGAGCCATAATATAAGAAGACAATAATGACATATATATTATATAGATGCATACAAGTCTGGCTTGGAAATCATATCTGAAAACAGTTAGTGTTTTCGGGCAAATGGTCATACCAAATATATTTGTATATTGCTAAAAAATAACACGACTTTGTCTTTTCTTTTAATATTAATATTATATTTTGATTATTTTTAGATGAACGAGACAAAGGAGAGAAGCAAAGACGGAAAATGACGGCTCCTGGAGATGCTGTCAATTTGGTGATTCAAAATCTAAGACCAGGTAAGTCTAACTCATTTTGATCCAAATGGTCTTTGGCTCCTAACTTTGGAAGTTGTTAAATAATTATAACTTTTTTCTCCAAAATATAAATTATAGAATGAAAGAATAAAATATTGTAATAAGTATATATGGCTTTTTGGATCTTTTTCGAATATGGCTGTATAAAATGATCAATTAGAGTGTTTTACAAGAATATATTTCAATGCAACATCCACAATCAATAGAAGGGATTTAAATTTTCAAATATCGTCCATGTGGATATTACTGAAGTAATTAAGTTATATTTAAATCGTTTTACTACGATACTGGATCTCTTCCAGCAAGTAATCAATATTTATATGACAAATCAGTGAACGACTTCGCGGTATTGGATACACAAAAGTTCTAATAAAGGATAATGGAAATCCTTTCTTATTAAATGCGGCTAAAGGTCGTTGACTGAGCAAAGGTAGGCCACTATTGAGTTGGAAACTCGTGCTATGGTTTGGGCTCTCCAAAAATGCCAAATTTATTTAAATTGTTGCCAATTTACAATCCGGACCGACCATGAACCACTCCTGGTAATTTTTGAGAAGACATATGTTCTTAATCAACGTTTGTGTCGCTCTTAAGAAAAATTGTCCTATTTTAACTTCAATCTACAATGGTGTAAAAGGGAAAGACAAATGTAATAGCTGATACTTTATCTTGAACACCAACTTTCTCACCACCCGAAGAAGAAGAAATGCTCAAATATCTCGTCAAAGCAGCATCTAACGACAAAGAATATCAATCAATGATTAAAGCCTTTTGAATGAGAAATATAAACCACAAATGCCAGAACAACATCCTGCTCGTCAAGTGTCGTCGACATGAGCCAATATTGGTTACTATAACGGTATATATGGTATTTTTAAAATCATCATACCACAAAATTACAGAAAATGTTTATTTGAAAAGTTACATAAAGGATATAAAGGTGTTCGTCGCACAATTTTATTTTTGGCCTGGAATGTTGAATGAAATCAAGACGATAAATAATTGTAATAAATGCCAGGAACTGTATCCTGCCAAAACCTCTTTCCTTGAAGAAAGGTCAATTGCATTATATACTATAAAACTTGTTGTATATATATGTATAAATATATATATATGTATATATATTTATATATATACGGCGGATCTCAAAAGCTTCCTCGTTCCACTTATAGCCCTTTATCTCCTCGTAGGATGACGCCATGATGCTAAATAAACTACGTATCGCAAGTAGACAAGCCTAGCTTTCATATTTGGTGCACAATTTTATTGATGATGACGTCATCAAGTTATTACCTCCGCCGAAGGAGGTATTGTTTCACTGGCGTTGGTTTGTTGGTTGGTTTGTTGCTTTTGGTTTGTCAGCAGGATAACTCAAAAAGTACGGAACGGATTCGGATGAAACTTTGTGGAGTTGTTGGAAATGCCAAAAGGAACAAGTGATTAATTTTGGCATCTCTGAGGGCTTCTTTAAGATGAAATATGAGCTAAATACTAATAAATATTTCAAGTTTGCCTACTCTGCCAATAGATGTCGCTGTGCTGTTAAATCGGGTGCCGGGAGCGTCTTCCCCTCGTTAAGTTATATATATATATATATATATATATATATATATATATATATATATATATATATTTATCCAATTATTATTATTCTGCTGTTTATCTAACATTCACGCAAAATGTAGTAAGCAATATTTTTTAGTTTCAAGTATGTAGCAGATACGAAGGAAGTGGACCTTTGTATGCAATTATACATTGGCTAATAAAGTAGTTATATATGTACCTACATTTCTAAGTACATCATATATATATAAATATATTATAAAATTCATTTCCTCTTTTTAAAGTGTGTTCATATTGATTTCAAGGGACCTTAAATATAAGATATTATATATTAAGAGGGGAAAAATAGTATAAAAAGATTGCGTTCAATATGAGGTTTTTTTCTTTGCACACACAGATAGGGAGGGAGTATGGTAGAAACAGTTAAATATATTTTCTGTTGTTATTCTGCAAATTTTTGAGGTGGATCTCCCTTAGGGGCAAACACATGATGATGGTTAGAATGATATGTGAGTGTATATAGCAGTTGTTGTCGCTTGAAATGAAGACTTTGCAGTTTTGATGTCCCAAAGGAAGTTTTGATTATTATACTTTGTTTGAATGGGAATACTCTTCAATTACTTATGACTATGCATACAAAAATAATGCAAGATGGGAAGAATGTAATAAGATAATGTTAAAGAGGAATATAAAAAAGCGGTTTTATAAAACAAATGCTAATTAAAAGATATACTTTTTACATATTTTTTTCATATATTTCATTTCATTTATGTCAATATCTCACATAAAAGAGTGGACACTTCAGATTACTCTCTAATCATCAGCTGTATGGAGATCGATAACGAGACGGTGATGGGCGTGTTTGATGCATAATATTATAAAGATACTACCGAACAATTTTCACTCAACGCACCCAGCATCAGCTTTGATGACGGCCTCCAATCTGGGTTGGAACTTTGTGTATTTGTTCTTGATGAACCGCTGGTCGAGACTGTTTCAGTCGTCCACAATGGCTGACCTTAACGGCTGTCCAACATATATAGGCCAGGACTGTACGACGGCCAGGAGCATTTGGCGATGAATTTCGGTGCATTGTCCCGGAGGAACTCCTTCATGTTGGCGGAGGTATGAGGCCTCGAACCATCTTGTTGAAATGTCTAGCCAATGTCATAGATGGCACGAGCTCAAGGGAAGATGGTGCCCGCCAAAATCTCCAAGAAGATGAGGAAGCAGTTTACCAAATCAGAGGCCACGACAGCCAAGATCTACAAATTTACCACAATCCTCTTCTTGTCCACATGGCGCACGTCATCAGAGACATCATTGGGAAGTTCCGGAAGCTACCATCTTACCAAGGGAAAATGGGATTTCATCCGTGAAGATTAGCAAAGTCTCCTTTGGCTTGTGCTTCATCATGCAGAGCAATTTCTTGGCCCACTCCAACCTTTTTCCTTGTACCTACAGTACTTTTTGGTACTACAGTACTTCCTGGAGTACTTTTGTACACCTTCAGGTTGAGTTCGGACAAGACGTCCCAAGGTGCATTTTGAGACGCCAAACTCCCTTGCAAGTCCTGACACGACGGGCTTGCCTCTTCTCTTTGCAATGGTGTCTTGAACAGCTTCTACATTCTCGTAAATCCTTACAGTCTTGTTCCTATGGATGTCTCCGGTGACTCTGTAATGTTTTTAGTTACAGCCCATGCATTTACAATCTGACTGTAGAAAGTCAATGTGCGTGGAGATCCTAAATTGCCCCTCGGGAGCTTCTTTCTGAGCCGGTTAGAGTTACTCCTTTTATTCACTTTTAAAGCTCTCCATTCGGAATTCGAAAGTGAGTAGTCTTAAGGGCCCTAAGAAAATGTATGATTTTGTAAAACTAAAAGACAAATTGAAAACTATAAATGAAAACAAACATTTCACATTTTGTAAAATGAATGTAAGATAATGATTTACAAAATAGACAAAAACAAAATCAAGTCTTCGATGTATTATTAAGATTTCTAAATATCTTCCCGTTATTTTAAATATGGGGTCACCAATTTGTTTCCATATATATGTATATATACCGGGTGCGGGACAGAAATTGCAACACTTTCCAAGTTTATTGTTTACGCCCTCTGTGTCTCTTAAAAGGATTCGATCAGAAAATATGAAAAATATAAAGCGTTAATATAACTCTTATTTTAATTTTTTATTCGATAAATCCGCCCTTAACAGCAACAACAGCCTCCAGACGGGACCTTAAGGTCTGACAGACCGACTGTATGTAATGAGCGTTCATGCCATCCCAGTGTTTATCAACGGAGGCCTTCGTTGCTTCAATATTGGGGTGACAGATTCTGCAGGGCCTGGTCTGCACATGCGGTCAAAAAGAAAAGTCAAAGGGTTTATATCAGGGCTGCATGGAGGCCACTTTTCCTTACCCCAAAATGGGATGCTCTCAGACAAAAAATTATGGGTGGATTTTGCTGTATGGATTGGGGCTCCATCATGTTGGAGCACCACTTCTTGGTTTGGAAATGTTGCCTGAACCCAGGGCAAAAGTTTTGTGCGGAGCTTTTCAATGTGCATGGCTGCATTCAAGCGAAACCCTCGGGAAACCACATCAATGGCATTGTGTCCCCTGATGATGCCACAAAGCCCAGAGACAAGGCTGAGGCTGGATACTTGGTAGTGGTAATTGATCTAAGATTTTCATCAACATCTTTAAAGGCCACAAACCGGTCATTTCTTTTATTTCTGACCGGATCCACAGTCCAGGTCTTTCATCACTGAAGATGATGATCCTTCCAGCTAGTGCAGATTTCAGGTCATTGATCAGACCCTTGAAGCGTTAGAGATAAGTCATTTTGATTTGAGGTGTCAATAATGGTCTCTCCAACATCACTAGGGACTTGCCACCACACACCTTGACAGCCCTCCTGACCGTACTCTCATAAACACCAAGGTCCTTGGCATGAGCTCTCATGCTGGTGATTGGAGCCCTTTGGATCACATCACAAATCAATTGTGGTTCCAATTTGTACTTGCCACTACTCCCATATTTCCCCTCGACCCCTTGGTTAATGTCCAGCTTCTTCTCGAGGCGGAAAATGGTCGATCTTTCCACGTTCAGTTGCTTGGAGATCTCAGTTGGAGTCTTACCCGCGCCATGAAGCGTCGACACTTGAACTCTGCGGTCTCGTTCCATCGCTTCGCTTATTCTAAGAGGAAAATGATAATAACATGACATCATAAACATAAAAACTGCTACCGAAGTTATTTAGCGCAAGATTTTGTTCGAAGCTTCTCATAATCTCAAAATGGATTTTGTAAGTGTTGTAATTCTGTCCTGCACCCGGTATATATATATATATACATATGTATATATATATATATATATATATATATATCAGGAACACTGGGTACCTGGCCCGGCCCGGGTGTGTTTTTGAGCGTCCCGGCCCGGTGTCCCGGTTTTTATACAGCGGGCCGGGACATCAATATTTTTTCAATATTTCGTTTGTCATTAAAAAGTTCAAAATATCATCACTTCAGAAAGTGATCACTTGGAGATTCTTTTCTTAAAAAAACGTCATCACTTTTTTTGGAGATTCTTTTCTAAAAAAAACGTCATCACTTTTTTTTGGAAATTCTTGACTTTAGAATGTCGAAGGAACGAAAATATATATTTTGTCCCGGCCCGGTTTTGGCCCGGCCCAGCTTGAAAAATTTAAGTCCCGGCCCGGGTCCCAACGAAAAAGGTGTCCCGGTCGTTTCCTGATATATATATATATATACTTTCCCCAATATTTATTTTTAATTAAAATAAAACGACAGTATCTCTTAAATATAGATTTTATGAGCATGAGGTATGTGAGAAAATTGGAAAAACTTCTTCTTGAAGAAGATAGTCAATGTTTGTCGTTGTTTGCATAGACGACCGTATTTTATATTGAATATCAATGCTGTTTAGTTGAGTGTTGTCGTTATTAGGTAGAGTAATTTTGAATTATGAAAAACTTTATTTATGTTTTTGATGCAATTCTTCCTTTCTTATTAATTGTATTTTATGTATTTTACGTTCGTGACTTTTTAACAGTGAAAGAACTTATCAGGTGTTATAGCTTATCATTCGTGAAGACGCAGTTAATTAAGAAATTTGATTTGAAGTACAAGCCCAATTGCACGAATCATGATAGCTCGAAGGTTCTATTAAATAGTAATGTTATGTTTAATAGATATATATATAATAATAGAAAATTAAAATATATACCTACAATGAAAACTCAAATGACTGCGTTTAATCCTTTTTCATATCCACACAAATGTAGTTCCAAGTTTAAGCTAATTCCCTCCTTTTATCTTACAGGTACAAAGTATAAGTTTACCGTTTTGGCAGAGAACCGTCACGGCATCAGCACGGAGAGCCATGCAGTCATTATTCGAACCCAAGAGGAGTCCCCAGGAAGCCCCCCTCGAAATGTGGAGGTCCTATCAAAGAGCTCCACGGAGCTTCATGTCCTCTGGACATCCCCTCCCGTCTCCAATTGGAACTCTGAACTACTCAGCTACAAAATCGGATACAAGTAAGGAAAATCCTGTTATCCTAAGCAACACCCTCATTTGCTATTTGATTGTTTTGATACGTGGACAGACGTAAGACGGTTCCAATAAGATTGGAATTCATTTTGTGGAGTAAAATAAAAACTCTTTAAATGTGAAAATGTGTTTCTATTAGGAGCTAATTACAGCTATTGTATTTTATTTTGTTTATTTAAACTTGTCTTTTAACAAAAAATAAAAACAAATTTTTTTTGAAATATCGTTATAGTTGATACTCCAAACATGACTCATTTTTTTTTAATAGTTATAAATTATATTTCATTCATACAACATTTTTGTAAATAGAAAAGTGGTAGGGGACAAATGGTCAATATATAAAGTTTATAACACGAAAAATGCTTTTAAAAAAATAAAACTTGGATTCAATTTTTTCATAAAATATATAAATGTTTATTAATAATTGATTCGGTCTAGGAGGGAGATGTATCTTTCCACAACTTGTCCAGTCCTATAGGGAGAGGGTTCCCCTTGACCCGCGAGGCGTACAGAATTCCTTGAACCTAGAAATTATGGACTCTATTTGAAAAGCGTTCTCATAATTGGGGGACGTTGATATTAGCCAGTCTGGGGGTTAAGGTGTTCACCGTATGCCCTTTGTATGTTTTCCTCTACTGACTTAACAACAGGGATAATGATTGGGCAGAAATAGAAAAAGTGGAACGAGGTCTCCTTCTCTTTCCCACACCAGTGGCATAGTCGATCTTCTGAATGGATCTTCGATTTACTCATGAAGAGAGATGAAGTTGCCAGCCTGTATCGGAGCCATTTCTGTCTTGAATCTGAGAAGGGATTCTTCATTATGATTTGAGGACATAACGAGGACACATTCCTGCTTTCATCGAGCTTATGGAGTCTTCGTTTTACAATTTCCGAAGGCGGTTTTTTGCTCAACATTTTTATGATATGCTCGGCGAACATCTTGATTTTTAAGATTGGATAAGCCGATGTAAAAAGGGATGGGTGGGCCAAACGGAATTTCAGGCTCTGGTCGGTCTTTTATTATTTTTTTCACCCTAAAGTCCAGGATGAAGTTTTTGTTTTTTCCTCGTTTCTGTGGAATTGACCAACCGAGGTAAGGTGACCGTCTTTGAGAAATTCCGTACGACTAAGTAGTCTAGGGTTTTCGTTTAATGTCATCTGAACCCAAAGAGGAAGGCAACCCCTCTATGACTGACTTCCACGATTGTTTCATTTTTTCCAGTAAGAGCCACACAGAGGCAGAACTTTAAAGAGTTCTGTAGAAACATGACTCATTAAAAACTCTTTTCAAATAATTCAAATTAATAAAATATATCACTAAAGAGAATATAAAAACCATTAGATCTGCTGCTACTGGATCTTTACAAAAAATAGTTCACCATAAATAAATTAATACAACTTTCTTCATTTTTAAAAACATTGGGTTTTCTACAACTTGAGAAAAATGTACAGTGCAGAGTAATAATATTATTAAACATCGTAATCTCATTCTTCGAAACCAATGATTATAATGAACTTGCTTTATCAGCTCCTGAAAAAAAACTTGTCAAGTTAAAAACTAAAGATTAGGGCTATTATAAAGATCAAGAATTAAATTGAAACAAACATAACTTATCCACAACTGTTTCTGCTCATTGCTATGTTAAGAAGTGAAATATCTTCCATATCCATTATCCTATTGAACACGTATAAATCCATATTATATTAAGTGTGGCCTTCATTGGAGCCTGTCTAAAAAAGAATTCCCTTTTTGCAAAGTTAATTCCCCCATCAATATAAAAATAGTCCCAAAAATATGTCAAATGAGGATTCTCCAAAAAGTAAGTGAAAAGTTGGAATGAGTTGATTTTTATTTTTACTAGAGATTAAGGGATTCCATCGACTCTCTCCTCTCTCCATATAATCATATAAAATGGCCGTGAGTAAGAGGGGAGTAAAAGGAGTTGAAATGCATAGAGTGACAGGAATCTCATGCAGTGAAGGAGGGGAGAGGAGGGAGACAGGAGTGAAAATGAATGGAAGGAGGAAAAAGCCTTTTGAACATGCTAATAAAAGAAGTAAATTCCTACCTCTAAGTACTTTTTGCAACAACAAAAAAGTAACGATATAGAATTTTAGGGAGCACAGTGTGCTTATATTTTACAGGTGGATTGAAAATTATAAGGAAATAAGTATGTCATACATCAGAGGACCATCCACAGGAAGCTGTACAAATCCTGACAGGCACAGTTAGTTAATTCCTTCATAGAGCTCCGGGAATGAATAAACGTTTATTTGCTACTCATCGTAATCCTTCCTCTGGCGATAAGACGTATAAAAAAGAAAGTATCCTTGCCAAGTGTCAAATAATGTTTAATTTTTGAGTTTGCTAGAACCAAAAAACAAGGGAATTTCAATTCTCTGGAATGACAAGCTCATCAGTATTATTTTAAATGAAAGGTTTTGTAATTTACGTCGCTCTGTTTGATTCCGATTTATTTATCCCAGGTTATGTAAGACGTATCATGAATACCACCCCCGGGCTTTACCTCCCCTCCCCCCCGTACCATTTACACCCGTTACTAATATTCCTTATCTTTAGAGTACATTCATAATTTAATTATGTTATATTTTGTTTAGGTTTAAAACCTAGTTCCTAATATCGGTCATATAAATCATAAGACCGATATTAGGACATAGGTTTAAACAAAATACAATGTTGTCTTTAAGAAAAAATAGATAACTTCATATGTTGACTTTAAGAGATAACAATATTAGTAACGGGGGTGAATGGCATGTGGGGTAAATGCTAGTCC